>JARHVA010000082.1:1085000-1590000 GCA_037957365.1 Torreya grandis
TTTAAAAATACTTTTTATTTTAGTAATAATACTATTTAATTTCAAAATGGGGACATTACAATCGTCCCCGCCCAAAATTGCTTGTCCTCGAACAATAGAAGTAACCAACGGGCTATCTCCACCATGGGCCTCATGTAAAACTCAAACCTTGGTCCTTTCCAATAAAGAAAACACTCATGACGAAGCCTTCTAATGTTGTAGATGAAGATTATTCGCTATTTATGCAAGCTGAAAATATAAAAACAGCAGCTCCTAGTCTTCTTTCTTTGTTCCCTTGAGACCTCATACCTTGGATATATCAAAGAGATGAGGAAAAAGAAAGATGCCTCTAAAATTGCAGTATGGTAGTGGCTGGAAAAAATTGTTCTAGCAAGGTAGTCTTCCACAATTGGGGCCTTGATTGCCCCTAAATCAGCTCCTATACATGACACAAACACATTAGTTAAAACATGAGTCCCCTGCTTTTCGTCAATGCTTGCCCCCTTGATGATGCTCCCCATGATGCGTGAAAGTGTTGGGGACATATATGCGGCTGCCTTTGGGAACCAATAAAAGGTGTTCATGCTGCCCACACATTCAAGAATGACCCCAAAGTTCAGAAATCTTCCATCTAGAGGAGCTGGAAATCCTCTTGCCTTGCTAGTGATATCAAAAGACATGTCCATATTTTTCAAAATAAGGGCAGGACCAGCGACATCCTTTTTAATATGTTGGCTGTGTATGCACATTACAGCCTTATAATCATCCCAAAAAATCATGCTTTTTACTCCCCACTTGCTCCAAGATGAGCCTACTACCTTTACTATCCCAAGAGGGGTCAAAATGAATCTATGCACCATTGTAGAAGAGCTAGAATTGTCACAAAAGGATGTGCCACAACTGCTCTTTATAAAAAAGTCTATTTGAACCTTAGACATTGAGCACATACTCTCTTGGCAAGCTTCTATCAACTTCTTAGAGTCTTCCATGTGCCATGACAAACCTTTTTCTACTTGCAATAAGAGAGTAATATTGATCCATGTTGAAAACATAGCTTGAATGGATGTATCATAGAGGTGCAAGCAATCTTGCATTGGCATCCTTATGTGTGCCTTATGCTTTCCTTCTGGGTCTATGTCGAAAACACCAAAATTCATGTATGGAATATATTTTGTGCATAACCAAGATCCAAACTTACAGATTAGAGAGGGTTGTACCATACCAACACCATCCAACCTCTCTTCTTTCACACCAATGGCTGCCCCTGCTGTAGTTTTCCATGTGGGACCAATAACAGCTGTTAAACTTCTTCAAACTATCTTCCAAGCTAGTCATTTCGGCCTCCATAAGAACTGAAAACTTCCTCATAAGGGCTGTCATCCCATCCTTGGCCACTAAACTCAATTAACCCCCCATCAAGAAGAGGATCATCCCAACAACAGCCTTGTACTTGCTGATATGTAGGCTGTATATGTGATGTACAGCCATGCAATTATCCCCAAAAGTCAACCATTTCACTACTAAGTTGACCTCCCATGTGCTCTCCATATCTATATTCTTCAAAGATGCCAATATGAACACAAACATCATACAAAAAGAGCTAGAGCTGCCAAAGTAAAAAGAATTGGAAAGTGATACCTTGCTGCCTTGACTGGAAAGATCGTTTTGCTCTTCATTCATTGTGTGCATGCTAATGTGGCCACCCTTCAACAATTCTTTCTTAACTCCTACATGCCTTGGAAAAACTTTCCAAGCTTATAAACAATTGGCAAAATTGGATTCCTTGAACAACATACCTTGGAAAGAAATTTCAACAACTTGCAAACTTTCCTGGATGAGTTCTTTCAAGGGTGCTATGTGTATCATCATTAGCTGCCCCTTCTCCACAGTCTCATGCATATGTGGAACCCAATGTGAGTTCACAAAGAACTCATTATGATTAAAAAAAAAAAATGCATCATACCTTCATACTTACCCTTCATGCAAGTTGTGCCCTTGAACACCAACATTTTCAGAAGTTGATGGCAGCTGTAAATGTACAAAAAACTAAGTCTTTTCACCTTCATGAGGTAGCTGGAATTGCATCCAAATCTCAGAATTTTCTAAGTGACGAAAATCAGACTTGATTGGCACCTTTTTCCTTCTCCATGTGGGCTGTAGTATGTTCAAATCTCCCACCTTTTGGCCCCCAACAGGTTGCTGGAATTGTTCCTCTAACTCAGAAATTTTTGGGTCAATAAAATCAAACTTGGCACAAGTAATTCCAAAATTTGTGTAGGGCTGTAATATGTTCCAATTAACATGATTTTCTGAATATATGATCAGCTGAATTGGCCTGTTTGTCCCTTCACTGTCCCCACCCCTATCGTTCTAACATTTTCAGACTTCATTAAGCTCATGAAACAAGGAATTAATTGATTCTTTATATACCTTAGTGGTTGTCCTTTGGCCAATTTGTTGACCTCTTTCAAGGAACAACAATTTCTAGAATTTGATTTACTTACCACACATGAAGTAGCACAAATCCCTTTTGGTGGTGATGGCTGCCCAAACTTAGAAGTTGCAACCTTTTCCCATGGTTTGAAAGTTTCCCCTGGATCCCACATAAAATCTTCACTTTGATCTATCTCAACGTCCATCTCGAAAAGTGAATTGCCAAAATATTGGAAGTCATTTCTATCCGTTTGTTCAAACTCTACATTTGCAACTTTTGATCTTTTTGGAAAGCATCTCAAATCAAAGTCTTCTTAAAGTCTAACGAGCTCATCAATTACTTGCTCTTGCTTCATTCGCTTGCTCCCTAAACCTCCTTTCAACATCAATCTGATTTTCTGCATCCAGAAGGGTTCTTTGACTATTTTCTAATGAGTCCTTGGTTGATTCAAGCTCAAGGGTGAGTTCATCAACCTTAAGTTTCATTGCCTTATTTGCATCTAAGGCCTCATCTGCAAATTTGATGGCCACATCTTTGTCTTTAATTCCATGAAGAAATTTTGATTTTGTTGTTTTCATTGTATCCTTGGTTGTATGTAGATCCACAATAGTGACAATTTCTTTCAAGTGTTCCTTCTCATTATCTATTATTTGCAGCTCCTTTCGCTACCCATGAATTTGATGTAAAACCTCACCTTGCTGCCCTACAATGTCTGATTTTTGGTACTCAAAAAAACAGTGCTTGGCTGCCCAAAAATGCTTGGCTCTACCACATTGATGTCTTCCAATTGCAGCCCTTTCTGTTGCTCATGAATTTGCTGGAACCCTTCATCTTGCTGCCCTAAATGTTCTGATCTTTCTTCTAAGGGGGGCTCTTGATGCCTTGGGTTTAACCCTATAGCCTTCCAAGCCTTGGGACCTATTGCCCTTAGTTCCCTCAAATTATTCTCCATGGCTTGCAACAAATAATCCATGGCTTCATTCATTGTCTTCTTCTTCATTCCTACCTTTTGAATGAGATCTTTGTATTCCTTTTTTGGCAAAAACCTAGGTTGCCAATCCATTGAAGTCACTCACACCCCACAGTTGGCCAAGAAATTGGTTTTGATACCACAGTAATGTCCCTTCCAAGGGATATTAGGAAAATAAAAGATATGCTCAATCACTTCAATATTTAGATGTTAACTTCCATATTTTCTACAAACCCTAGCAATCTGAAAATTGATAAAATACTGCTGTAAAATATTTGAAATCAGCTCCAAATAATTATTCAAGACTCCAGAGAAATAGCAAAATTTATATAAAAATTTAATGGCCAAATAATCAGCTAAAACCCTGATTTTTTGGTATATAAGTGGCTGGAAAAATCAAATAAATAGCAGAAATTATGGTGTGGTTGTTCCACACCCCCAAAAGCCTTAGAAGGACCCCAAAGTGGGTCGCCCACCTCTAAGAGTGGTTCGCTGCCCTCGTAGACCTGCACAGCCCCTAACCAAGGTGATTCGCTGCCCTAGACAGCCCTTGCAAACACGTGTCCAGCTTCTTTGTTGATTCGCTCCACCTCTTGACTGATCTTTGGTGTTAAAGTCACCCTTCCAAACTTGCTTCTCCTCAATGCAACTCCTAGATGAAGCTGCCCTAGATATGAATCTTGGATTTTCATCCTCAATTCAGCTCTCTTGAAAGGGTTTCCATCCTTCAAAAGCAAGTCTTTGTTTTTCGTGCTTAGACTCAAGAAAATAGATATCAAATGCAAAACATGTCTTCAAATGAAATACAAATCCCCTTTATATATACACTTTAGTCTTTAGTTATGAAGGAAGAGTTAGTAGATTATAAGGATAATTTGCTTTTAAAATCTCTTAAGGGCTAAATAAGCCCATGACTCTTAAAAAGGTCCCAACTTAAGTGAAAAGCAAATTAGTCTATTATTAATTTATTTTAAATATTTAAAAATAATTTTTATTTTAATAATAATATTATTTAATTTCAAAATGGGGACATTACATTATGACCTCCATAAGGATCTTTTGGGCATCCTTGCTTTTCACTAAATCCGACAATCAAGCTAGCTTTGATCTGATGGTGGAGATGGGATGATCCATCCTCAAGGGGCTTAGAGGAAATATTTTTAGACCCCTTTTTGGGTCATATGATGAATATATGGCCTCCCTTCCTCGCAGTTTTCCAGAAAGTCAAATCAACTCCAAATTAGACTTTAATCACAACTTAAGTGTGAACCAAGCCTTGTGATTGGCCGGCTTCGCTCGTAGTTGCATTCAAACACTGCAAAGAGTTAGCATCGTTCGAGTCAATAATTAGTTTCATTTATGCATGTATGATTAGTACGTCGAATTGCATGCCTTATGCCACGTGGTTGGCCAACTATTGGAAGTACGAGTGTGTAGAATGTACTTCACAAGTTTTTTTAAAAAAATTGGCTTGTGTTTGTGTGTTTCTAGTCATGTTAGTTTTGGGGCATGACACTTCTCAATGGCCAACATATATGAGAAGCTTAGGGTTAGGATGCACTATAGATAATGATTACAACTTGAAGTGTGCATCAATATGATGGTGGCATCTGCAAACCCCAGGATACCTCCGATATCTAATAAGAAATGGTAACTTACTTGTAAGAAAAGCAAATATCTCCTCCTCAATGGCCAACATATATCCGAAGCTTCTTATATGGTTAATATTGTTCCTTTATGGTCTCCAAGGTGTCATCCTCTTGGACCCGCAAACCAAGTATCAAACTGCCCAATAACACCAAACATCCAAAAATAAGACTATATATCAATTTCTTACAATGGAATGGCTCCTACAATGCACTTGGCATGACCCACAACACCTTGTACTGAAACAAATGATGAAACCTAAATGATACACACAAAACAAAAATAAAACCATCATTTAATGTACTAGTTATTCATCTTAGTAAAAAGGATCTGAACAATGAAGCCCTTAACTAAGGGTTACATGGTGTGCATTCCATGCATCATCTAATTATCACTAGGATGGTCTATAAAAATCAATAGCATATAGAAATACCAACTGATGGTACGATGAAAAGCTAAACTAAGAAAAGTGCTGGAATTTGAACAATCTAGCCTTAGGTAAACCATTTATGTGGTAGTATAACAAGATACGATGCTTCTTCAATCCTTTCGTAGAGCCTCATTTTATTTGTAAGAACTCATGTTCGCAAGGGAAAATCTTTCATAATCATCCCACTAAAGATGGTTAAGACACAATGTGTCACTGTCACCTATTACACACATATAACCCTATTTCCTAGCGAAGATATATTTCACATCCAGTCCCAAGCTATGTCGTATGATGTAGTGTCACTTGAAATGTACGATATCATTGTTTAATGCCTCAAAAGCAAGGAAGTTCATACGAACGCAAAAATCTAGTGAAAAAACTTATAGTTTGTTCCTTCCTCTAAATGTAAAATATAAGTAGCTTGACAAAGTTAAATGTTAGAGACGCACATCATGCAAATACCCAATATCTCTTAGAATTAATGAAATACAATGCTTACCTGCTAGCAGCAGAACAGTGTCTAGATAATTTGATTATGCGTTGAGCAAGAGACACCATTGTCAGTGACCTCATTGCACAGAACTCTGCAGAAGATTTCCACAGCTGCAAACCACCAATTTCAAGCATCAGAAAAGATTTGAGTAATTAGAAAATGTACATTACAATCTCACTCAAGTCCTGAGAATCTACCTCAAATGTAGCTCGCCAACCAGGAAGGAACAACGTAAGTGAACCTCTATCACCAGGCAATCCAGCAGCTATGCCAACAAGTTCTGGTTTTGATATATTCATTTCCTCCATGAGTAGTTTGTCGAGATGATCATCGGCACCCCACAAATGCAGAAATGACAAGCTTGTGAGAAGTAAATGGCCTTCGTTTGTTCCTAACCATGCATTTTCTTCTGCACAGTTTGGATGATATGCTGAATCTGTGATCACAACTTGGGGATCCTTGTGCGGTCTGTAACCAGAACCTGGAGTTTGACTTTCCATCCCGGATGTGTGTGAAGAACCTATTGGCAAATCAGGTTGATGATTTTTCTTTTCATATTTCTCAAAAGCTGGTATTTCTCCTAAATCAGAAGCCATCAAAGAGGAAAGGTTGAACTGCAAAGCAGCTACACCAGGAAAAGGGCATGCTCCTATAACCGGCTGTTGCTTGGTTTTAAGGATCTGATGTGAGGAAGATTGACTTGAGTAGCTGCTACCACTAGCATCTCCAAAAGAAGATGCAGATGATGCAACTTTAGTACCTTGCCCAAGAGCCTGAACCACTTTAGATGAAAGCTTCTCAAAATTTCCTTCATTCTTTTTTGCAGTCAAATTGACCAGTTCAGCTGGTCTGCTTACTCCGCCCAAACTTTTGGAGCCAGCTGATGCCAGCCCCTCCTCAGACTTTGCAATGCCATGAAGATGATTATTTGAATCTTCATTAGAATGAAACAGCAGTGATGATGCAGACGTTGATCCACCAAGTACTTTACTTGTAGTAGAATTAATGTGAATACATCTCAAAAAATGGTCAAACATAGAATGTGCTGCAACACCCCTGAGAATCCGTTCACGAGCACCTGACTTTACATCCCAAATATACAGAACATCATTATGGCCACCATGAGTATTAAATTGCACACATAAGCAAGCAATATATCCTCTCACATTATCCCAAGCCACCATCTTCGGATAGCTTGGGTGTCCTGGAAACATTCTCTCAACTTTTAATGTCTCGAGGGATGAAAGCGAGACACAAGCATCGTCAGAAATGGTAAGAAAACAATCTGCCCAAGGACGGTCAGTCCAAGGTGCTGGCAACAAAATCTGGCGCACAGGGGCAATATGCTGATGCATTACTGAAAGCACACTGCCACCCTCCAAATCCCACACACGTACAGTACAGTCCATGCTGCCTGATACCAGTACATGTCTACTGCTCTGCTCCACTGGCGTAACTAGCATTTTATGTGCTGCTAAGCAAAGTATAGGACCTGTGTGGCCCCTAAAAGATTGCAATGCCATACTTGGATCATGTTTGTTTTCTAATTTATCCTGTCTTGCAAAAACATATGGACAAAGACTTTCAAACTTTAAAAGTTCTATCTCACCACTACAAACCCCATATACTAGAGCAAATGGAATAGAGAATTTCCCTGACAAAACCATGGCAGATGTAACAATCTTGCTTCTTTCTACTAAGTTTGCACCATCTCCTCTATAATGATCAATGGAATTTGTCTGCTTCTCTAAACAGCCTGAATATTCAGCATCATCAGGGTCCACTTTTACATCCTTCTGTAGTTTTCGTTCGAAAGAATCAATCCTTTCTTTACTATTATATTTGGGACTTCTGTCAGCATACCAAGCACCCCAAAACCCACCTTGGCCTAGCATAACTGCCACATGACACTCATGTAAAAGGATATCACGAGCGCTTACTTTGAAGTGTGCATCTAAATCTCCCTGGTTTTGGATGCAATGAGTAGCATGAAATGGTGACCAAATGGTTATGTGTGTCTCTCGAAACATGGGCAGTCCAAAGTCCAACCTAACAGATTCTATACGGATGAGGTAATCTAGCATCAGATCAAATTTAATACATAAATCCCCTTCAGGAACAGAAGTAATCGGGGGTACCTGAAATAAAGCGATGGCACAAGATGACTGCCCCGACTGCAAAATAGCATATACGACTGCTGCGCCTTGATTGTTCCAAATGGCAACATTAGTTATTAGGCTATAATTTGTCTCTGAGACCTTTAACTCATCACATTTAAAGTCGTCTTTGGTTAGGAACATGCCTCCTATCAAGCAAGGTTGTCCTAAAGGACCTTTCCTACAAAGCATACTATCAACACAGGACTCTTCTATTAAAACACCTCCTTCTGTGGAAGATTTAACTATCCATCGATTCCTAGATATCAAGAGCACAAGGTTCCCATTTGGTGCAATTGATGCATTCCTTGCTCCATCAAGATCCACATTTATTGAATCTATAGATGCTAAATGTGTGTGATCACTCTTTTCCAAATTGCTTGCAGATTCACTGGCTGTATTCTTTTCCTCATTAAGTTCAAAGTGCTGTATCCTTCCAAGATGATCAGACACCATGACCAGTTTCATTCTTTCTGACATCATATCTGGGACAATCACCATTGAATTTATGGCCCCTATTGATAAATATCCATGAAATATAACTTGCAAGATATTAAGGGTCAATGAGTCCACAATCACAATAGCACCTTTTAACATCCTTTTCGAGTTGCGTTCTCTTTCAAGGATAGCTTCCTTAGTGGTTGTTACTACTTTTCTACCCTCAGTGACCTCACTGGCATGGTACATTTGTGCTTGTGCTGCATCAGCACAAGTGCAGGCGATGCAAACATACCGGCGAGAACTGGGCAGACAAGATAGCACGGATGGACTGCCAACCCATGGAGGCATTTTCCGCCGACGCCTACAGTGTCCAGTAAGGCTGCTCCATGTACACAAGACACCATCAATACAGGCACTGATCAGAGATTCACTGGTTTCAGAGAGTAAAGATTTTTCCATCAACCTGTTTGCGTCTTTATAATCCTTACCCGGTGTACAAATCTCCAAATCTGCAACGGATGCAGCATGGCCACAAAGCATTGCTACTGGCCAAATTTCCTGCTACAGTAAATCAATAAAAGTGGTGATCAAGATGTTGTCTCGAAAATTTATCTGGCAGGAGACAAATTGTTGACAAATCTACACCAACATATACAAGTTCTCCAGTTGAATCCTTCAAAACTTATGATTACTGAATACATTTATCTTATGTGTCAAAACTGTGCATTTTATAACCTTGGAAATCCCCTGGTATAATATTGTATCAACGAAATATTACAACCAGCACAGAATCGTACTTTCACTAATAGGCCTAGGAAGAGAGCATACGCGAGGAATACTGACCAATGGTAGATAACATGTCCCAATTGTTTACTGATAAAGGATGTTATTTAAAATCCTTTTTGTTGAAGTTGCATTGTAAACAAAAATTAAACAACAAATTCCTTTTTGCAGTATTTTCTCTATCCCTTATTTAGAGTCACAATCCCATGTAGATAAGATACTTCTTTTTTATCAAAAACCATTGAAACTATTGCCAATTTAAGAAAATATTTATAAATGCTTACTAATAGGAAAGAGAAAAACAAATTAACAATAAAAATATCGTAAAGTTCTTCTATTTGCTTCAATAGTTTCTTCTTTTCCAAACTACTTGATATGAAAAAAAATAAGTCGTCTAGTTATTCAAACACAGGATAAAGAATCTTGCAAACGGGAAAAGGTTATCAAGCTGAAATTCTTAAGACTGTAAATGCTATCCTCGCCTCACATACTCAGATGATATTTAACACTGCACTCAAACAAGGATTTCCCAAACAATGGACTGAAAAACTACATCATAACCATCTACAAAGAAGGAGATGGAAGGCAAACTCTCTAATTATTGAGTAATAATGATTCTCTTACCTCACAAAAAATTTTGGAACCACTTTGAAAAGGAAAACAAGTAAAATGGTTAGATGATAACAGCCTAGAGTCACGGTTCAAGCGGGATTCAGAAGTCACTATTCTACAGTTAATCATATTCTCACACTGGGGATGATTGCTGAAGATTTTTCATTTTTGTGATAACAAAGAAGATCTCTTTGCTTGCTTCGTTGATTTCAGGAAAGCATTTGACACTAGCTTCAGGGGAAATCTTTGGAAATGTATGACAGAAATAGGAATTCCCGTGATCTTAGAATGGTGAATAATAGACTATATGAACAAATCCCCTACCCTTTTTGGAATGTACATAGATAGACAATAAAAATATATGGCATAGGTAGGATGCGTAGGGATCAATCTCAACAACTGGTCCATTATATTACTACTACATTGACTATATAGTCCTTACTAGCTAAACACGTTGCTTATTTAGAAAAACAATTAAAGTCCTTTAAACATTCTACAACAAATTTGGTCTAATGGAAAATGTTGTTAAAACCAAGATCATGACCACCAGTAAAAGTAGTTCATTCCTACAAATACCTAGGACTTAATCATCACAAACATGCTCATTGTTTGCATACCGTACCCATACTGAAGAAGCACATAGGTTGCCTTTTGCACCCTTAACGTTTTTGTGTGTGAAAAGTGATAAGCACAGGATGCAAACCATCTCCACTTTTAAAGACGTGTCCAAAGAAGCCCCTTTTAATTTTAATTTTAATTTATTTGCACAATTGATGGGATCTAGAGGCGTTCACTATTTAAAAGATTAAAACACAATCTTCTCGGCATTGCCTTTATTTATGCAAAGTTGATGCTCATAAAGCAAATTTTAATGCTGGCATTAAACATGAAGGCCTCCTTATAACAGGAGGAAGGGCCTGATTGGCAACTGATGCACATTTATCAACACACCTGAATTCCATCTTTAATTATTTTACCCTGACAAATGGATCGATACTGTTCATTCTGCATGAGCATAGTCACACCAAACAAGCAACTTCATCACAGAAAATCTTACTACACCTTGAAATGATGGGATTCTCAAGTGCACAGAGTCCAAGATGATATAAGAAGACGTCCTTAATTAAATTATCTTCTATTTCAGATTGATGATTTTCACAGGAAAACATTTGCCAACACTTGGTTGGATAAAAGCTTCCATGCAGTTCATTCATAAGAGTTTTGGCAAATCCTCTATTTGTTTTCACTGACAAGTATGTGATGGATGGGACCAAAACCACGGTCCACTTTATAAAAATCAACTAAAGTCTAAATCATTGTAGCTTGAGCCACAAGAGTCAAAGATGTTGAAAAGATTATGCTTAGATTAAGATAATCATTAATTAACAATGCAGGCATGTAATCCTATTCCTGAATTCCATAGCTACAAGAACTGTTGTATTAGTTGCATCCATAACATGCCTAGCATTTTGAATTATTCTTTGGTCATACTATAGGCACCTAAAATGGTCCTTGGACATTTATTGGTTAAGAAATTGCATTATTTTAGGGTACTTGTGCATTTGTTGCTTATTGGTCTAGATTAGGCTTTATTGGCGCATTTGTCGGGGTTATTGGTCCTTTATGTCTTTGTGCTTTCTCTCCTCTTTCTCTCTCTTCCCCCTTCTCCCTTTGTGTTTTTAGTGATCCCCCTAGAAGAGAATGAGTACAATCAATCAATGCAAGCATTTAGAAAAGGCATTCCAGAATCTAAGGAAATATGAAGAGCATTTAGTACTGTATTCTAGAAGAAATCAAGAATTCATTGTAGCACTGAAAGTCATAATAAATAGACACTACATCACACTGAACTGGTTAATTGAATTGCAGCATGTTGTCTGAGATATCATATACCATTGAAGGGCCTAATAAGTAACCGGTGCTTAAAAACCCTACTAATCCTGAGCACAATCCCTAGAACAAATCTTTTCCTTATAATCTGCAAGTTCAACCGCCCTATTAGGGTTTGACGATCAATTTCCCATACATCGATGCCAAAAATCAAAAAGACAAGCGAGGTTTTTGGGGCCCCAATCCTTACAAACATAGTAGTCAAATCAATTAGTGCATGTATGCTGTCTGCCAAAAACATACTATGTACAATTTCAGTTACCAAAAACGTATTGTGTACAGTTCTTGGGAAGTGCTCAAGTCACTGCAAGTTTCCTAGTTTCTCATTGTTCTAGCACAAAAAACCTTAATTTTGTTGTCAAACTATGACGACTACTATATTGCGCAAAAATTGAGATACTTCTCTAAACCCTCTTTTTATCAATTATCACACTAGAATTAGTTTAATAATTAAGTCTGATTTTATTGTATTACATCTGATCAGGCTTAA
This sequence comes from Torreya grandis, assembly GCA_037957365.1. NCBI lineage: Eukaryota > Viridiplantae > Streptophyta > Pinopsida > Cupressales > Taxaceae > Torreya > Torreya grandis. The sequence continues at coordinate 1,097,326 of JARHVA010000082.1, forward strand.
TTACATGTTGTATGGCTATATTGTATTGCATTTTAATGTAAAACCATTTTCCCATATTACATTTTGGTGAACCCAAAGTCTCTTCCACCTATTCTAGAGTTATATTTTGCTTCCATAGTGGTGGATCTAATTTACTTAGGGTTAATCCTATGGCATGTTCCTCTAGGATTTCATAATCCCTTGATGTGTTATACCCTTCTTCCTAGGGTTAGCTCTTGATTCCATAGGTGTCAAATTTGAATGTTCTTAGGGTTTGTGTTATTTCAAGTTTAAATCTCCATGGCCTGAAATATCCCCAAATAGGGATAATAGAAAAATAACAATATTTCCAAAACTAGGGCACAAAAAAATCTGAAACTTAATTTGCATATAAGAATTTCAATAACAAACTCAGATTTACAATCAGATTAATGATCTGATTTTTCTGCTAAAAGAAATAAATTTCTGAGTAATATTGAACTTAGGAAAAGCACAAGAAATCCTTTTATTTCTGCCCAAAAAGTTTAGATATGCATTACAATGATTTTTCTTCTATTTTTTTGAGATAAAACTGAAATTTGTATGCAGATTTAACATAAAATAACTCATACCTTGATCAAATCCCAGCCATCATCAAATATGGTGTCAACTCCCAAAATAAATCAGCGCTAGGTCTGATTTTCTATTGCCGTCCTCAAGAATGCTCAGAAATATGAAATACCATGCTAAAGTTACTCCAAATTTGAACCTTTAACTCTAAATTTTATCTCCAATTTGGCCTCCAAACCTGATAAACAATTGCAGCCCAAAAAAGATGATGTGCTAGGGTTTCACAAACCAAATCTCTTCCACTGAAACACACCCTTCTGACTAGGGGGAGCCCGTATGTCTCTTCGAAACCAGGGATACTCAAGGGTTTCAGACCTTAAGCCAAGTTTCAACAGCAATAAACAGAAAACTCACAACATAACCATCTCTAAAAGACCCCTAGAGAGTTATATAATAACTCCCAAAGAGATGAATTAATCTCAGCGCTTGAATCAACACCTCACCTCTTAATCCAAAGCTCCACATTAAAAACCTAAAAACTGAACTAATAAGCTCCTAGAAAACACATGCCCCCTATGCCTTTTTATCACATGCTTTTTAAAAGTCACTTAAAATACATGAAATGGGGACAACTTAAGCCTTTTGGCTAGAAGTCACTTAAGTTGCCTAAAAAGACGTGCCCTCAACTTAAAATAACTTAAGTTCACTTATGTTGCATAAAAAGACGTGCACACAACTTAAGAATAGAATTGAGAACAAGCCAAAGACTCCAATATTTACCCAATGATGCTCTAAGTCCTTCCTCTTGGGTAATCCAAGGAAAGGATAGCCAATGTGCTACTAATCCTCATGGTTTGAGTTGGGGACAAAACATGGGCCTAATTGTCCTGTGCTTGATTCCAAACCTTTGCGCAAAGTGTTTGTTCTATGATTGAATTATCTTATCATAGAGTTATATTTTGCTTCCATAGTGGTGGATCTACTTTACTTGGGGTTAATCCTATGGCATGTTCCTCTAGGATTTCATAATCGCTTGATGTGTTATACCCTTCTTCCCAAGATTAGCTCTTGATTCCATATGTGTCAAATTTGAATGTTCTTAGGGCTTCTATTATTTCAAGTTTAAATCTCTGTGGCCCTAATTGTCTTGTGCTTGATTCCAAACCCTTGTGCAATGTGTTTTTTCCATGCTTGAATTATCTTTGAAGTACTTAGTTTGAGTGCAAATTTGATTGTCATATTCCTTCAATTAGATCTACATCAAGCTTGCATAAGAAACATGGATTATAGGAATGCATCTAATGTTGTTTCCAAAGTTAAATTGTCTATTGTGAATGATGTGCCTTCCTTGAATGATAATGGTGTAGATAGATCTCGATTGCAAAATATATATGATTGTCAATTTGTCACAATGATTATTATTATGGGGCTGATTTCAAAGAACCAAAAAGGGATGAGAAAATCTATAATATTAAGAAATATGCTATGGCCAATCCTGCTGATATTTCTAGAATCATAAATACACTGAAAGAAATTGCTTTTCAAAATCTTCCTTCTCATGAGATCACTTTGGAAATTCCTCCTAATCCTAGCCACGTTTCTATTACTTCTACTATTTCTTCTTCTAAAAATGTTATATTGTCAAATGCTCAAGATGTTTCCAATGTTTTTCGTTCTTCTCATAATGTAATTCCTCCAAATTCTCAACATGTTTCATTGCCTTCTCAAGCTTTTTCAATATCTCAACATGCTTCTCAAATTCCTTGTTTTCAGCCATCAATTGATCACAATGTTTCTCAAATTGCTCACTATATGTTAACCCTCCTCTTATTTCTTACATTCCAATCCATCCTACTACTTCTATTCCTATACAAAATTCTGAAACAACCACTATGACAAATGCATTGCATGAATGCAACAAAAAATTATATTGCTTTCTACATGGTCTCAAAAGCTAAGTAATAGTGTAACTCTCACAAAGTACTTTTAAACCCTTTGGCCCATGACATACTTGCTTATCCTTTTCCAATCAATTTTATTGCTCCAAAGTTTGCATTACTTAATGAAAAGGAATCCCTTCTCGTCATATTCAAGTTTTCTATGCCACATGCCTAGATTTTGTCTACAACGATAAATTATAAACTAAGCTATTTCCAAAAAGTTTGAAGGGCGATGCACTTGATTGGTTTTCTGCATTACCATGTGGATCCATGCATTCCTTTGCAACATTAATGGATGATTTCCTAACTCATTTTTCCATAAACCTTGGTACAAAGGTCATTTGCACATTTGACACAAATTAGATAAGAATCCAATGAAACTATTAGTGAGTATGTGATCCAATTCAAAAACCTTTGTAACTATTGACTTATCAACCACCAAATAGTGAGCTTCAAGGCATTTTTATCAATAGTCTACTATCAGTTATCAAGGACAAAGTAGCTTTTAAGACTTAGAGGCAAATATGTTCAAGTATGGGTCAAATGCTTCAACTAATACAAATTTTCAAAATATAATAAGTTTCAAGACTAGAAGCAATGACCATGAGTTTTGGCATAAGAATGATGCTACAAAGGCAGTCAATGTTATAGAGAAACCATCTAAGAAGCTTGTGTTACCTCAACAAAAAGAGTGTAGGCAATTTACAAGGTTAAGTGAAAGCCCATAAAATGTCTTGAAGAAGTTGTTTGAATGCAACATGATTACTTTACCTCTAACAAGGGAATTTGATACTCCAAAACCATTGCCTAAATATTTTGATGCTAATGCATATTATGATTATCATAGAATTCAAGGGCATGCCATAAATAGATGTATTACCTTGAAATACAAGATACAAGATTTAATTGACAATGATAGAATTCAGCTAAGATGGTACACATGCAAGTTTATGTGCGGCAGTAGAAATGCCCACTCACAAGAAGCAATCAGCTGATAATAACAATGTCTATATTGTAGACAAACCAAAATATAACAATGTGCCTATGGACTATAAACAACATCCACTTGAAGGTTTTATCAGCGTAATTGATTCAATCAAGAAGAAAGTAACATCTATTCATAATGTGTTTACTAAAGAGAATATTTCACATGATAGATTATATGATGGAACACTATTTATACGAGCATCAATAGATGGCAAAGAAAAAGATGACATTATGATTGACAATGGCTTAAACTTGAATATATGCATTGAGCAATTTATTTATGGTCTTGGACTTTGAACTGTGACATTAGGGTCAAGTGTAACAATTCAAACGAATATCAATTTTGTTGAGTATGATGTCAATATGAACACTTGAGTTCTATTTTTACAATTAGTATATTTTGATTTTTTAGGTGTTTTGGAAGGTTATTTAATTTATTTACGACTTTAATTAGTGTTTTGGTCACTTTGGAACACTTTCCAATGATTTCTTAATATAGTTAGAACTATCAGTTGACTCCAGTTCACTGTAATTCATTTCAATGTACTCTAGTTCACTATTTGAGTACTTAGCTGAGTTTAAATCATTATCCACTCATTCCCAAAAAGAAATCACATGATTTTTTGATTATATGACTTAAATTAAAATTAATTTGAGTTAATTTGCTTTAATTAGCTTAGATGGTTGACTAGAATGACTTTCTAATTACATGTTTGACTTTACTATTAAAGAAGGCTTCTTGTATGATGTCCAAATCTTTATAATAAGTTAAATTATGTCTCAATCTTTATAGTAAGTTAAATTAAGTTTATTTCTTCTATTTTTAGTTGAGTTTCAGTTCACTTAGTGGTCTAGGCATATTATATTATATTTTATAATTTTAAACTGAACTTGCAACACAAGCTACCTTGTAATAAACTTATTTTAGTTTTTTTTATTAATAATAATTGCACACAAAGGTTGTGTAGTGCATTAATTCGAATTGAGAAGTTTCTTGTATGTTTTATCTCTGATATTATTGTAGGTATATAGTATTTTAAACCAGCAAACATATGTTTTCAAGTTTGCAACTATTCAAGGCACTTTTTGATCAACAATTTCACTCGCAACACAGTTAGTTTGACAACTAGTAACTTTGTGACAGTTTTGTTGATACATAGCTTCAATATTAAAGTGAAACAAAGCTGAATTGCACTTCATCCAATCATTCAAAACCTTTATTTGGTATCAAAGCTAGGTTCAAACAAAATTCAGAAGATTTTTCAGGTCATTTTCAGAAGATACAATGGCTTCAGTGAAATCTGCTTCCATGAATATTCATGTTTTCAAAGGTAACTTTGAGTATTGAAGAGATCAAATAAAAAAGAATTCTTGTGTAGAAAGGAATTTGGGAGAATGTTATCCATAGGTACACACCACCTCAAGATTGAAACCCTTTGACATAAGATCAGAGAATGTTATCTATGGATACACACTAGCTCAAAATTGGAACCCTTTGACACGATCAAAAAAGAACAAAAAATGATGAAGGAAAGAGAAATGCACAAACTTTCTTCTATATTCAGAGTGCCATAGACCTAAGCATTTATCCAAGAATTACAGGATGCAAGAATGCCCATGAGGCATGGAATACCTTGAAAACTTCATATCAAAGCTCTATTAAGGTAAAAGAAACACGACTTCAAACCCTTAAAATGAATTTTGAGAATTTGAAAATGTCAAATTTTGAAGGAGTTGAAGATTATTGCATAAGGGTAAATAATTTAGTACAAAGAATGAGGATTTGTGGAAATACTATACAATATAATGTTATAGCAAGAAAAAATTTGAGATCTTTAAGCCAAAGATGGTTACATATTGTGATCACTCTTGAATAATGTAAAGACATGAACACCATAAGTGTTGATGAGTTATTAGGTTCTCTCTTGTTTCATGAGGATAAGATGAGATTATATACAAGAGATCTAAAACATAGTCTAAAACAAACACTTGAAACCAAGACAAATTTCAAAGACCAAAGAGACAAATAAAAATAAAAATCAAGAGAGTTTATAAAACTCAAATTCAAAAGTAAATTCTGAAACAAACTTCACAAATAACAGCAAGAAATACTTTACTTGTCATTACTACAAAAAACCAAGACACATGATAAAAAATTGCAAGATACTAGCAGTTAAGAATCAAGCCAATCAAAAAAGATAAGAGAGGGCATTTCAAGCTGAACAAAATGAGTTTCAAGAGGGCTCAGATTATTATCTCACATGTTTTGTGGGAAGAGAGAAAGAAAAGAATTTGTTCTCTTAATTCAAGATGTTTAAATCAAGTGACAAGTCACAAAGATGATTTCAACAAGTTAGATAATTCTTTCAAAAGCCAAGAGCAATTAAGAGATGGAAAGTTCATCCAAGTTGAAGGAAATGGTAGCATGAAAATCACCACAAGCAAAGGTAAAAATGATAAAATTTATCCTAAGAGTGTTGATTAGAATTTCCCAGGATATTGTGATGAAATTAAGGCATACAAGTTTTATAATTCTCATAGTAAATCAACAATGGTTTCTAAGGATTGTAATTTTTTTGAAAATGAGGTATATGTTGATTTTAATCATGTAGCTATAAATGTCATAAGTGAAGGGGGTCAGCCTCTTCAATTTGATCTTGAGGGCTTACAAAGTTCTACACAGGTTTCTAGTTCATCAGGAAACAATACTAACTCTTTGTAAGAAACTAGTCATCCATCTACATCAACTCCAAGCAAGAACAAATGTTGGATCACAATTATGAGAGGAGGATCAAAAGGCTACAACATCGGGAAGGTAACTTATTTGATAATACTTATGATGAAAATACTATGTTTGTATTATCATCAGTGACTAGTGAACCTAGAAGTTATGCAGAAGCTAGTTAAAAGAAAAAAGGGTTGATGCTATGAAATTAAAGATGGAGTCAATTGAGAGGAATGATACATGGACTTTACTTCAATCTCATTTAAAATAAACATGTCACTGATACAAATTGAGTCTACAAGACCAAGGTTAAAAGCTCATTGCTTAATGGAGTGATTGAAAAAAAAGTATATGTGGGGCAACCACAAGGTTTTGAGGTAAAGGGTAAAGAATTTTGGGTATATAAGTTGAATAAGGCTCTTTATGGACTAAAACAAGCTCCAAGAGATTGGTACTCAATAATTGATAGTTATTGGATCAAGCTAAGTCGTCGATATGGGTACGGGAGCGAGTATAGGTACAAGTATCAGGTATGTGGATACGGGGGTATTTTTGGGGTGTTTGAGTATGGTTGGGTACGGCCGTATATATATATATATATATATATATATATATATATATATATATATATATAATTAAAAATATAAAAATATAGCCATATAACCACATAATATGCATAGAGGAAACAAAATAAGTTTAATCACCACAAAACATACTCATAATTTCAATGCCAAAGGTCGAACTTTGAAAAGTTTTATAAATTATAAATAGGTACATAGTGCAAATATTACAAATTACAATATTAATTTAAAAAAAATCATGTTCAACTCCCATGTCTTCCTCATGATATGGTTCATTAGAACCATAAGCAACAACAGTGCCACTCCCACTAGCTCCACTATGCAGGTCCTGTGAAGCAACCTTCGAATCCGTATCAAGCAAGGTAGGCAACGGAGGCATCCAAGTCGGTAGTCTTTGGGTCCACATCCCAACACTTTGTTGCCCCTTTCTTGTACTTAGGTTGCTTGTGTAATATAAAACATAAGTTGGAATGGACATAAGACCAAGTCCTCTACCTTTTTTGCCGTCAACTTGTTGTGCTTCACTGAGTGGATAAAGTTGTAGGTACCCCAGTTTCGCTCGACAGAGGAGGAACTTGCAACTTATTGAGGCAAGCCACAAAATCAATTTATATTAGAATTTATAAAAATAAAAAAGACTAAAGTTAAAACAGAACATAGAAATGTACAAGAAGGCTAGAGAGTTTTATTTTATTTTTTTAATCTTACTTGTAATAGAATCCTAATAGAAAATGGTTGGAGGTGGGTGTATGCTTGCCCATAGAGGTACCACCAAAATTAAGCTTCCTTCTTGTACTTGTCACGGATGGCAGCAAGGGAGTGACCCGCGGAGGATATAAAATGTGCAAACTCTTCCCTAACTTGGTCTTCAATTTCTGAATCAGGGAAGAGTCTAGCGAATGTCGTCTTATATCCCTCGCTATCCTTAACATGCCTATATGGTACAACCCTCCTAGGCAAAGAAAGGATCTTTGTACTGTAGTATTTGGGTGTCAAGGCAAAAGCAAGAAGATGCAATGGGGTGGTCATTTTGTTCCACCTTTCAATGAGATGGGACTGCACTTTCTTGAAGAACCTCTCCATGGGATCTTGCTCTTTAGCATTTATGATGGATTTGATGTTCTCAATCATTGAGTCTATTCCATCATAAAGCTGACCCAAACATGGATGATCCTTGTCCACATATCTCAACATGCTGACGATGGGATCAGTAAAACTCAGCAAATATTCCACACGTTCCCACCATGCATCATCAAAAATCCACGCTTTCATCTTTGCGGCCCTCTCAGTGTTTCTCTGCATCCATATACTCCAAAGGTCGTTGATGACCATGGTACTCAATGCCTCACGCACCTGAACAAGTCATCTTAAGGCAAGGATGTGTGAGGCAAACCGAGTCTCAGCAACCTAACACCAAATCAAAACAAATTTCAATTAAAATTAAAAAAAATGTTCAAATTACAAATTTACAAACTTACAAAATTAAAAATTAAATTAAAAATAAAAAAATACATGATTCATGAATAAAATTTAAAAATTTAAATAAAATTTACCTTCAACAACTGCAACTTCGAGAAGGCCCTGAAGATTCCTTGGAACAAATGATGGTTAGATATGCACATTTGGATCTCGCTCACCTCTTCATAGACTTGTTTGATCCAATCAATTTTTGTGCCCAATTTTTGTAACATAAGGTTGAAGGAATGAACGGCACAAAATGTCCAAAATATGTGCCCATACCTCTCCTCAACCAACATGCCTGCAGCTTTACAATTTTTAGCGTTGTTCGTTATAACTTTGACAACGTTTTGAGGCCCCACTGCCTCAATGGACTCTATCAGGGTGTTGGCAATGAATCATGCATCCTTCACTTGCCCCTCACAATCAACAACCCTCAAAAACATTGGCCCTTTAGAGCTCACTGTGACCACATTAATCAATGGTCTATTTGTTGTATCCTTCCATCCATCGGAGATGATGGACAACTCTGTTTCGACTCACAAATCTCTGGACTTCAATGCATCTTCAACTTTTTTCTTTTCTTTGGTCAACAAGATGGTTCATACATTTTCATATCTTGGGCTCACAAACCCTTTAGGGGCAGCATTGATAGATCTCACCATATCGTGCCAATATGGTGATCTAACAATACTAAATGGAAGCCCACATGCATAGAGGCAACATGCAATACTCTGCTCTGCTATGTCCCTTGACTCGGTCTGAAATGACCTTTCTAATGGGCTCGAATCTTTTGTTCTCTTGCGAGCAAGAGGTGAATCCTCTTCCTTTACGACCACATCAAGTGTAGTAAGAAATGGGTGTGATGGGACAGCCATACTAGGACGAGATTGATCAATATCCACAGAGTATGATCCTTTCTTGTTCAAAGAATGGTTGTCTTTTATCAAAAAGGGCATCTGCTTCTTCTTGCTCTTTGATGTATGCAAGAACTTTTACATGTGACAAGCCCTTTCCTGATTTTCCATTTATACTTGGCCCACTACAAATTTTAATTCCTTCCCTTGAAATTTCACACAAATGGGTTTTCACCCGTTTATATGAGCTCTTGAAATGACAGCCACATTCTGAACATTGCCAAAGAAAACACCCTCCACCTGGTAGTTGTTCAAGCAATATCGCATACTTCCATAGAGGGGCTCGAACACTGGCTCTGGAGGGTAACCCTTGGCCCACTAAACTAGCACTTGCATCGACAAACATTATGGCAAATCAAAAATCCCTATAACACTTGATAAAATTATAATACTAATTAATATTGTTATATTTAGCATTTGTTGAAAGAATCTTTAAAATTTATTTGAAAAACAACAAAAAAAATCAAAACTAATTACAAACATACATTTAAATTTAAAAACTAGAAGAAAAAAAACTTCAAAAAAAAAGTTAAAACCCTACAAAACTAAAAAAAATTTACCTTGAATGAAGAATCCTCCTTGTTGCAAGTTCCTCAAGGTCTTTGATGCCAAATAGGTAGATACAATGGAGTAGATTTAACATAAGGAAGGAGATTCAAGCTTATTCAACTGAAAAAATGAGCAAGAGTGAACAAATATGCAATGGGAGATAAAAATGCAATGAAAGCTAAATGTGTTGTTATCTTTGATAAAATGAGTGTGATTCATGCTTTTAGGGTTGCAAATGCACTTTAAAATGTTTTTTGAGGTCCACATTTTGACTTTGATCGGCGAAATTAGAAAGAAAGAAAAAATGCTTTTCCTGGGGGATACAGCATCCCTACTCAAACGTACTCACGCGTACCCATAGGGCTGCGACGTACCCTGGGCGTAGGGACGTCGTATCCCCCTATAGTCGTATCCCTACGTGGCATACCCATACTAGCAGTGGCTTCCAAGCATATCCAGTACAATAGGGATCAAGGATTTGTAAGAAGTCAAAATGAACCAACTTTTTAAATACAAGTATTAAAATTTAATGTTTTATATGTTTGTCTCTATGTAGATGACTTGATTTTTACAAAGAGCTCTATGGAAATGACAAATAGCTTCAAGGAAGCTATGAAATCAGAGTTTGAAATAACTGATCTTAGACTTATGAAGTACTTTCTTGGCATGGAAATCCATCACAAGAAAGAGGAAGTATTCATTTGTCAAGCCAAGTATGCCCTTGACATGCTAAAAAGGTACAATCTTCAAGATTCCAAGTCCATACACATTCTAATTGCAAGTGGAAAAAAGATTATGGAGAATGAAAGTTCTTCAACTGATGAAAAGACTTTTAGAATGATGGTGGAAGGTTTGATGTATCTCACTATGACTAGATCTGATATCAACTATAGAGTTTCACTAGTTTCTAGATTTATAAGCAAACCTTCACTCAAGCATTTGCAAGCAATTAAGATAATTTTTAGATATATAAGAGGTACATATAACAATGATATTCATTTCAGACCAACAAGGTCTTTATGTCTCTGGATACACATATTCAAATTGGAGAGGATCTCTTGATAATAGGAAGTCAACTTCAGGTTATTGCTAACCATTGGGAAGTGGGATGGTTTCTTGGTCTTCAAAGAAAGAAGCACAATTGCATATTCTCTATTGAAACTGAATATACAACCCTTGCATCAACTTGCACACAAGAAACATGGTTGATATTGTTGAAGAAGATCCATGGAAGGCTCGAGGAGATAGGAATTTCACCTCTTTGCATCAAAAGGGGGAATGTTGGGTTCTATATTTAAAATTAGTATATTTTGGTTTTTTAGTTGTTTTGAAAAGATATTTAATTTATTTATGATTTTAATTAGTGTTTTGGTTACTTTGGGACATTTTTCAATGATTTCTTAAAAAATAGCTAGAACTGTCAGTTCACTTCAATATAGTTTAGTTCATTATTTGAGTCTAAATCATTATCCAATCATTTCCAAATAGGAATCACATGATTTCTTGATTATATGACTTAAATTAAAGTTAATTTGAGTTAATTTAATTTAATTAGCTTAGTTGGTCGACTAAAATGACTTTCTAATTGCATGTTTGACTTTGCTATCAAAGAAGGTTTCTTGCATGATGTCCAAATCTTTATAGTAAGTTAAATTAAATTTATTTATTCTATTTTTAGTTGAGTTTCAGTTCACTTAGTGGTCTACGAATATTATATTATATTTTTTTATTTTAGACTTAACTTGCAATGCAAGTTACCTTGTAATAAACTTATTTTAGCTTTTTTTCTTAATAAGAATTGCACACAAAAGTTGTGTTGTGCATTGATTCGAATTGAGAAGCTTTTTGTATGCTTTATCTCTGATATTATTGCAGGTACACAGTATTTTAGACCAACAAACATATATTTTCAAGTTTGAAGCTATTCAAGACACTTTTTGATCAACAATTCCACTCACAACACAACTAGTTTGACAACTAGTAATTATAGGACTGTTTTGTTGATACATAACTTCAATATTACAGTCAAACAAAGCTGAATTGCACTCCATCTAATCATTCAAAACCTTCAAATTTTTCAAATGCACAAACCAAGGATGAAGTCGTGGTATACATCGCAGCACCATAAGAATCATTACACATGCCTAAAGCAAGGACACACAAAATACAAAAACATAACTCGACTCCAATAAGGGTGCAAACTTCACATATTATGCCTTCAAGACAAGCACAAAACCAAAAAGAAATTCAACGTATGCAACATGTTGATTACAATGTGAATAAGGTGTCAAATGAATTTTATGATGATGATTTGTTATCCTTAGGCTCATGGTCTCATCCACATCAGAGGCATATAGCTAGTGGTCTTAGTGCTTCACCTTTTATATCTTATGATGATTCTTTTGGACCTTCAAGCATTATTGGTTAGCTTCATTAACCAGTTTCTTCTTTTGGAATCTAAACACTTTATTTTGCATGATATATTAGATTACTTTAATTACTCGCAGCTATATGCGAGTATGTTACATACTTGTTTCATTTGTCTTATGTATTGTTTATGTGCCATACATGTGTTCATCTATAATATATTTGTATGATTGTTGTTTTCCTTATTATTATGTGATTGCAAAAAAGAAATTGACTCTGTGATTGAATTAGTCCACACACATACACATAGAAGCACATGTAAAATGCCAAGATTAAATATATTAGACATCCAACAGGTTACAAAGCGTAATAGGGGCACATGACATGTACAACTCATGTCTGAGATGGAGGTCAATGATCTCCTTGCTTGTTTTTGCTAGCTTGTGGGGTGATGGACATTGTGGACATAGTTGTCCCACTATGTCCCCCAACTCGATTGTGACCTTATGTTCTCGCACTCCTGTAGCCTCACATTTTTCGTTGCCAATTCGCAATACTCTTGCTGAAGTTCTACGTGCTAGCTGAAGATGGATTGTATGGCCACATAGTTTGACAGACATGGCATCACTACCTCTCATCCTTGTGCACCTCTATGCTCTCGTGCTACAAGTCAAGCCATAAGCTGAGCTATCTATGTTTCTCCCTGTGGATGTGTTGCCTACATCTGTGTAATCTATGCCCATGCCCATGTGAGCTCCGTGCTCACATCCTCTGCACTTGTCACAACATCTAGATGTGTTGCACTATCCCTACTAACCGGATTGAACATGTATGTGTGTTTACCTGCCTCAAAGTCAGCGTGCTCAAGCATCACCAAATTATACTCTGGAATGTCTTGGGTTAGTGTCTTGATCGCATCATCAATCATGGTGGTCCATTCATAGACTATGATTGTTTCACATTAAGCAAATATTAATCAACGAACTCTCTAAAAGATTAATTATGCTTATAGGCATTCTACAATGGCAGCAAGTGAGTTTAATGGAATGAGTTGTTCACAATTATGTTCAACCTCAAATTTTATGTCCATTTGGCTGTCACATGGTAATTTTAACCTTAAATTTGACGTCCATTAGACCATCACTTAGAATTTTTATTCTTTTTGCTTGGAGAAGTCATCAAAATTTTGCAAAATCTTGGTCATACGATAAGAGTTTGGAGCCCTTTTTCCTCAGAAAGATTTTTTTGAGCCCAACACTATGGTGTAGCTAGATTAATGACATTTGGTCTACCCCTCGTCAATAGCCTCAGGTTCCTCCATACATCCTCTAGTGTCCCTGTCATCTCTCTAGTCGACAACCAAAAGGTACAAGTATCATTGTTCCACCACTCTGCCAATGCAATGAGAACAATCGAGTCATACTACATCCAAATGCTCCCACTCTACCTCCTCTAGCCCATGTGCATGTATGCTATGCAATGCTCTCCCATGACGAAACTCTCCCACATGCATGGGGAGTTGTATCATAGAAAAAAATAAAAATCGGTTGTTTTGTCATTTATATGCATGAGTTAACAAGTATTTAGCTTTTAAACTTCAAAAGAAAATGCATTTTCCCAAAAAAAGTAGCATTTCTTGCCAGAACCATATAATTAGTTCCTAGAACTGTATAATTCGTCCCATAACTGTATGGTTCTATAGGGTTCTAGAATTTGGCCCAAAACATTCCCTTCCCTATTTTTAGCATTTTTGACTTTTAAAGAAATAAGAAAAAAAAATGGTTGAGGCACTCACAAGGCATGCATGATGAACCGAAGTAGCAACGGATTGAACTTGCTCCAGTCTTCTCCTAGAGCTCTGATTGCAAAGGTAAGAATGAAGGTAAGTTTATAATTTCACTTTCATTTCTACTTTATAAAGCACAGGGCAAAAGCTTATAATTTCAAGTTTCTTTTCACTTATTATTACTTGATGCATTTACCAAGTTGTCGGATATATGCTAGATCTTAATGATATGAACACTTGTGATGTTATAGGGAGATGTTAGTACATGTTCGACATTGATATCTGATATGCTATCATTATGTTTCACAGATATTATCAATGTACTTGTGTTACCTAACGTTTCTATATTCTTGTCCCATAAGGGCAACCTCTTTAGTTCTTCTCGAGATCCGATAATCATCGTTATCGGATCCTGTCAAATCTCGAGGCAACCTTGATCCATATTTATTTATCTTGGTACTTTGATTACTATTATTGTTAGCACAACTAGGATTATACATGATAATGGGGATTGAAGGTCCAACATAGAGAAGGCATCTCACTTCAATTCCTAATAAAACCAAGACATATAATCCGGAGATGGTTTGATTGATTTGACTCTAGGACATGCCATGCTTGTGCTTAGATAAGATTAAACTATTACATTGGTTTCAGTACTTCGGATTTTTCAGCTATTATTCAGAGTTGACCCGTGCACATGTATAAAATAAAATAATGTTTTTGCAAGATTGGTAGGGATTTAGAGACTTGAGATCCTACAGAAGTGCTCTCACATTCCCAACAAAACCAAGTATATCATTTTCAGTTTTTCCTTTCTATATTTTAGCGTATCATTGATTTTGGCACTTAGACATGTGTAAATGTCCTTGCAAGTTTCATAAGTGCATTGAAGTGGATCTTCAAGAAAGCAAAATTTTGAATCCACCTTCTGCTTGTCTCACTTTGATATGTGCACACACATACATCAAGGTGGGGCATTATATAAACACCTAAAAATTGTCCTTGGTCATCTATTAGTTGTGAAATTGCATTTATTTTAGGGTTCATGTGCACTTATTGCCTATTGGTATAGATTAGGCTTTATTCAACATTTTGTTGAGCTTTTTAGTCCTTTCTATCGTATGTGAGACCTTTCTCCTCTCTTCCCCCTTTCTTTCAATTCCCCCTTCCCCCTCAATGTTTCTAGTGATCCCCACAGAATCGTACAATATACATTTCTAGAGGAGTGTGTTGTGAGGGTCTTGTTGATAATTTTGACCCCACAAGTTAAATTGCCACCCTTGCCATTTTAAAACTTTGCAATGCCATTTTGTCTTCAGAGCTCAATAATTGGTCCTAAGAAATCCTTGAAAATCCATGGTTAACAGGGCTTGAGGTTGTCTAGGTGATTTAGGGAGTTTTCTTTCGCTTGTCTTGTTCTTTGCAGGAAAGAACAGATGTTGATTAGAGCAGTTAAAAGGAGCAAATTCTAAAGAGGACTTCAAGCTTTACAAGAAGAAAGGTTCTTCTCAAAAGGGCAAAGATCATTTCAAAGTTTCGGGAGGGTTTATTACCTTCGGAAAAGTCCTTTTCAAAAATCCCGAAGTCCTTTTCAAAAATTCCGAAGGCCTCTACCATTTTTTCGAAAGGTTCTATTTCATAAATCCCAAAAGACTTTTCAAGGGCAAGTGGACCATTTCAAGTTTCCCGAAGGGCAAGTCAACTTTTCCAAGGGAACATTTGCAAAAGTCCAAAGGTCTTTATCTTTCGGAAGAGTCCTTTACAAGAAAGTCGAAGGGTAAGTGGACCATTACAATAAGTCCAAAGGGTTCTTTCGAAAGAGTTCATTTCAACGTGCCGTAGGACCTTTACAATTTTTATGAACGGTTACTTTACCTTTGGAAAAGACCATTTGAAAAGGATCAATTACAAAAAAGTCCGAAGGGTTATTAGCCCTTCGGAAAAGGACTTAACGGAAAAGCCTGAAGGGTATTTTCAAGTTGTTGAAGGGTGTTTTCGAAAAGGAGGACCATTGCAAAAAAAAGCCGAAGGGCTTGCTAATTTTTCTGAAGGGCGTGTCAAAAAGCCCGAGTGGCAGTTTTCATCAGCCAAGGGGTCCTTTACGAAAAGTCCGAAGGGGACTTACATTTTCTCGAAGGACACTTGCAGTTTTCTGAAAGGCAAGACAACTTTCTTGAAGGTGCTCTTCAAAGTTCCGAAGGGTCAGTGAACTATTCCGAAGGGTCATTTTTATCGGCCAACAGACCATTTGCAAAAAATCCAAGAGGTGTCTTTCATTTCTTCCAAAGGGTATGTCCCCTTTGGAAAAATTCAAGGAAGAAGGCGTCAATTTACAAGTCCGAAGGAATTCCTTCGGAAGAAGGAAAAGACAGGAAGCCGAAACAATTCCTTCGAACGAAAAGTCTAAAGGAAATGAACAAAAAAAAGAGTCCGAAGGAATTCCTTCGAACAAATTGTCCAAAAGAATTCCTTCGGAAGGTTTACCAAGGGAAGGCCCAGAACAAATAAGCCTGAAGAGAAAAGTCTGTGGAAATAAACAAAGCCAAAGGCAAAGGGAGGAGCCCAAACAAAGTGTCCGCAAGAAATACACAAAAATGAAGAACCAAAAAATGCAAGAGGTTTCAACTACCAATAAACAAATTAACGCGTTCTACAACATGCAAAGTGGCCCAAAACAGGATTAAACACGTCCAAGATGTGCAACTGTTTCAAACACGACTCTTTCATTTCAAAAACGAAGACTCATTTGCATGAAGGACTCAAGGAGGTTAACGTTGGAGAGCTCAACACAAAATTTCATGCATGCACTCTCGTTAATCCGAGCCTTTCAAACGTTTCCATCAGTTCAAGCAAAGTTTTAAATTTGAATGTGGCGTAGCTTTTTCATGCAAGTGGAGTTGACTGTTCTTAATTTATAGAGTTGATTGGTTATCAAGTGCCACATCTACTCATGCTTTCCATGCAAAGGAGGACTTCTCTTCTTCAAACTCAGCTTCAAATCAGTTCAAGCTTGAGTTAAGACATCCAAGATTGGCATAGCATCACGCATGTTGAGAGTTTTGACTCAAACTTGAGCCACCATCCCATTTTCAACACCAAAGAGCTTTCATGCAAAGCATAATACAAAACTAGCTTTTGTTTGAAGGCTGAAATAACACCAGTTGTAAGAGTTGACTTCCTTTTCTATTTTCAACGCCAACCTTTTGGCTATTGTATGTTTTCTATATAAGTTGGCTTTTCAACCTTGATTTGTATCTCTCTTTTGGCAAGATCAAATTCTGCCAAACACTGAGTTTGTAACCTTTTTTCAAATTAATAGGACTATCTTTATTTTTCAAAATGTTGGTATAGTGTATTCATGTCAGTGATTTGCATAAGTGATAAAATTTCTCTTTCTTGTCAAGTCTTGATTCTTACCTAGCAACCTGGTTGATCAGTTTATGCAGGGCATGTTTTGTGTTTGATATCTCTTGGTTGAGTTTACAGTGGATATAAGTGGTTGGTTAGTGCCTTAAATCAGGCCTATTCTTTCATTTCCCTCAAACTTGGATCACTAGATAAAACATTTTCATGAAATACTTATGCATATTGGTCAATTGGAGGTGAAAGTTCAACCCTTTTCTTGTCTAAATCAGTGTTCTTAGGAGCTCAGATTAAGTGGATCAAATCAAAAAATACGGGTGTATCACCATCATTAGATAGGATTTTCATTCAAGTTTTTCTCTCTTTTCCCGACAGCTTGTAGCGTAGAGCAAAGATCCTAATTGATACACCAAAAGGAGCTTGCCCTTAGAATCTAGAGATTCAATCCACTGATTAGGTCACCCATAGCCTAGGATTGTTTTCATGTTTCAGCAGACTGTGAAACCCTGAAACTACCTTCACAGGAGTGTAAGTCTAATTGACAATAGGGTTGTCTAGGTGCACCCATGTCATGTGGTGTCGTCTAGTCCACGTTTTTCGCCCGTTGTGTGTCCTCTTATGCTCCAATAGAGTCCTAACTTTAATTAAAGAGGCCTATAAATACACGTACATTATTGTATTTAGGACATCTAGGAAGTGATTTGAGTACAAGCATTTAGAGAAGGCATTCAAGAATCTAAGGAAATCTGAAGATCATTTATTACTACATTCTCAGAGGAATAAAGCATTCATTGTCGCACTGAAACTTGTAGTAAATAGACATTGCATCATACTAGACTATTGGCTGAATTGCATTTTACTCGGCATGCTATCTTCAACATTGTATACCACCCCAAAACAAATATTCTCCTTATCTTCTACAGGAGCAGCTGCCCTATTAAGGTTCAAAGAAGCAAATCAACTTCCCAGAGATCAACATGAAAATTAAGAAAGGCAAGCGAGGTTTTTGGAGCCCAAAAAGTGATAAACGGAGTGTTCAAATCAGTTCCTACTTATCTGTTGTCTACCAGAGGTGTACTGTGTATGGTTCAAGTTACCATAAACTTCGAAAGTACAGTTCTGGAGAGCTGCCTGGGTCACTGCAAATTTTCTGGGTTCTCATTGTTTTGCCACAAAACCCCTATTTTTGCTGCCAGACTGTGACAACTACTTCCAAATTACGCAAAAATTGAGACACTTCTCTGAACCTTCTCTTTGTCAATTATTATGCTAAAATTAATTTAGTAATCAAGTCTGATTTCACTGTATTACATCTGATTAGGCTTAATTACATGTTATATGGGTAGATTGTATTGTATTTTAATGTAAAACCATTTTCCCATACTACACATACCACTATTTTCATGCCTAGGAACTAGTGATTCAAAGAATTAATTGATTGTAAATGTATATACATTTTTTCTCATTTATTAATAAGTTACATACAACTCCATTGAATTTTTCAAAATAATAAGAAATGGATAGCTTTTGCGAACTAAGGACTAGTCTCCTAGCACAATTAGAAGATTCAGTCTTAAACTCAAATGATAAATTTAGATTAGTATCACCTAATGCTAATATCGAATACGTTTTTTACCTCAAGGAATTGAATGTTATCTTTTGATTTACTAACAACATGATTATCCTTGGTCACTTGATTTAGGAACCAAACAAAATGAGAGAACCATTGGTTTAAATATCTATATTAGTTGTCTGACACACATACTCTATCTAAAACTTAAATCCATATTACTTAGCTAATTCATCAATTTCTTGACTTTCTCTTGATCTGTAAGACGCAATGTCACCAGATATACCAAGAGGTTTTGAAGGCATGGGCGTTTCCAAAATGGAAACTTCACCCCATGTTAATGTCAGGAAACAGCATAGACAGTTAAATATTTCAAAAAAATGTGTTGTCTATAGTCCATAGTATACATACTCGCAGAGTATTTGGCGACTCTGTGAACAATCTTGATTTTTTCCTCTCAGCGAGTTTTTTTCCACTTATACTCACCAGTCCTAAATTGACAAGTTTTGACAAGTTCTACACGAGTTCTCGCCGCGAGTCTGCCTGGGCAAGGTACAAAATTAGCAAAAGAGGGTCAGAGGAGCTTGAAATAGCCGATATTTATATAAAATAATCATTTAAAGTAAAGTTTACCTTGAGGCTATATTTTATATGCAAATTCTAGGTTTTGGAGGATCTTGTCATATTTCAGACTTAATCAGATTTCTGGATTTCAGAATTAGCCATATTTTAAGGTTTCAAGATTTCAAGGAGACCTCATACGAGCTATGAACGCTTCATGAAGAGATGTGGGTATGATTGAATAGTATGAGAACATCTCTCGCAAAGTGCCACGAGCCAATCCCATCCCATTCCCGGTGCACCCTTTAAGACGTGCACTCAGGTAGCCCCTACAAGAGAGAGCATCAATAAATGATAAAGCTGAAAAATACTAGTGTGTACATATGCCCCACCCGAGGCTTATCACATGTCACAATAGTGTAATGCGGGATGGTGCTTTGGGAAAGATACATATCAACATGAAAGCATAAACGAAAATTTGAAAGAAAAAATGATGCAATTTCATACTCTATTTGTATTCAAATCTAATAGAAAACACCTACCCAACATTTTACAGACTCATTTGGCTCGTTTTGTAACTGTAATTTATGTAAAATTTATGTTTTTTTAAGAAATTTAAGTATTTTTTAACTTGCCGAGTATTTGCCATGTCAGAAAAAAAATTGGTCTGCCGAGTCCGAGTATGTATATTATGGTCTATACTATTAAAAAAAAATCAAATTTTGAAATTAGAAATAAGATTGAACATAAAGTTTTGAACAAGATAAAATAGAAATAGAATTAAAATAGTAAATTCAGGAAACATAGTAGGAAATGACAGTAAAATATTTCAAAAAAATGTGGTGCCTATACTAAAAATCAAAATTGAAATTAAAAATAAATTTGAACATTAAATTTTTGAACTAACAAAGACTTGTCACTTTCCAATATCAATCAATGCTCATACCAAAGAAAATAGTCATAAAAATAGTCCATGGATGCCCATTCTAAAATTTCAAATTTCCAATCATATAAGTTTAAACATAATATCTAAGTTCCCCAATGCTAGACAAAATGACTCAGCAGTACAATGAAACTATGGAAAGAAGCACAAATAAGTCATGACAAAATGCTACGAATCCTCATCCTCACCACCTTTTAATACACCCCCAAAATTTTCAATCTGATCATAATCATAAGAGTGGGAACCCAGTCTAGAAGCAAGTGGAGAAGAAGATGCCAACAGGCCTCCTCTAAAGATGACGCATGATATTTTTCAAGTGGAGACAATCTTGAGGTACAAGAAGTGTCTCCTCAATACACAAGAACCTCCAAAGAATGTGTAATATCCAAGAGAGTTCAGATAATAATAGCAACCAAGAGCCAAGAGGAAGCAAGAATATAATATTTGAAATAGAAGAAAACATGCCAAAAGATGTCATCCCAAACAGATGAGAGTAATAAGAGAGATTGGGCATGGAGGAATATAGTAACAATAGTGTTAGTCCTACAAACATGGAAGGTGTGAACTTTCATACATGTGCCACTTACAAGTACTTCTCTTGCACATGAAAGCAAATAAGTACAAGCCATGTGCAACACGACTACCACCTGACTAAACTAAACCAGCTGATACATTTCCGATTTCCCAGAGATGTCGTAATGAGAATAATTCCATGTCACAATTAACTTAGGAAAATTGTTCAAGAGGTGTTGGTGTAGTGGTAAAGGGGTGCTTTCGGAAGTGAGAGACCTAAGTTCAAATCCCACTCCCGGTGGACACCCCATTGATGGGACACTGCAATAAAGCAGTCTGAATCCATGGACGTGAATAATGTGCTTAAATTCCTCATCCTTAGTATGGTGCCATGGCTGCCCTGGCGCCTAGTGATGTCCCCAATTACCCTCAACCAAAAAAAAAACATAGGGAAATGATTTTGCATCCTAAGAATTAAATATTACACATAAAAGTGACCAAATATAGGCTACATGCCTAACATGATTGAACCCGGGTCAATGCTGCAGAATGCCTAGTCATTGCTGCTAAAAATAATCTGTGCTTTATTTTACATGTTATCTTTCTTTTTTCTAGTTTTATTTATGTTTTTTACTTTTTTCATAGCATTTCGAATGCCAACCTGAAAATGTTTGAGCAGCATTTCGTGAATCCTAGAAAGTCACACACAATAATAACCATTTCAAACAACATTCCAAGGCATTTCCAGAGGTTACTGTTTTTAGGCTTTTTAGGACGTCCCAAAAAGAGAAACACCCCTCCAATAACCCTACTAAGATAACAAGAACCCTAATTTCCCTCAGGGCTTCAGGATCCACTATGTTTTGATTTAGTGGGTTTGGTGTTTCAAGTCTTGCTTCCAAAACCATCTTGAAGAGAAATTGTTGATTCCCACACCTATCATCTCCACAAAGGATATTCTTGCCAAGGTAAATGAACAATTTTCCACATTGCACTGCAAATGGATTAGATGAATTACTTGACAAAAGTAAGGATATGTGAAATATGCTAATTCCACATCTTGGAAATGAAGAATTCATCAAGGAAAATAGTGACATGAGCATCCGAACAAGATCACATGATAGTGTTCGTTAAACTCATAAAGGCATAAAAAAATTGGTTAGTTCAAATGGCATTATTAACCATTCAAATAACATTTCGCATGTAAAGAATGTTGGCTTCCAAACATTTTCCTTGTAGGCCTCAACTTCGTGGTATCATAACTTGAGATTCTTTTCAAGTAAGCTGCCTATTCCAATTACTCCAGAGCTCATTGATCAGAGACAGAGAATAATGATTCTTAACAGTTACTAAGTGCCCGATAGTTTATGCAAATCCTCCATATTCCATTTCTCAGTGAAATATCCTTTATTTGGGTCAAAATAAAGAAATATGGAAATTGCAGAAACCCTAACCAAAATTGCAGAATTTTGAAAAGAGTTGTTTATGCATAAAAATAAATTTCAACCATCATAGAAACCCACATAAAAAATAAGGAACTTCAATATTCCAATTGACACATCAAATTTGAACTTTAAGAATTAATTGCAGGCTTGAAAATTATGATAAATCACAGCTGAGTGTAGGAATGACAAAACACAGAAATCCACCAACCGAACTGTCCTCAAACTGAGTTTTGACCTCACTAGGGAGGTCGCTGCCCTCTAGGAGACCCCCAAGTGCTGCACTTCACCTCTTTGACAACCTTAATTGCTGTGTCCACTTTCAAAGCCCTCAAATTGATTCGCCGCCCTCCAAAGGGATGTCCCAGCTGATTCATCCACCCTCCTAGGGCTGTCCAACTGATTCGCCACCCTGACCTCTGAATAAGATCACCAGCTGAGTATTAAGGGTTTTCAACCTCGAATACTAAAAGCCAATGAGGTTTTCCGTCCTCAAGAGCTGAATGAACAAACAAACGTGCCTAACATCAATTCAATTAGTTGATAGATGATGAAAAGATCCAAAAATGGACCTCTACACCTTCCTTTATACCCCTTTTCCCTCCAAACCAACTCCCAAGTGGGGCACTCCAAGTGGGAGGGAAAATCAAATATTCAAAAAGCAATTCGATTAGAATTTCTAATTAAGGACCGACTTATATCAAATGAGAAAAGTCCCCTTCTTTATTCGAAAATCAAATTAGACATAAGTTGCCGACATGTTCACTATTTGGCAACTGAAACAAAAAAATCAAGTTTCCCTTTTTTCTCCTTCCCTTAGCCAATGGGAAACCAAAAGAGTCGGCTAAGGGTCTCCAAACCAAACTAAATTCGAGAAGGGGAGATTACACTCAGGTCCAAAACCATAGGTGATCCAGCCACACATATGTGGTGTATACATATCACATAAATTTTCCATCTTCAGATGGGTGAGAATGAAATGACAATTTAAATTCATTGGTAATAGTAAATAACATACAATTATGTATTTAACAGACCAAGTATGGCGAATAATGAGGATTAGCTGCTAATCCTGCTCTCGAAATTGCTTCTTTGAAGATTATGTATATCAGATCTTCATGGAACAACAATACTACAAAAGGAATGTTCACTCAATTCTTGCAATGAATAGTCAATAAATCACCCATGTCCCCATGTATTGTTCTGAGTACACAACTAATGAAGGGCGTTCTTCAACCTTGGTTATGACTCTTAATTGCCATCTAAACATGTGCGCTTTAGAGTATTGTTTGTTCTTTTTTCTTTCTTAAACTAGGTTTTTCTTGCTGGTTCTAGGATATTAGTTCCTCGTACAGAAACATAGATGTATTTTGTTTGTGTTTGATTTTAAGAGAAATGTGTTCACTAAAAAAAAAAAAATTAAACTGCCTGTCACCTAAATAGTTTAGTCAGAGTTACGAAAGTCCATCACAGAATGCTGTGCAAAATGGAAACAGACCCAATCGATGCTTAGTGTGATTTAACTGCCAGTCACAGATCACCTCTCGCGATAAACAAAGTCTGACCAAAAATTGTTACCAAAATCGTGATTAGGGGAAAAGATTGGCAACGTCCCCATAGTTTAGTAATATAAGAAAACACAACAAAAAAATGAGAAAACATGGATAAATTTAGGGTAAAACTGGGGAAACTGACAAAGTGATTAAAAATTATAATGATGGAAATTCCATTTTATAGACCCTGGGATGTCTTTAAAAAATGGCCCATTTTTTAGTATTAATTAGCCTCGACTAAAAATGATAATTTTTCATAAAACGAAATTGCAAGTAGTCATAAATGTTAGCACACAAATTACATTTCTATATTTCTTTTGTCTCTCTACTCTTGTTCACTTCCAGTTTTGTAAACGTGTAGAAATACCAGCCTAGGGGATATTGGCTTTATATCAACGTGGCCCCATATATTAATGCTTCGAGATTTCCACAGGTAGACATTACGAGTAATATGTCTGGAATTCACTGTGTTTGCATCCTTTACTATTTTGGTCTTAGATATTGTTTTCAAATATTCATATATTTTATATATTTATCTAGAAACAACTGTGTTCTATTCTTGTTTCATGTCTAACTTCTAAAACCCTCTTGAGGGACATTGGATCCAAAGATTGCACTAAATCTGCCATTTCATGCTATAAAACTGTGCATTTGAAAATTGAATATAAGAGATGGATGCATGGCTACATTGGCCTTTTTTTTTAATTTTTTGGGACCTAATTGATGATTAACCCTAACGATGAGTAACATTTGAGCAAGTAACCTGTTGGGAAGAGAGCTTCCACCAGACGATGGCTCCATCTGCTCCGCCGGTGTAGAGAGTTGGGGGGTGGTTAAGCACCGCAGTGGCTACCACTTGGTGTAGAGGAGGAGAGGAGGGCCATAAGGCCTGCACTGACTCGCATCGCATGGTGAATCATCAGCTAAAATTACAAAGAAATTATTCGTCTTTGTCGCTCTAAATTGTTGCAATTACTCCTCTGCGGGTATGGGTATGAATATGCGAGTGATGATCCAGGAACTTCTAGAAATGAATTCCCGAACCAGACAATGCAAAATTAACATATTGTCCAGTGTCTCTTGCCCAAAGGGCAGAATTAACTTATTTGCATTACAGTTTGATGTAAATGAATGAAAGAATAATTTACTCACGACCAGGGTACCACGGAGTCTATGAAATGAAATGAAATAGTTTTAATTACATATCTGAGATGGAATGGTGTATAGAGTTATTAATTGTTTTTCATTATTCAATGATTTTTATTCAATGATTTTTTAGATATGAAGTATTTTTTAGAATATTGTTTTATTTTTTGTTAAATTGAATTAACATCTTTTTTCATATTTTTAGTCTTTTTTCTTTAAATATATCAATCATATATTCACTCTTAATTTTTCTATATATTTGGTTTGTATATATATATATATATATTAAGGATATTTAAGAAAAAAGTGATCTTTCATTTCGATCGTTTTTGTGGTGCAAAGAATATAAATTATGTGATGTCACTGCTCCTTAAGATATATTCATCTCCTCGTCTCATACTGAAGCTTATGAAAAACAATTCTTAGTTAAACAATGAGGATCTTTTCTCTCCAACTGATTCCGATCCTTATATATGATTTTTCATTATGTTTGTAAGTCAGGTTGAATATTGAAATATAGTGTTGTCTTTTCTTGCTTGTTGTTTTCCTCCACATTACCAATTTAAACTTTTCATTCACGGTATTCTATCTTTGTTACAATTTACACATTCAGTTAAGTTGATATCCAACCTATTTGTCTACTTATGGTTCTACTTCATCCAAGTGTTCTTCCACCTATGCAGCGCTTCTTCTTTTGTTGCCCTTGGCCATATGTCAGTCTTCATGTTTTCTTTTCCAAATAACATAATAGCCTAGTCATAGCAGTTGCCTCTAAAGGGAAAGTACTTGTTTTAGCGATAATAATTTCATATGGGACTAAATCCTTGATTCTGAAATTGTTTGTGATTAAACGCTTTTGAATCTTTTCAAATTGTCTCCATTTCAAACTCATTGTTCCACTAGCCTGCACCTCACAACCATATAATACCACTGGTGTGACAAGTAATCCAAATAAGACCCCGATGGTCTTCAAGTCCCATAACTCAACATTCATACATCGGTTTTGAAGCACAGAGAAAGCTCTCCAACCACCTTGTGTTCTTTTCATCTTGCAAGTATCCTATTTGCGGTTGTTGTGAAAGTCGAGGCCAAGATAATTGTATTCTAACATCACTTCAAGATACCCTTCTGCAAACTGGAAATCAAGGTGTTGCTCCTTCCTTTTCGCTGAGAAAGACATAATTTTTTATTTTCTCTATGTTTACCTACATCCCTACTTCTTTACGGAAGAATTCTAGAGCTTGGAGATGGTCTTTTAAATCTTGGATTGTTTCTGCCATTAGGATCAAATCATTATCATAAAGCAAAAGTTTCACCACATAGGTTGCCAAGTGGACCCCTTCCCCTTCAAATTTGTTTATCCAATCCTCTAGCTTGTCAATGTAAAGCCCAAATAAAGTTGGGAGTTATGGGCAACCTTGTTTGACGCCTATATCACTCCCAAAATATTCAGATAGCCCTCCCTGCCTTTTAATTTTAGCCTTGACTTGATCATACAATATGGGACCAAGTGCATTAACAAGGGTAAAATATGCCCTAAAAAATTGTTGAGGGAAATTTCCTTTGTAGGGAGACATAGTACATATGAGATCATCCCCTAATTTGAGTATGATGCCTCGTGTATTACTTTTAAAGCTTTATATTTAGAGTAGAAATCAAATTGAAATGAAATGGTTTTAATTATGTCCAAGACACAAAACAATTTATGGGACCATTGATTATATTGATTACTCCAACTGCTCAAAGTTTCTTGAGGATCGTGGTATCCTTTAAAAGGTTGTTCCTCCTATTATTGATTAACATCTCCCCCAACCCTTTATTCTTTTTTCCTCAAATAATTCTATCGTGGAACCACCTCTTAAGGTTTCCACATATTTGGCTTGCATGTTAGTGTACCTAGGACATTCAAGGATAAAGTGCTCCTCTATTTTGATTGCCCCTATGGTGCAAAAAACATAGACCCTCTCTTCCCAATGTTCCTTAGGAGTCATCCATTTGCCAAGGGTTAAATGTTGGCTTAGTTATGGGTTGCTTTTAATCATTTTAAATGTGAAATTGGGAGGCCGACAATGTCATAAAAAAAGGTGTAAAAATAGAACATGTTTATTTTATACTTTAGGGTTGGCAAAACAACATCTAAATCAAGTACACATATAACTTGAAATTTAACACTATATATTTGAAGAGGCTAGACTAGATAAAAAAGCAAAAATTTTATCAAAATTTATAGTAGAAGATGCAACATTAAAAAGGAATGGTTGTTTCACAAATTTAATGGGACAACCCTTATCTCAAGTGGTTGTTTTCGTATGAGACACACTTATCATTGTATATGTTCCTAGAGACTACTCAGTTTTGATGACTTTATTAAAATATTTTTTACTTACAAATAAAAGTTTTGTCTTTTGATAATTGTGCATTAGTTGATATCATAGATTTTTCTAGATACCAAGTCCTTGATCTCATTTCTACCATTAAAGCTATTATAAAACTTGGTAAGCATCAAGCTAGTCATCTTGCTCCAAATTTACCTGAGACAACACCCTATAATTCTAAGCAATATGTACATAATACTAAACATTCATTCAAGCATAAGTGTCTTGATTTTTACAAACATTACTTTCCTCGATGCCGCACACCTACTCCTAAGCATAATTTTTTGCATCGTCATAAATTTCCACATCCACAGTCTCATCAAATAATATGTTACATATGTCATCAACCTATTCATAAAACCTTTGACTGTAAGTTTAAAAATCTTGTTGTCAAATTTGTTTATTCCCCCAACACAACATTATGGTGGTACATTATAGAAGAAAATGAAGATTTTTATGATCACGATGAAATATATGAACCTATCATTGAAGAATTCGAAGACGAAGATGATATAGATGAAGAAAATCAACTAGGTGAGTTGGATGCTCTAGCTAGTTATTTATAAGAAGAGACCTTTGCCTTCAAACAAAGACCATGGACACCTTCTAGAGAAGGATGCTTCAGAGACATAAGTAGAGGAAGAGGATGAAGTCCTTCAAGACCTCCTTCTCAAGAACAAAGAGGAGGAAGAGGAAGATTTCCAAGAAGAGGCAAGCAACCTCCACATTACAGTGGGCCACCAATAGTCAGACCTCCAAACCCTATACCACTTATCTTTCCAAAAAGTTTCGAGGCAGTGATAAATGGGTAAAAGATAAATTTAGTTTCTTACTCCTAGAATAAGCAGTAATAATTTGTTCAACATCTACATGAGATGAAGACCCATACACAAAATAAGTAAGAGAAGAAGAAATTTATGATGTTGAATTTGAAGTCGGTGGATGGTAAACTATTTAGTATATAATGAGATAAGGAAATGAAATAGATTGGATAGAAGAAATACACCCTACCAGACAAAAACCAAAATGTGTAAATCTTACAAAGTGTAAACTGGTATGTTCAGCCACTCCTATACCTTCTAACCCTAAATCTGTTTATATTGCATAACACATTAATGGCATACATGCTCAATTTTTTTCTATTCAAATCAATAATAAATGGGTAGATGCCCAGGTTGATATTAGTGCATCTCTTTCATTCTACAAATCAATTATCTTAGATATGGGAATAGTTGGATGAGCAACACAGTTGTAAGTTCTTATACATTCAAGGAAATGGATTTGCATGTAACAAGTATAAGCATTAGGAACACATGGTTATTCAAAATAGGACATGTTTTTGTGATTTCTTTGTTCATGACCAATTACTTGTAGACTGTGTATTAGGAGGAGCCTTCGTCAACCAATATTCACCTTATGGTAGTACACCCAAAAGTGTCTTATTTACATAAATAGAGAAAGAATCATAGATCCTAGATTAATATATGGTACAAAACAATACCTAAGTAATACAACCCTCATTCAAAGTCTAGATAATCATGTCCTTGAAAACATTGAAGAAATAGGACATAAGATCAAAACAAATATTTGTTCCAATTACCCTCAAAATTTTAGGAATAAGTCCATGCCTACTATGGAGATAAATCTAGTTGAATAAAAATAGATGAAGATTGGAAAAAGGATCCCAATCTCTGCTCAAGATTATTAGGATATGGAGAAAGCCATAAAAGAATTATTAGAAGTTGATTTCATAAAACCTAGTATTTCACCATATTGTTGTTATGCATTCATGGTGAATAAACATTCAGATCATAAAAGAGGGGAAAATATAATTATTATAAACTACATGCCACTTAATGTCATTACTCTTCCTTATCCTTATCCTATCCCTGATAAATCTTATCTATTACAGAAGGTTGCAAGTTGTAAATATTTTTCATAATTTTACTGTAAATCAGGATTCTACTAGATCATAGTAAAGAGGAAAGTAGACCAAAGACAACTTTCAATTGTCCTTTTAGCCATTCCCAGTGCAAGGTCTTGCCTTTTGGCCTCATGAATGCACATGCATACTTTCAAAGCTTCTTAGATAAAATCTTCACAGGTATGTTAGAATTTATCTGCATGTATATGATGACATTCTAATTTTTAGTCAGTCTCTTGAAGAGCACTTGCAACATTTGAAGAGACTCTATGACATAATTGTCTCAACTAATATAGTACTTTATAGAAAAAATACAACTCTATCAAAAGATGGTAAGTTCCTTGAAATGGAAATAAATTATAAATCCAAGGACATTAAAGATAAAATTATTGAGTTCCCTTCAAAGTTGGATAGAAAGAAGTTACAACTTTTATAGGAATTATTAATTATGTAAATAGTTTTTATGCTAATAGTAGTGTGGATATATTTTATTTGCAAGAGTCGTTAAAGAAAAACATGAAGTATATTTGGACTAATAAACATAGTAAAGTAATCCAAACCATTAATTCTAAGGTTACTAATCTTCACGAGCTCCATGTACCCAAGTCTAACAATTTAGTTATGTACATTGATACTTCTAATAATGCTTGGGGAGGAATCCTATGTTATATAGAAGACAACCAAGAATTTGTTGGTGAATATGCTTTTGGTGTTTTCTTTAATGATGTCAACAAATGGATCTCTTTAGATAAAGAGATCTGTGTTATAAATAAGTGTCTAGAAAATTTTACTCTCAGACTGATGCATTTGAAACGCTTTGTAATCAAAATTGATTGTACAAGGCTTTTAAAATTCAAAGAAAAGGATCATGGTTGTAAGGATGGACGAGGAAAATATGTTCGTTGGCAAGACTATTTCAATAGATTTAACTATACTATCCAACAAATTGTAGGGAAAAACAATATTATTGCAAATTGGTTAAGCAAAAATCCCACCCTTTCTTTAATGAATAATCAACAAGGAATTCAGAGACCTTATTTTCCTATAAGAAAACTCAAATGCACCATGTTTGATGATTTATCACTCCCTATTCAAATAGAGATGTTTAGGTATAGAGTCATAAAGCATTATAATCAAATTTCTAGACATGTGTCTCAAGAATTAATAATGTATGAAGCCTGTGGTATAGAAACTTTTGGTATCATAATTATTTGATTATTAAAAGGTTAAATTATGAGTTATGGGTACCAAAAAAAATGGGTCTCCTATATAGACTAAGTTACAGGTGGAGTATAAAAATTAAAGAGTAATAGAATGAGCATTTAATCCAATTTGTTAAAATATGTGGACCTCCTATTCTTAGGCTACAAGGACTACATCCAGACGAAGAAGTGATTGCTTGTATTGTTATGAGAATAAGACTTGAATGGGATTCTAAAATGGAACTTTGCATGAATTCTCATAATACTCTTCATAATCCTTATTGGGAATTATAGTTCTTCTTCAGAATCACTTGTAAATTCAAACCAATACCTTAAGAAGATATGACAAAAGAAGCTAAAAGATTCATTTTTGAAGGACAAGGGTCTAAAAAATAGGACCCAAGAAGTTAATCCTAATATAATGACAATGGAAAGGCTAGCACGTGGACCTACTTTTATTGATTTACTTTATGACTCATCATCAGATTCTTCTTAGTGTGCATATCTTTATTGAGTGTGCATAACTTTATATCTATTATTTACATTACTTTATATTAGAGGAGTATACTTTTCTTCTTATAAGGAATCTTATGAGTTGTAAGTCGATTGGTTATGATTGACATTGTGAGTTGGTAAGAACCGATATTCCTCACTCCTTTGTTATAAATAAGAGATGAAGTATTGTGGGTATCTAAAGTCTTAGGAGTCTTGACTAGATTGTAAGAAAGCTTTATATTGATAAATATTTGAAGCGATAGAAAGAAGTCGTAGCCATTCAACCTCTGCATTATTTTGTGTTAGACTAAGGTTGTAAAGAAGTCTTATATTATTATGGTATTAAAGTCAATGAGCCAAAGATATATCAAGATATAGTATTATATTCTATTTTTTAAGTTTATAACTTATTTGCTGCCTTGTAGTAGTATCATACATGTCTAAGAGCATCAAATTCGTTATTTAATATATTGAAAGGCATTAATTCTAGTTTTAAAAAAATGAACCTAAACACTTGCATTCACAAATAGTTATTATTGGATAATGGTGAAATTATCTTGAGATCTTGATACAATCCAGGATTTCAAATCCTGGATGAAGTTGAAGCTAAAGGATTTTACAGTCTTGACCAACAAGACCCTGGCAACAGTGTTTGAAATCGCTGAAAGTTCTACTTCAATTCTATAAATACATGTTATTGAAGAATCACTCTCATGTACTCTTGTTAATTATAAACCTTCTTCTAATAAGCCTTCTAGTGTGTATAAGTCTTCATAGCTTGAGTCTAGGAGTAAAATTTTATTGGGAAAAGTTTTATATAAAATTACTTATGTCATTTGTTAAACCCTATGTGAAAACTTTTGAGATTGCTCTTGAATATAAGCCTAAGAATATATATATACAGACATATATATATATATATATATGTATATATATATATATATATATATACATATATATTTATATATATATATATATATATATATATATATGTATATGTATATGTATATATATGTATGTATGTATATATGTATGTATATGTATATATATATATATATATA
The DNA here is from genome assembly GCA_037957365.1 of Torreya grandis. Taxonomy (NCBI): domain Eukaryota; kingdom Viridiplantae; phylum Streptophyta; class Pinopsida; order Cupressales; family Taxaceae; genus Torreya; species Torreya grandis. The sequence continues at coordinate 1,129,312 of JARHVA010000082.1, forward strand.
TACATATATATATATATATATACATATATATACATATATATATACATATATATACATATATATATACATATATATATATATATATATATTTGTTTTTGTTTTTTTTTAAAAAGGGGTAAAAATAATATTAATAAGTAAAGAAAAGCATTACAAGAAGAACCGAGGGAAAAACCCCCCAGAAGAAAGCAGCAAAAACTGAAAAACTAGGCACACGCCCAACTAGACAATATTATGAACCTCCCTATCAGCCTCTAGAATTCTTTCCAAATTAGAACGCAATGTCGAGGAGAGAGACCCCCAATCCTCAATATTTCCACCATCCAAATGGTATGACGCCCATTTAGCCAAAAAATCTGTTGCCCTGTTCCATTCACGTGGAATGTGAGAAAAAGTAACGCTATCCATAAGCGAGCAAATCCGCAAAAGCTGTTGCACAATCAGAGATAGTTGCTAATTGACGTCCACCACTTTCCTCTTAATGAGCAGGTTAATCAAGGCTTGAGAGTTCGATTCACAGATAATCCTATGCCAACCTAATGCCTGGGCCTTCTCAAGGGCATAAAGAATGGCCTGGCCTTCCATCATGTTAATGGTTTACAGCCCCTCAGGAACTACAAAAAGAAAAATCACCGTACCTTTGGAATCCCTTCCTATCCCTCCAGTACCCGCGAGTCCCAAATTACCTCTAGAGGAACCATCTGTATTGATCTTGAGAATCCCACTAGGGGGCGTTGCCACTGACCAGTCCTGAGAATCTGCTCTTTGACCTGCTTGCTCCTCTTGACACACGCTGACTTGCCAGTTAACTGCTGGAATCCAAGTCGCGCCACCACCTGAGCGTCTTGTTTGGTCAAAGGAAGGCAGATCACACTCTTTGCTTGGATGGTTTCCTAGATCATCCCCACCACTTTTTTCCATACTTACTGCACCATGACCCTCACCCCCCAAAAAATTTGCCTATTTCTCTCAAACCAGATCTGCCAGAATAGAAAAATGGGGCCGCCCAGCCATATGTCCTACAATGAGGGCATCCTTGAGGGGGATTCTCCCATTCCATTCTAGAAATTTACCACAAATTGAGCATGAAAACATGGGCGCTGCCAAACATCCCACCAATAATGCCAGAGTTGCAAGGCAAAGGGGCATCGCAAAAAAAGGTGTGCTGAATCCTCCTTGGCTGCTCCACACATAACACATACTGAAGGGCCTTAGAAACCTCTCTTTCAGAGATTGTCCTAGGTCAAGCACCTATTCCAAGCTAGCATCCAAGCAAAACAATTACATTTAGGCCATGTCAATTTATTCCAGTCCTATCTCCACCAATGCACTTCCCCCCTACCCAATCTCTGAAGAAGTAAAACTTGATATCCATATGAAATTGTGTAAGCTCCCTTGGGATTGGAAGACCAAGCTAGCTCATCCTCCTCCTGAAGAGGACTACAACGATGCCTGGAAAGGATGCTCAATAGCTCCTCATTCTCTTCCTGAGTCCCATTAACAGGCCAAGTTTCAGGAGCTTTCTAGTGAGCTACCTCCACTTGTCCTTGTGTAATGTAAACTTTGAAGTCACTCACCCGAGACCAGCCAACATCAAGGAATCTCTGATAAAGGTTCAACAAATTTGGAAACTAAGAAATGATGGGAGGATAACCATCCCAAGAGTCAGACCAAAAGAGAGCCTTGGATCCCTGTTTACAAATCCAAAATAAGCCGTCCTTGATGAGAGCAGCCCCTTTTTTGAGAGTACCCCATATTGCCAAACCTTTCCCAAGAAGCGGATAGTGAGGAATGTCCCTCTGAGTGGTTCCAGAGTAGTACTTTTGTGAGAGAATTCTAGCCCAAGCTTTGTCTTGTTTGGTGCACCATCGCCAATAAAGTTTGGCCGCCAAAGCAATACCATTTAAGTCCGTCTACCTCAGACCGAGACCACCATATTTTTTGGGGCTGCAGACAATCTCCCATCTAATAAGGCTCCATTTAGTGGAGTTCAGACTACCAGCCCATAAGAATTGTCTGGTAACCGAATCAAACTCCTTAATGATTCCCATCGGGGCAACCTGGAGCATACACCTGTAAATAGATAAAGCCTGCACCATAGATTGGATAAGTTGAACCCGGCCCGCAAAGGATAACCACCTATGTGTCCAATGATTCACTTTCACCTAAAATTTCTCCAAAATAGCCTGCCAAGATTTTTTAGATGTACATCCAGCCGAGATAGGGATACCCAAGTAAATTAAGGGGGGAGTCCCAATCTAAAAATGTAGAGTCCTCGTTATCCGCTACTGAATAGGGCCCAGAGTGTTGAAGAAGAAGATGGAAGACTTATCTTCATTAACCTTTTGTCCCAAGGCCATCAGATAAACATCTAACACACTGCGTAAATTAGTAGCTTCAGTCATTGTGGCCATGCCCATAAGGAAAGTGTCATCAGCAAATTACAGGTGTGATTGCGTTGGTAATTCCCCTCCCCATCGCCATCCTTGGATATGTCCTTCCTCTCTATTCCTACTGATCAACCTCCCCAAACCTTCAGCAAGGAGAAGAAAAAGGTACGAAGACAAAGGATCACCTTGTCGCAGCCCTCTCGTAGCACCAAAAAGCTGTGTGTTCTCCATTGATAAGCACTGAGAAGGAAGCCAAGGAAATGTAGCTCATGACCCATTGAGTCCATTCATTTGCAAAGCCAATAGCACTAAGAACCTTCCACAGGAATGACCATCTAACCCTATCAAAGGCTTTGGCCATGTCTAATTTAATGAACATCGCCTTCTCTTTTGAGCTGGCCATGGAGTGAATGGTCTCAACAACAATAACAATACCGTCCAGGATTTGCCTGCCTTCTACAAAACCACTCTACTCTTCTGAGATCACAGCATTCAGCCCTCTTTTTAACCTATCTGTAATGATTTTAGATATAATTTTGTAAACAACATTGCAAAGGGATATAGGGTGAAATTGACTTAGCCTATCAACACCTTCACATTTGGGTATGAGAGTAAGATAGGTCGCATTTGTAGCCTTAAGCATTTGCTTATTCCGCTGAGATTCTTGGACAATAGCTAAAAGGTCAAGTTTGATGATATCCCAGAATTCTTGGTAGAATTCAGCTGGGAAGCGATCAGGTCCAGCCACTTTCCCTTTTTTCATCTGAATAATGGTTTCCTCAAGCTCTCCAAGTGTGATTGGTTTCATTAAATTTTCATTCATTTCATGCGTCACCAACGATGGAATGCAGAAGAGAACCTAAGCTTCTTCCGGTGATTCTCCATTAGCATCTTCCCTGAAGAGAGTAGAGAAGTACTGCACTACCTCCTCTGAAATTGTCGAAAAGGAGTTAAGCCGCTCACCCTTTCATTGACCAGGGCTGAAATAGAATTGCCATGTCTCCTGGCTTTGAACGAATTGAAGAAAAAGGATGTATTTTTGTCCCCCTCCTAGAGCCATTCGACCCGAGCTTTCTGCTTCCAAAAAATTTCCTCCCCTAGCTCACATTCCTCCAGGTCTTTCACAGCCTGTGTTTCTTCTTGCAGTAAGTCTTCAGTCAGTCCTTCTTCCCTTATTATTATCGTGATACCATCAAGCTTGGTTTGTGCAGCAGCCTTAGCATGGAAAATGTTCCCAAAACTTTGGTGATTCCATCGCTTGAGCTTGTACTTCACATATTGCAGTGTTTTGGCAAAAATGTACATTGTCGTACCATGGGCAGGCCTACCTCATTGCCACCAATTGGCAACACACTCATGTAGAGATTGATCCCGCAGCCACATGAGTTGAAATCTGAAGGAAGGAGAGAGTGGTGATACTGTGAGACACTATTAATCTTGATGGGCCAATGGTCTAATCCTCTCCAGTCTAAAATTTTAGACCTCGTAGACCACATATCTCCAACCCAAAAAGCTGAGACCAAAAAATGGTCAAGTCTCTCAGCTATGCAATGTTTCCCATTCCTACGGTTGTTCCAAGTAAACTTTCCATTATTGGGCTTGATGTCAACTAAATTCAAAATTTCAATGTAGTTGTGCATTAGCAAAGCAAATGGGTCCAGCCTTGATGTGCCACCACTCTTTTCAGTCAAATCAAGAATAGCATTAAAATCACCTGCCATAATCCAAGGGTGGAAGGGGGCCAGGCTACGAACAAAACTTATGTGGCCCCATAAGGAGTTTTTACCCCGCCAATCATTGGGAGCATAGATATTGGAGAAGCGAATGACTTCCCTCGTCTCAAAGCTAGAAGCAATCATAGTCATGGAGTACTTAGAAGTCAGCCAGCCTATGAGACCAATCTTTCGTGGGTTCCACAGACAATCTAGTCCTCCTGAGTATCTAGTAGCGCCAATGCATTGACATTCTCCTTGCCTCTACAACTTGGGCGCTAGTCTGGACATGTCTTCAACTAAAAGCTTAGTCTCTTGCAAGAAAAGGACATCCGGCCTATGACTTTTAATCGGGTTATGAACATCATTTTGTCTAGGGATATTGTTCAAACCCCTTACATTCCAAGATATTATAATCATTTCAGAGGGTTAAAAAAGTGTGCATCTAGAGTCTTTATTGACCCCGACTCCACCAAAGTCTCTCCCATTAGCTTGATCTTTTCCAAGTCCTTTTTTCTGCCAGGCTTGCCAGATTTCTCTCCCCCTCCTTTCTTAAGGTCTTTTTGCAAAAGTCTGAGATGAGGAGAAGATTTACTGCTTCTTGCTACCCTTGAGTCCCCAATTTTCTTGGTAAGGGGCATATTTCTGTCTTATTTAAGGGGAACAACTGAGGAAGTCATTCCTTCTAAAATTATCAGCTGCTGGTCCATATCCACATGACAATCTCCAGCATCCTGTGTTTTAATTAAAGCCTCTGAAGCATTGGTCTCCTGAGCTGGTCCCTCAATCCCCTGGTCCAAAATCATCAATTCGGGATTCACCTTCTGCTAATTAAGGTCATCTAATATTTCAAATCTATTGAGCAAGTCATCTAATTATCTTTCCTTCAAGGACCGTTTTTGGCCTCTATTTCTATATCGGCCTTTAACTAGCATAAAACCATCAGTTTCAGGCACCTCACCTGGAAGCAGACCCCTTTCCTTGTCAGTACTAGAAGGAGTGCGAGTAGATTGAGCTGGCTGAGGTGCAGTGGATTTTGAGCTGGGACACCATCGCTACAAATGCCCATAAGCATGACATAGATGATAGCGAAAAGGGAGGGTTTCATAATCCAGCTGTTGTACCCATGAAAAAGGGCCCACACTCATTTCAACAACATTTGGTAATGGCTTACTAAGATCAATTTCAACACAAATGCAGGCATAAGTCATTACCTTTTTCCCTAGGAGTGACATTAAGGAACCGACTGGCCTTCCCAGCAAGGATGCAAGCAATTGGAGAGTGTCTTCTCGATAGCATTCCACCAAAAAGCAGGGCAGACACGCCCACACCGAGACACGGTTTGGTAGTTCCTCTGAAGGTATGAAACTGGCATGCCAGGGCTTGATAAATAGTTCCACTTGATTATGAAAGTAAGGACCTCCAGCAAAAACTCTTTGACAATCTGTTATACAGGTAAAAGTGACCATGAAATAGTTATTGGCCAGCAATGTAATATCCATTTGTCCTTTCGGTGCCCATGTCTTCTGAGCCTATGCTTCCAGAAATAACAGTGACGTCTTAAGCCCCATAAACTTGCAGTACAGGGAGTGATTGGAATAGTATTCAATGTCTTCAGCAATCATTTCCATTGGTATAACCAGTTTGGGCCTCTCCTTGCATCTTTCCAGATAGCAGTTGACTTTGGGGATGCGCATACTTGGTTGCTCAAGAGCAGCAAAAGAACCTAAACCTTGCAAAAGTGGAGCCTTCCCACTACTGCGCGCTCCCTGGGATGCCTGCTACAGTCCAAGCGTTTCCCTGTAGCTGCGCCCTGCTTTCTACCCTATCGCGCCCTCCTACTCGCCTTCATCCATTGCACCTCCAATATAAGCCTAAGAATATTTATCAAACAAATTGGATCCCAATTCTTCTGAGATTCTGACATAAAATATATTAAGATTCTCCTATAATTCAATTTGTTCATTTTTGTTTAATCTCAGTGTTTATTAAACCTCTATTTCTAAGAAATATCAAACTTGTAAATTATTTTACTATTTATGATTGTAGATTGTCAAACATTGCACATGCTTGCCAGCTATCTAATCTATCTAATCTTAATGAAGGTCATGTTTGTTATGAGTTATTTCCAAATCTATCAGTCAGTTAGTCAGTGCCCATGATAAAGGATGTAAAGAAGTTAAAGTTGGAAGTTTAGATTGTTGGGGATTATTTTCCTTAGTGTTTGGTTTATAAATGTTGGGTCCTTTCTAGTATACTAATCTGAGCATTCAGATTTTGTATTCTTTGACAAATACCAATCATCCTTGTATTATAGAAAGTCTTCCTTATGCTCGCAAACTTAGTGGAACAATCTAATTACAAAATGGTCTTATAAGTAATATTTATGTTCAAACATAATGGAAATTGAATTGGATTAAACATGATGTACCTGAGGATAAACATCATTCTACTACCCATCATGTATATAAAAATAAAATTCATGTCTTACCTAGAAGTATTTCTCATAAAGTCTCAGATACACATAGAGAACCTTCTAGAGAAAGTTTTTCTAATCATTCTAGTAGAAGCACTAGTAAAGGAAATTTATTTGTTGAATTGGAAGATGAACAAGTCCATCAAGGAAATGATAAGTTTCCTCATTTATTTATGTTTGCCCTACCAAGAGAGAAAACTCTTGAAATTATAAAGAGGGTGGTATCACTCTTTATAAAGGTGGATGATGGCCTCCCTTGAAAGGTTATCAAAAATATGAAGAAGGAAAAGTTTACTACTTTTCTTATGCCTCTCAACCTTCGAAATCTGAGGATAAGGAGCCATTTAATGAATTCAAACATGGTAATTACATTGTCAAATTCAATTCCCATTTCCAAGAAAATTTTGATGATCTTTGTAGAGATGTCCAAAAAATAAGGTATTCCATGGGAACTATACATAATATTAGTGATTCCCTATTTTTTATCATAAATTTTATTAAAATAGTCTATGACAACATAGATAATTGTCTCAATATTGTACATTCTTCAGTTAATAAGTTAGATCATATTCAAAATTATGTTCATAGTATTGATTGAAATTAAATAATATTGATGATAAGTTTGATCAATTAGTTCAAGGAGTGTCATTGTTGAATAAGAATAAAATAAAAGTCAAGTACAACCATTAGTATTACCACAACCTTCAACCTGTTAAGAGGATCTTCAAAGAAAATCTCACTAAAGCCCAACAAAATGAAAAGGTCTTCAATCAAGATGAACCCATGAAAGCTCTTTATACATTGATTATTCAAGAATTTGTGACTCACATGCAACCCAAGAAAAATGAAGAAGTTAAATGGCTTATGCGTATGCAACTTTGTGATCTTTCTCAGTTTGAAGATTTTTCTAAACAATTTAGAAATTTTGCTTATTCTATAAAATGCCATCAATCCAATTCTTTAAAAATGTATTATCTTAATGTTTTACCATTCAACCTTTATAATCATGTGTTTGCTTACTTACAATTAAAATTTTTATCTCTTGATAACCGTGCATTAGCTCATATCATAGACTTTTCCATATACCAAGTCTTTGATCTTATTTCTACCACTAAAGTTATTACAAAACTTGGTAAGCATCAAGCTAGTCATCTTCCTCCAAATTTCCTTGAGAGAACACCTTATGGTTGTAAGCAATATGTACATAATCCTAAATGTTAATTCAAGTGTAAGCATATTACTTTTCACAAATATTATTTTTCTCAACATCACACACCTACTCCTAAGCATATTTTTTTGCCTTGCTATAAATTTCAATGTCCAGAGTCTAAGCAGGTAATTTGTTACATATTTCAACAACCAAGTCATAAATCATCTAATTGTAAGTGTAAAAATCCAATTGTCGAATTTATTTATTCATCCAACACAATAATGTGGTGGGATATTATAGAAGAAAATGAAGATTTGTATGATCAAGATTGAATATACGAACTTGACATTGAAGAATTCAAAGATGAAGATGGTACATACAAAGAACATTAACCAGGTGAGTTGGATGATTTAGATGATGATTTAGAAGAAGATATCCATTCCTTAATGCAAATACTATTGACACCTTCTAGAGAAGGAAGCTCCGTATACAGAATTAGAGAAAGAGGATGAAGTCCTATAAGACCTACTTTTCAAGAACAAAGAGGAGGAAGAGGAAGATTTTCAGGAAGAGGCAAACAACCTCCACATTATAGTCAACTACCAATGGTGAGACCTCCAAGCCCCATACCACTTACCTTTCTAAAAAGTTTCAAGGCTAGTGATACATGGGTAAAAAATAAATTTAGTTTCTTGATCCGAAAAGAAACAGTCATAGTTTGTTTAGCACCTACATAGATTAAAGACCCATACACAAAATAAGTAATAGAAGAAGAAATCTATGATAAAGTTGTTTAATGGGAAACTCCTCAATACAAAATGAGATGGGGAGATAAAATAGATTGGATAGAATAAATACACCCTGCTAGACAAAACCATAATGTAGAGATCCTAAAAAAAGTAGACTGGTATGTTCAAACACTCATGTACCTTCTGATCCTAAGCCTGCTTATATTGCATAGATCATTGATGGCAGGTATTCTCAATTTGTTTCTATTCAAATCAATAATAAATAGGGAATTACTTAAGTTTATATTGGTGCATCTCTTTCATTCTATAAATAAATTGTATTATATAACTGGGAAGAGTTAGATGAGCAACATAGTTATAAGGCATTATACATCCAAAGAAATAGGTTTACCTATAACAAGTATACACATCAAGAATTTATGGTTATTCAAGATAGGACATTATTTTATGATTTATTTGCTCATGACTAATTACCTATAGATTGTTTGTTAGGAGGAGAGTTCATTGACCAATATTCACCTTATGGTAGTACACCCAAAAGTTTCTTATTTACCATAAATGGAGAAAGAATCAAATTTCCCAGACTAGTCTATGCTACAGAACAATACTTAGGTAATACAACCCTTATTCAAAGTCCAGATAATCTTGTCCTTGAAAATATTAAATAAATAGGACAGAAGAACAAAACATGTATTTGTTCCAATGACCCTAAAAAAATCTGGAACAAGTCCATGCCTACTATGGAGATAAATCTAGTAAAAAGAATAGATGAATATTGGGGAAAATATCTTAATCATTGCTCATGATTATCGGGATATGGATGAAGCCATAAGAGAATGATTAGAAGTTATTTTCATAGAACCTAATATTTCACCATATTGTTGTTATGCATTCATGGTGAATAAACATTCATAACAAAAAGACAGAAAATGAGAATGGTTATCAACTACATGCCACTTAATGCCATTACTCTTCCTTGTCCTCATTCTATTCCTGATAAATCTTATTTATTACATAAGGTTGAAAGTTACAAATATTTTTCACAATTTATCTATGAATCAGGATTCTATCATATCAAAGTTAAAGAGGATGATAAACCAAAGATAACTTTTAGTTGTTCTTTTGGACATTACCAGTGGAAGGTCATGCCTTTTGGCCTCATGAATGCACCTGCATACTTTTAGAGCTTCATGGATAAAATCTTCACAGGTATGTCATAATTTCTCTACATATATATTTATGACATTATGATTTTTAGTTAGTCTCTTGAGAGCACTTGCTACATTTGAAGAGATTATATGACACAATTATCTTAGCCAGTATAGGACTTTATGAAACAAAAATACAACTCTGTCAGATAGATTTTAAGTTCCTTGGAATGGAAGTGAAAAATAGTAAAGTATAAGTCCAAGGACATATTAAGGATAAAATTCTTGAGATCCTTGAAAATTTGGATAGAAAGCAATTACAAGTTTTTCTAGGAATTCTTAATTATTAAGCTGACAGGGGTGTGGATAGATTCTGGTGTTTTCTCTGATGATGTCAAAAAATAGATCTCTTTAGATGAAGAGATCTATGTTATAAATAAGTGTCTAGAAATATTTCCTCTTAGATTGATGCATTTGAAACACTTTGTAATCAAAACTGATTGTACAAGGTTTGTAATATTCAAAGAAAAGGAGTGTGGTCGTAAGAATGGATGAGAAAAATATGTTTGTTGGCAAGACTATTTCAATAGATTTAACTATATTGTTCAACATATTGAAGGAAAAAACAATACCATTGAAAATTGGTTAATTGAAAATCATGCTCTTTCTTTAATGAATAATCCATAAGGACCTCAGAGACCTTAGTTTCCTATTAAAAAATTGAAATGCATCAGGTTTGATGCATTATCACTCCCCATTCAAACAAATATTTTTAGGTATGGAGTTATAGAGTGTTACAATATAATTTATAGACTTATGTCTCAATAATTAACTTCTAAAGCCTACTATATAGAAAATTTTGGTAATCACAATCATTTGATTTAAAAAAAATTAAATTATGAGTTATTGATTATTATTTTTGTTGATATCATGTATAGACCAAGTTACAGGTGGAGCATAGAAATTGAAGAATAACAAAACGAGCACGTGATCCAATTCGTTAAAAGATGTGGACCTCCTATTCTTGGGATATAAGGACCACATATAAATGAAGAAGTGATTCCCTGTATTGTTATAAAAACAAGACTTGAATAAAATTCTAAAATGGAACTTTGCATGAATTCTCATAATACTCTTTGAAATCCCTATTATGAATTATAGTTATTCAAAATCACTTGTAAATTCAAACCAACACCTTTAGAAGATGTGACAAGGGAAGATGTAAGATTCTTTTTTTAAGGACAAGGGTCTAATCATTGGGACCCAAGAAGGTCACCATCATCTAATGAAAATAAAAGGCCAACATGTGGACTTGATTTTATTGATTTAATTTATGATTCATCATCAAATTATTCTTAGTGTGTGTCTCTTTATTGCGTGTCTATCACTTTATTTATGTTATGTACATTATGTTATGTTAGTGGTGTATGCTTTTATTAGAAGGAATCTTATGAGTTGTAAAATAATTTGCTGTGAATGACACTATCAACCGGTAAAAACGGATATTCCTCATTCCTTTGCTATAAATAAGAGTTGAACAAAGCGTAATGGGCATCTAGAGTCTTTGGAGTCTTGATTGTAAGAAATTTTTGTATTGAGAAAAAATTAAAGTAATAGAAAGAAGTTGTAGCCATTCAGCCTCAGCTTCTACATTGTTTTGTGTCAGACTAAGTTCCTGAAAAAGTCTGAGATTATTGTGGTATTTTTCACCATCAATCCCACTCAATGGTATGACCTATTTAAGTGTACGAAGTCACATTGTATTTTGAAATGCTTAGTATATAATATATAACTACTACATCTATCTTAAATATTTGTCTTATCCAATTTTAGATTTAAGTTATCTAGACAAAATAAAACTATAGAACACTCATATTATATTAGATATAATAGTCCCCATATAAATTTGAAAATATGTTGGAGATTAATCTTTATTTAGGTTAATTTGAGTCAATCCTAAGTTTATTATAAATGTGTATTTGTTATTATAAGAAACTAAATTTATATTGGATTTATGAGATGTCACACCCCTTTTATCATTTTGTAGTGAATCTTGGTGTTATATTCATATTTAATTCCTTCCACACTTATCACACACGTCCTCCTCACCTTATAAGAAGCTTGTGTAAGTAATTTTTCTTTCCTTCGAGCTCTATTTATTGAGTTCTCTCATCCCTCATTCTACACAATAGAACAACACTCTAGTTTTGTTTTGATATTTCTCTCTTATGGCTTGAGGCCCATATCTCTTCTCTATTTTATTTTATTCCATTGAGATAGTACTTGAAGAGTTTCACGTTGCAAGCCTTCTTTATAGATGGGTTTTCTTCCATTTTATAGTTTCCTCACTCGACAAATCTTATCTCTTATATTTTCTTGTGGTTTGCTACTGAGATAATATTATTTAATTTATGCATTGATTATTTTATATTTTTAACGTTATTTTATGATCTTGGCATAATCTCTAACATGGTATTAAATCACAAAAAAATTTAACATTGATATTTGAGCATGCATAGGTGTTTGGGTGGGAAAGTAAGTTTTTTTGACACTTTTTTTACAAGGGTTCACACCCTTTCAAACATTTTTTTTGTCTTTCATTTTGTCTCTTAACCCTTAACTTATTTGATATATTTTTCTTACATTAAAATTAGTTATAAGTGTGTATTAAATATGAGTTTTACTCTTTCAATCACGTGTTATCTCTCTTTAAGCATATCATTTTAAATCTTTTTTTTCCTAAAAACTTGATTGTTAGAATAATTATATATTTTAATTTACATTCTATTTTTTTTAAACGTATTAGATGTTTTTTCATTTTTAAGTTGAGAATAATCTATCAAAATTTCGTGCAAACCCAGATCTTCATTTAAAAGATATCATTAACAACTTAACTAGGATATTTCAAAAAATAATTGTACAACTCAAAAATAATAATTTAGCTTGGTTTACTCTTCTACATGATAAAATACTAAAGTTCTAAATTATTCAAAGTCTTGAAAATATTAGCATTTGACATTTTAATACTTAAAAATAAATTTTTAAAATGTTTTGTTAAAAAAAATTCAAATCAATGCCATTTTAATACTTAAGATAAGATTTTAAAATGTTTTGTTAAAAATAATTCAAATCTATAATCAAAACCTTTCTTGAATTTGTTTTTAAAAGAAACTTTCTCATATAGATGAGATATTATGTGCTATTTTTATTTCTGGGTATAAAATATAGTATTAAAATTAGTTTTTAACGCTTCGATAAATTCGTTTATACATTAAATCTTTTAAATTTCAATTTTTTTTAATAAATGATTTTTAAATTAACCTTTTTAAAAAAAAATAAAAAAAGGGGTAAAAACTTTATTACAACTTAGAAAAGCAAATTACAAAACAACAAAGGGCCAAAGCCCTATGAAACACCCTCAACCACTGAAAAAATAATAACAAGACCATCACTCCCTAGTACCACTATTATCCTCTACAAGAATCGTTTCCAGATCCCGACGAAGCTTGTACGGCATCTGCGTCCACTCTTCAATCTTCTAGCCATCTATATCTTTTAAGACCCATTTCGCCAAGCAATCAGCCGCCTTATTCCATTCCCTTGGAATATGGGCAAAAGACACTGATTCCATTAAGGAGCTAATCTGTAATCTCTGCTTCACTATCAAAGATAATTACCAGCTCACATTTGAAATCTTCCTCTCAAGGAGCAAATTAACCAGGACTTGAGAGTTGGCTTCACAAATCACCTCCCTCCATCCTAAAGCATATGCTTGCTTCAAAGCATATAGGATAGCCAAGCCTTCCATCCTATTAACAGTCTACACTCCCTTATTAACTGAGAAAATAAAAACTATTGATCCAAAAGAATCCCTGCCAATCTTGCCAATCCTTGCCGAACCTGGATTACCCCTGGAAGAGCCATCCGTATTAATTTTCAACTGGCCAGCAGGAGGGGGCATCCATTTTCCCATCTATTGAACTTTCTATTGCCCATGTTTCCCTCTCCTTACACAAGCTGAGGCTGGAGATATACCCTGTATGCCAAACCTGTCAACTATCTCCACATACCCTTTCTCCAGCGGTAAAATAATCTTGCTCTTAGCTTCAATAGTCTCTTGGATCATTCTTTTAATTTTGCTCCATACCTGATGAATCCCCAATTTTTTGCCCCTAAAAACTCTGCGATTCCTTTCCAGCCAAACTTGCCACAACAAAAAAATAGGTCCAGCATACCAAGCATCCTGCAAGAAGGAAGTTGATGAGGGGGATCTTCCCAATCTCATCCAAAAAACATCCAGGGAGGATACGTGAATACATTGACACCTCCACACATCCCACCATAAATGCCATAGTTGCGAAGTGAAGGGGCATATGAAGAATAGGTGTGGAGAATCCTCCTCTTCACCACTACAGAGGACACACCTTGAAGGACCAGCGAAACCCCTTTTCTGAATATTATCCCACGTCAATCATCTATTCCAAACCAAAGTCCAAGTGAAGCAATTACACTTCCGCTAAGAGAATCTTTTCCAGACTTTTTTCCACCAATGAACTTCTCCTCACCTGCCAAATTGCTGTGAAATCAATTCCTGGTAACTAGAAGAAACAATATACTTACCTTTAGGATTTAGGGACCAGGCTAGCATGTCACTTTCCCTGAGTGCGCTACAACTGCAATGGGAAAGGATGTTATGCAACTTGACGCACTCAGCGTCCAGCCCCAAAATCAACCATTCCTCTGGGATCTTCCATCTTGCTTTTGTCATCTGTCCAAGAAAGGAAAGATGCTTATAATTGCGCACCCTAGTCCACCCAGCTTCACAAAACCTCTGGGACAAAATACTCAAATGAGGATATTGGATAACTATCGAAGGGTAGCCATCCAAAGAGTCATGCCAGAAATCTGCCTCTACGCCACTCTTACAAATCTAGAATAGGCCTCTTTTAATCAATGCAGCCCCTTTCTTGAGAGTAGACCATATCACCGATCCGCTCCCCGTCAAGCTATAACGTGGAATATCCTTCTGTGGGATCCCAAAGAAATACTTATGGGATAAAATCCTGGCCCACACCTGGTCCTATTCCATGCACCATTGCCAATATAGTTTGGTTGCCTGAGCAATACCAGCTAGCAATGACTGTTGTAATCGAAGAACCAAACCTTTTTGGGCTGCATACCACTTCCCACTTAATGAGGCTCCACTTAGTTACTGATGAATTACCAGCCTATAAAAACTATCTTGCCAAGGAATCCAGGTCCTTGACAAAATTCATCGGTGCCACATGGATCATACATCTATAGATAGGAAGAGCCTATACCACCGTTTGAATCAGCTAGACCCTACCAGCAAAAGATAGCCAACGATGGGTCCAATGGTTCACCCTATCACAAAACTTGTCCAGAATCACCTACCACAACTCCTTAGACTACCTGCCCATAGAGATAGGAATGCCTAAATAAAGCAAAGGAAGACTCCCAATTTGAAACCTAAGAATATGAGCCACTCTTCATTAAATGGAAGGTGGAGTGTTGAAGAAAAAATTTGACGACTTGCCCTCATTAATTAACTGTCATGAGGCTATAAGGTAATCATCCAGGCCCTTGCGTATATTAGACACATCTCTAATGGTAGCCATGCCCATCAAGGCCACATCATCCATGAACTGTAGGTGGGATTGTGCCGAAAGACCCCCTCCCCATTGCCAGCCCTGAATTGCGCCCCCTCTACATTCTTTTTAATCAACCGCCCCAATCCCTCCGCTAGAAGAAGAAACAGGTAGGGAGATAGAGGGTCGCCTTGCCGTAGACCATGCGATGCCCCATAAAGATTAGAATGCTCACCATTAATCAAAACTAAGAAAGAGATCAAATTTACACAACTCATAACCCAATGGATCTAATCCTCCTCAAAACCAAAGGCATCCAAAACCTTCTAGAGGAATGACCAACGAACTCTGTCATAAGCCTTAAACATGTCCAACTTGATGAACATAGCCTTATCTTTGGACTTAGCCATGGAATGGATGGTCTCCATAGCCACCACCACCCCATCCAAAATCTGGCACCCCTCCACAAAGCCACTTTGTTCCTCGACAATTAGCACTATTAACCACTTTTTTAACCTTTCAACAATCAACTTAGATATGATTTTATAAACTACATTGCAAAGTGAGATGGGGCGAAATTGGCTTAACCGATCAGCCCCCTCCCCCTTGGGAATGAGAGCCAAGAATGTAGAGTTCAGTGCCCAGAGCATTTGCTTGTTCTTCTGCGATTCTTGCACAACTGCCAATAAATCTAGTTTGATAATTTCCCAAAATTCTTGGAAGAATTCAATCGAGAAACCATCAGGACTAGGAGCCTTACCTTTTTTCATCATGAAAACAATCTTCTCTAACTCCTTCAAGGATATGGCACTCATTAGATGCTGTTTCATTTCCTGAGACACCAAAGAAGGAATACAGGAAAGGACCTGAGCCCCTACAATCGAGTCTCCTTGCGCCTCCTCCTTGAATAAAGAAGCCAAATACCGCTTTGTTTCATTAAAAATATCCTGCGTCGAAGATATAATCTCTCCCCTGTTTGACACCAAAGAAGTAATCACATTACCATGATGTCTGGCTTTCACTGAATTGAAGAAGAATGCGGTGTTTTTATCCCCCTCTTGTAACCACTCAATTTGGGCTTTTTGTTTCCAAAAGATTTCCTCCCTTAGCTCCCATTCTTCCAAAGTTTTTAAAGCCTTAGCTTCCTCCCTCAGCAAAAACTCAGACATCCCCTCCTCCCTGATCAATCTGGTAATGTCATTCAACTCCATTTGAGCCTCATTTTTCACCTGGAAGATGTTTCTAAAGCTTTGTTGGTTCGACCATTTGAGCTGATATTTAACAAATTGGAGTAGCTTAGCAAAAACATACATTGTTGTACCAGCAGCTAGCCTGCCTACCCTCCACCATTCAGCAACTTGTCCAAATAGGTCTGGGTCCCTGAGCCACATGAGTTGGAACTTGAAAGGCAGCTTCTGAGGCAAGCGAGCTGAAGAAATGGTAAGCTTAAAGGGCCAATGATCCAAGCCTCTCCAATCTAAAATCTTAAAGCTCAAAGACCATAATCCACCCACCCAAAAGCAAGAGGTCAAGAATCAGTCTATTCGTTTAGCAATGCACCTGTCACCCACCCTTCTATTGTTCCAAGTGAAGCAACCATTGACAGGCTTAATATCCACAAGATTGAGTGCCAAAGTATTATCCCAGATTAGGATAGAAGAAGGCTCCAATCTTGCATTGCCTCCCTATTTTTCCATTAAATCCATAATAGCATTAAAGTCTCCAGCCATAATCCAAGGCAGGTAAGGAAATAAACTAAAAACCAAGTGAATATTATTCCAAACAAGAAGCTTACCTTGGAAATCAATAAGCACGTACAAATTTGAAAAAAGGACCGATTCACCTGACTCAATGCACGAAGCCACCATAGATAAGGAGGACTTAAAGGAAATCTAGGACACAGGTTGGATCTTCCTTGGGTTCCAAAGACATGCTACTCCCCCTGACAATCCCTGCACTCCAATGCACTGACATAGTCCATGCCTCCATAATTTAGGTGCGATACACATCATATCTTCCACAGAAACCTTAGTCTCCTGAAGAAAGAGAATATCAGGAGAATGACTTCCTACTAGTTCTCAAACAGCTTTTTGTCTAGGGCCGTTATTCAAGCCCCTTACATTCCAAGAAATAATGATCATTTTGGAGGAGTCAAAAAGTGGAAGTCTAGGGTCTTAACAGATCCTAATTCTACCAACATCTCCCCTATCATCTTAATCTTCTCCAAATCCTTTTTCCTTCCTAATTTAACACTCTTCTCTGAAATCCCCTTCTTACCATCCTTTTAAAGAATGCCCAGATGAGGGGAAGCTTTACCTCACTTATCCGTGTTTATACCTGCATTATGTGTTGGAAAATCCCCATCCTCTACACCCTGTCCTCGCTCGACATTTGGCTCCAAAATCATCTATTCCCCTGTTTGCCCATCCGTGACCATAGGTAAGGCCACTTCCTCATGAAGAGCAGAGTGTGGAGTGGCAAAGTTAATCTCTGATCCAAAACCCCCAGCCAGCTACTCTACCTTGATTAATCTTGGGATACCTTCTTGCTGGCCCAATTCATCCAAAACCTCAAACCTATTAAAGGTATCCTCATCTTGTCGCTCCTTCAGGTCCTCTTTTGGCATCTATTTCAATTACGAGCCTTAACCTAAACAAACCCTTCAGCATCCTTGCTTTCGCCTGAACCAGATTTCTTCCCTTTATCAGTGCCAGGAGTGTTACTAGGAGGAGGTTGCAGCATAGGTTCCTGTTCGACTAGCTTGGCCTTCAGGCATCTTCGCATCAGGTGGCCATATTCATGGCAAAGGCAACATCTGAAAGGTAGGGTCTCATAGTCTAGTTGTTGCACCCAGGAATATGAGCTTGCACTCATCTCCACCGCATCTGGCAGTGGTTTGCTCAAATCAATTTCCATGCAGATTCGAGCAAAGGTCATAACTTTCTTTGATATGGTTTGTGTTAAAGACCCCACCAGCTTCCCGAGCGTCAAAGCTAACATTTGAAGAACATCTTCTTGGCAACATTCTATAGGAAATTTGGGCAGCCGAACCCACACTGGAACCCTGTTCGACAATTCCTCAGATGAATTAAACCCTGCATGCCATGGTTTGACAAAGAGTCCAACCTAATTATAAAAATAGGGTCTGCCCTCAAAAACCTTATTTTGATCAGCCATACAAAGGAACATAACCATAAAAAAGTTGTTTGCCAGCAATGTGACCTCCATTTCACCATCTAGTTCCCACACTCTCTAAGCCCAACTCTCCAGGAATTGAAGGGAAACTCTTAAACCTAGAAATTTGCAATACAACAAATGCTTGGAATAATATTCTACATCTTCAGCAATCAAATCAAAAGGGATTACCAGTTTGGGTCTCTCTTTGCACCGCTCTAGGCAATTGTTAATCTTCATGATCTGAGATCCCCTAATCGAGCTTAAATCCACAGCCCCTATATTCTGAGAGAAAAATGCATTTTCTAGTGTCCTATCTTCCTGTCCCGCTCTATTCAAGCTCACCACTTCACTGAAGCTCCTGCCCAGCACAGCCTTAGAAGGCTCACTTTGATCCATCTCTGCACCCTTCCTTGGACGGTCCCCCACAATGTAATCTTCCACTCTCCACCCCTCTCAATCGGTCAACCACGCACCTCCTTCGTAGTCTTCACGAAATGGTAGATATGAGCTAGGGCATGGCTGCCCTAGCTTGGCGACGATTTGTAGAGCCACTCCATCAATTACATTCTATCTAAATGATAAGATAATTTTTTTCAAAATTAACATTATTTTTAACATCTAATAATTTTATGATTTTTTTTTTAAATTAATGAAATCCATACTTTAAAATATCAATTTACATGTCAAAATATGAATTTTAATACTTTAATAAAAAAATTAGTAAATATGTAAACCTCTTTTAATGCAAACATAGAGAATATGCATAATATTATTGATGCACTCAATGGGTTATAGTGGAAATAGTCTTAAAAAATCTAAAAATGACATTCTTGAGCCTATTTTATTTAAATCTAACGTAAATTCTACATGACTTGGTTTTAGTGCCTCTAATGATCATGTGAAGTTGTATTGTCCCCCTCACTAAAGGACATTGCATGATAGTGTTTTCCAATCTCATAAGACTTCTTTTGGTTATAGTATTTTACATGTTTATCATTTGGTTAAAAATCATAAAACTTGTAAGCATTGTAGTAAACATGGACATCATATTTCAAAATATTGTAAATTACATCTATGTGAATCTTGTGGTAAATCAACTGTGATAATTTACATTATTGAAAAACCACTAAAATATCTAATGATAATTCCTTAATTGGTTTAAGCAGGTTGTCTTTTGCGAAAAGTGACACATATTTTTTGTCTTGCTTTTGGTAATTTTAAAACTCAACTTTTTATGTATTCACTGCTTTTATGCTTACATCTTTTTGTAAGTTGTTAAAGAAATATGTTTTATTTGGAGCTACTTATTAGACTAACTTTGTTCTTTTTCATGCAGGATTTCACACTTTGCTAGAGAAATTATCTTTTACTCATTTTGACTTGTTTTAGATCTACTTTAATTATTTCAATTATATGTAGATCATATTTAATGGTATTTTGTTTACTTAACATGAAAGATTGGTGTCAGCTTTTGATTTGTAGGTATTGTTCATTATTTTTATCATTTTTTTTTGTTGGTATTTGTTCTAATGTAGATTGTCCATCTTATCTAAAGAGGATTCTCAGAGATTGTTGATGATCACACATTCATCTTTGCAAACTTCTTGGCAACATTTTCTCTTTTTTCTTATCTCAAAACATTGTAATTCTTCTTGAAGGAAGTTCTCATTAAGAGGAGTATTATGTAATGTCAACTCCTTTCTTTTTTTAATATTTTATCTTTTTTTGTAACCCCAAATAAATTTTAAGGGAGTATGTTATAGATTAGTCTTTTTTTAAAATTATTTTAGGTTAATTCTAAGTTTATTTTACTTGTACATTTCTTATTATAATAAATTCATTTTATCCTGAATTTATGAGGTGTCACACCTCTTTTATCCTTTTGTATGAAATCTTGAAGTTACATTCATATATAACTCCATCCACGCTAGACACACACATCTTCTTCACCTTATGGGGAATATGGACATTTGACACACACATAATAACAACGTGTAAATAACTTCATTTTCCTTCTAACTCTATTTTTTGAGTTTTATCCTCCATTTTATATAGTAAAACAATGCTCTAATTTTATCTTGAGAATTATCTCAAATGGCTTGACGCTCATCTCTCATCTCTATTCTCTTTTATTTCATTGATATTGTACTCAAAGAATTTTACTTTGCAAGTCTTAACTATAGATGTAGGGTTTATGATTTCACTTGACAAATCTTGTCTATTGCACTCTCTCGTAGCTTTTCTATTGAGGTAATATTTTTTCATTTACGCATTCATTATTTTATGTTTTTCAACATTATTTCAACGATCTTGGCATAATTCGTAACAAAGTAACTAGTAGAGCATTATTTTTTTATTATAATTTATTATTTATTTAAATAACCTAAAAGATAGGGTACTTAAATTGTTTAGATTTGGTCTATGAAAGGGTACATTCGTCAATAGAGGCCTTGAATGGGTCTATGGTCGCTCAAACCTAGAAACAAAGTTTATATGCCTATTGGGATGAGTTTAGTAATTTTTACATGTTTTTGGCAGAGTAGAACCATCTGCTAAGTACCAAAAGTTTCTTGGAGATCTACATAAGTATGTGATAATTTGAATTATTTGGCCGTATGCTTGTAG
The DNA here is from genome assembly GCA_037957365.1 of Torreya grandis. Classification (NCBI taxonomy): domain Eukaryota; kingdom Viridiplantae; phylum Streptophyta; class Pinopsida; order Cupressales; family Taxaceae; genus Torreya; species Torreya grandis. Next base: position 1,150,345 of record JARHVA010000082.1, read on the forward strand.
GTGACTGTTATGTATTTAGATACTTTTTATCCTCTGAAAATAGCTTTGTTTTCATTTTTCTTGATTTAAAACCCTAACTTCACTTTTGACACTAGGCTTTACCTATAAAAAAGGGTTAATATGATGGGTTGAGCTGACCCTAATCACTCCTTGCTAAGTCTTTGTGCATTACCTATGTTACAATACTTTGAAGATGACTCAAACTGCACGTAGTTATCTGGCCTAGCTAATAGTGTGCAATCAATATAATATTAACATGTAATACAATACCAAGTATGGATTTTGACATTAGACAACCTGATCTTGACCTTTCAATGGTATTCAAACTTAACTTAGGGCTTGTTCTTTTGTGGATTTTAGATTCAAAAGCTTTAGGTTAGTTCCTCTCAATGTGTAGATATTTTTTAGTTATAAATAGATGCTTGATAGTGTATACACATAAATTAAAATTTATTGTTAAAATAATTTACTTATGACCACTCCTCGTACACACCTAGGTTGTACCTAGTTCCACAGTTCTTAACCACCATTCCTTCACTTTTATACGGATCACCTATTGTTTTAAGCAAATAATTGATCACAAAATTTCCCTATTTCTCATTACAAATAGCCTAAGCTCAACCCAAGACTGATCCATACTTCTAACTTTGTTGTCCTTATTCCTCAGACAAGGTCACTTTATTAGAACTCTTCCACTCATGAGCATTATCTAATTTCGTCGACCATGTCCTTTTGAAAATAAAGGATTATTGTTCAAATTTAGATTCACTTAGCAAGTCACCATGCACATTTTACAAGTTCCATCTGAAGGAATTCCAAAATGATCACTATAAAGTCATTTTTTCACTAAAGGCTTATATGATTGAAAAATACTAGAGTATTTAACTGCACATTGAGAGAAAAGCACCTATTTTTTCCAATTCAGAGTCCTTTGCTTAAGAGTCATAGGCTGCACATTCCTCCGTCGGTTCATTCAAAGGTTGTTGGGTTGAAGGTTGTTTGGTCAAAGCGTGGTCAACAGTTGGAGCATCTATTAAACAAGGTTCATTTTGCATACCCTACATTCTAATAAATTAATCTGTGTTCATTTTGCATACCTTGTGTTCATTTTGTATACCTTGTAGTTATTTTGCATTCCTTGTATTCATTTTGCATATTGTGTATTCGTTTTGTATTAATCTATGTTTTGCATACCATATGTTTTGTATTAATATGTGTTTTCTTCTTTACATTTGTTTATGGATGATGGATGCCCATACCCTATTCCTCCTCTATCCCTCCTCAAATTATGGATGCCCATACCCTATTCAAATGATAATGTTCTACATTGTGGAGGCTTGTGTGGACCCAACATATATTGCCTTACTTTGGCTCATGCATCATGGGAGACATTTTGCTTTGTGGTTTTGACTACTCTATGGTTTTTAGGAGGTCAATTTTTTTTAGGATTTGTGCTTGTGGGTAATGATGAAGAGGTAGAAATAATAGAGTGGGGGTTAGGGATGGTTGTGGGTCTTTTATTCAACATACACTTGCATATAATGGAGCATACCTCTTGGAAGACTCAACTGATTCACTACACCAAATGATGTCAACCACATTTCAGTGGTTGAGCAGAGACATTTTGGGCATTTTCTCAACACCTTTCCATCTGTATGTGCTACTAAACATTAAGGATGAAAATTATAGCCACATGAAGCTACAATGATAACCAAGGTGTTTGGATCAAACCCAATATTTCAAGCAGGACAAGGACAAACATTTATGACTGTGAGGATTTTGGTAGCAGGAGTGGGTACAGGATGATATACTTGTAGGGGGCTTAGTGAATAGTATGAAGATGTAAGCCAATAATTTGACCTTGCAACTCACTCTCCAACTTAGCAATGACACCATCTATTTCAATTTTATCCCTCTCAATTTTCTCTAGATTAGCAGTTGTTTCATCTCTCTTTTTGTAGCGGGTCTATTCAATTAGGGAGCATAATTTATTGTACATTTACTAGTTTTGATTGTGTTCATACCATATTGCCTTGCCTTCACCTTTACATGTTATAATGGCATGAATATTTGATCATATTTACATGGATATTTCTATATATATATATATATTGCTTTCTCAGTTCTATTATAATTGTTACTATTTATAATGTAATTTTCTTACATTCTACTCTACATGAAATTATACTATCTTTCACTTTGCCTCATGCCTTCAACCTACAAAGTTGAAGCTCCACAAGTTTTATCTAATTGTTTTATGCAACATCGGGCCTATAAATACAAAACGACATTAGATAATGTTAACGTTTGGATTTTATGTCATGGTTAGAGGATGAATAGGAATAAAAAAAAATCTAAGCTATAATTTGTAAGTTGATTATCCCTAGCTACTATTTAATGTAAAATGTATTTTATAAATGGTAAGAAATGTTCAAGGAAAAATACATAGAAATACAACTATTTTTTCTAGTTCAATATTTTTTTAGACAAACAAGCTATATATGCATATTTTTAGTCATGGAATTTCAACCCAAAAGTCTACGGTGTTTGTCCTTGGCCATGTAATTTGCATTTTCTGGTCTAAAGATCACAAAATCACTGAACTGCAACAAGGTCACCTCCATGTTTACATCAATATAAAACCATATTAAAGAGCAGCTAGCAACAGACAACAAACGAGACATCAAAATCAAGATGATATTGATCAACACAAAAGATATTTAAGAGCCCATACATCTCAAGATGATCATATCAATGGCTTTGCTTTATGATTATGACCCATGTTGTTTACAAGTGCTCTACGAGTATAGATAGGAAACATGTTGATTTGCAGTGTCGGTAAATGTTTTAAGACAAATGGGAAACTTAATTGATCCCTTGAAGTGAATCAGACCACCTCATTGAACCAAAGGCACATCAAAAAAATTGTTATTCGTGTGTGCGTCCTTATAATAACAGAGGCTTTGGCAAGAGCTATACAAGACAATATGAAGTGTCAAAATAACCCAAAAGATATTGACATGGCATTTTGAGTTCTATTTGAATAGTCATAACCCAAAACATATTAACACCTTATACATAAAATTATGTAACCAGGTGAGTAGTTAAGAATTGCACTTTGTTTGTACAGAACCACTGGATGTAAGCTTTTCAAAATACCATTTAGTTTGTGAATTTGATAGTGTAGTGCAATGTTATACTTTCATTTATCTAGAATCTGAGGGTAAAAAAAGAGTGGCCATTCAATATACCAAGTAGTTTCATAAGGAAGTAAAGTTATACAAGCACACCACCTGCCAGAAATGTTTTAAAAGATGGAATGACTACCTACAAAATCTCAAAAATGTTAATCAATGACTTGATTCACATACTACAATAAAATGCTACCAAATTTTACGCTGCATATCACATTAATTAAAAAATTTGTTGCCATAAGAAAATACAAGCCACCATTCTTAAACTAGTTCAACATACACTATATTTATTTATAAACACACAACATTTTCAAGCTTCTAAGATTGATCGAAGACTCAATTTCTGAACTGCCCAAAGAATCTAGTTAATTTTTTCTGATTAAATGTATATTTTGTAAGAAATGTATGCAAATATTGCATTTATCTTTGGCAACTTCTCAAATATTATTTTCGTCTATGGATGTTGGTCTTATGAGTGTCCCTAGGGGAATGTTCTTTACGATGTTGGTGTTTTTCATAAACAATTTACTTTAGTAATATTATTTTGTTGTCATGGACATTATTGATTATGTAAGATGATTGGATGTGTATCCTAGCCATGTGGTGCTTAGGAAGTTAGCACTTTAATATGTTGTGGGAATAATAGTAATGGACTATTTTTTTGGATAATTGGTTTTGTTCTTTCAAAAATTGTAAAAATTAGTTTCTCTAATTTGAATATTTAAGGAAAATGATTTCCAAGTTTTTATCTAAAATTTGTATTAATTTGTTAGAATCATTAAAATATAGAAGTACTAGAATTGACACTCAAAGGTGTTTACGAATGGTTGATAGATCTCTATATGTATGGGTCTATTAGTTTGGTCTTGCATAATATTTGTTTTAAATTTATGGGCCTATGTGCTTAGTCGTTGATCATAGTATTGACTACCTTATGCATAAAATTATAAATTACAAATAAATTCTTGAATTGGTACCATTTTTAATGGGTTTATAATTTCAAATTTTAAATAGCAATTTCCACAAATTTGTATTGCTTATGCGCATGCTCGTCCCTACCACTCAAGATGCACAACCAATAAAATTTGGGAGCATAATTTATGTGTTCTTTCATTGGTATTTTGGCAAACAATTTGTATGCCTTCAATTTGTTTCATTTTAAGTTTTCTAGGAAAGCCACAAATACCAATGATATATTATATTAATTATTTAATATTATAATGTATACATATTATGATTATAAATACATATTAAAATATTAAAAAAATATTTGTGATATTTTTAAATTTGTTTAGATTGTTTAGTTTGTTAAGAATAATTTGCCTTTAATATCGTCTAGCGATGTTATTTATTTATGTTATTGTGTTTATCTAAAACTTGTGTTTTATTATTTTGAATAATATTTTGTACTAACATAAATAATAGCCTCCTTTTTGCAATAATTTTATATAAATTTTTTTTATGATTAATAAATATATTGATAAGTTTTAATCAAGAAAGAAGAAAAATGGGAATTAAATATGATTAAAAGTAAGATAAGTATAACTTATTTTTTTTTAATAATTTTAATTTTTTTTGACAATTCAAATTATTTAGATTTTATTAGAATAATTTTTGTTTAATTTTTTATGAATTTAAGAGTAATTTTCTTCATTATAAGTATCTATATACTATGTTGACCTCTTTGGTTGCATATTTAATTATTATTTTTAGGTAAATGTTTTTGATATGGAAATAGAGAAATTGGAAAAAACATTGAGAGATTCTAACATTCAAGCATCGTATAGGGTTTATTGTGAAAATATTTTAATAGACTTGAAAAGATTCAAGAAATGTTAAAAGCACACAACCCTTTCAATCTAGAAAATCTTGATCAATTCAAGCAAAAATTAAAAGATAGTGTTTTGGGAACAATGGGATTCAAAGAAGTAGGGAATCTTGTATCAAAACATATGATTAAAAATTGTTGTTTTCTTGATTACAGTGGACAATCTAGGGTACAAGGGTACGTAGTATCCAAATGTAAGTGTGATCTTATGGCACCCTTGATATATCCTAGGTTTGTTGCTGCACATGGTCAATATCTAAACAATTACCAAATTTTTCTCTATTTTGCACAACAGTTATATGTTGAGGTTCATTTAAACCTTAGTGTAAATTATTGTGATATCCTTGCATACGGTGGACAAGCAAAAGGAAAAGTGAAAGATCGAGATGATTATTGACGTGAGGGAATACCTTCACCTCCTAACACTCGTGAACTTATAGGAGATGGATATCAAGTTTTTTTACCTAGTTTTGACCATGTAGTAACACCCTTGATTACCGCAAGCAATAGATGGTGTGGCAAACATTGCTCGCCATACACAAACAATTTCACTTGATCATGTGGGTGCTTTTTTATTGCAACAACCAGATACGAGCATCAGATCATCATATGAGGCTTATATAAGGGCACATATAGTGTCACCTAGTGACATTAATTGTATTGGTGATATGAGTCAGATGCATAGGGTTGCACATATTCTTGCTAATGATTTATTGTGTGCTTATCAGGTCATAGGAGTTGATCATGGTATCCCTCTTTCTTCTATTATTGGATATGTGGAGGACACTATCCATAATATTGATAGCAGAACTAAGACACTAGACTCAGTCTTTGATAGTGTGAGCATTATACCACCTGAGACTCACAGTGCACATGATCAAGATACAGGACCATTGTTAGCATTGTTTGCTCTTAAGCAGAGTTCTAGAGCCCCTGTACATAGTGTTGATCAACATGTAAGTGGTATTGATGTTCATCAATATTCTGTGGTATATTTTAAATTAATTTTTTGTGTTAATTTTAAATTATGTGTACATTTTATTTTTTGTTTTAAGTTTCTTAAATTATTTTATAAAACTAATTGGACTACATTTTGACATATACATGTATATAGCCTTCTGCCTCTTTCCCTCCTGTTTCACTTCACACGGAGCCAATGTTACTACCATTTTTCATGCATGACACACATAGTCAGTTAGAATCTCAACATCTTCAACACCCCTAAGGATATAGTGCATTGCTTATGTATGAGGGGACTAGTTTATCATTGGGGTCTCTTGGATGTGACTTCAATTTGCCTGAGGTTGAGGGGGATATGAGAGAGACAGTTTCTATTACTTTTGCTATTGATCTTATTGTTCTGCATGAGGGGCCTATGTTATCATTGGGGTATTTTGGAGGTGACTTCAGTTTACATGAGGTTGAGGGGGATAAGAGAGAGACAATTTCTATTTCTCATGCTATTGATCCTATTGTTTCACACACAATGGAGGGTAATGTTGTGCATGTTGTTGAGCCTACTATTCAGGTAGTAGATGATGTATATCCTCAAGGTGACATGCATACTAGCTCATTAGAGGTATATACAAATTTAACTTATATTTTTTCTTGGTTATAAAAAACTAATATGATACATTCTAATATGTATGTATTTTTTTGTATACAGGGATCTACGGGGCATGGTTTGACATGGAGTGTTTGTCGTACTCCTAGGCATTTTGATTTGGAGGAGACATATACAGAGGTGCAATGTTGTGATATTTATTTAATGATCAATTAAAAATTATTTTTAGTTTTTGCATAGATAAAAGCATTAAATAATTATCAAGTTAATAATTTATGGAGTTTTAATTAAGATATTAGTGTCTTTTAAATGCAGGATCAATAACATGATGGTAGTGAGTGATCAGAGACTCGCACTAACCAACGATGATGCTTGTAGTCTTTTATTTGTAATTTTATATTCATGTATATATTTGTTTTCATGTATATTTACATTTACACTTTTATATATGACAAACACTCAATGACATATGATTGTTTATATACTTGTGATTTTGGATTAGTTGAAGTTAGTAACATGCTTTGTGTTGGTGCACAAAAAATAGTAATATTATTGTTCTATTTCTATGCATTTCTTGATATACAATTTAATATTTTATCTTATCATATAATTTGGTTAAGATTGTTTTCTTTAATGCTGCAACTTAATTGAATGCATTTGTAATCATAATTTTACAATATTGTATGTCATCTTTATTTCGATTAAACCTATAATCTTTATTTTACAATAATGTATGTCAACTTTATGGTGACTTATGAGCGAATATGAGTTCTATTCATGATATAAGAAGTTGTATCTAGTGTATCTATGCAGTTACAAGTCTTGGTGATCTCAAGGGTATGCAAGCTTAGGTAGGCCTGACCAAATGAGATAGGTTGATCAGTGCGAAATACAAGATGGAAAAGGTGAGTATTGACAAAGATCTAGTATGTTGTCTTGGAGGTGTATGTAACCAAGTTTGAAGTCATAGATTTGCAACAAAATGCGTAAGAGTGGTTTTAAAGTTTCTTGAGTTTTTTTAGAGTTCCACCCATGTCATCTAGTCATATGGCTATGTGGAAGATTTGAGTGTTTGCCTCATATGTGTGGAGACATTGTTTCTAGGCTATTTAGGCCTAATAGGTTAGGATATATAATGTGTCCTAAGTGATTTAATATGCATTGTTGTGCAACTGATTCACCCCCCCTCAGTAGATACTTCCAACATAAATACTGGCCAAGTGTATGTTTGCAGATAGCTACAATTGTAGGCATGAAATCAATAAAGAATGACCAGGTGTATGTCTATAGATAACTACATATCAATAAAATAATGGCATTAATTCAACCTCTGCCAAACTTCAATATTTCCTAACATTGTTAAGTTAATTTTTTTAAATATAAACAAAAATACAAATTGTGAAAAAAGACACATCAATAATAACATTAAATTCTATATAGATTATGAGTTTCATTGACTATTAAAAATGAAGGCATATTTAATAGATTGTAAATTGAGAGTCGATTGTTATTGTAGATTGCATACTTAACATCACAAAAATGAAAAATAAATCAATTATGAAAAACTATAGAAGACTGATTGGTTCAGATCACTCCTCTATAACATGTAAGATCCTTTCATGATCTTCCTTGTCTAGTTTCCACTTAGTTTGACCACATGCTTATTTCACTCTAGGAAGATATAAGCTAATTGTTATAACATGTGGCTATAATTCAAGACTTTGTTTTGTAGTTCATAATCAATAAAGTGAACCCACTTGGAATAACCTTCACTTGTCTCAAATATGTCCCTTGAAGCACAATCGACCAATAAGAAACAAGATTCCCTCACTTATCATAGCTTTTCTTAACTTGTTCATTTGTTTTATGCACCACAACAAGTAGTAACTAACATTTTCAGAGTTTTTGGTAGCAATTACTGTAAATACATCTCCTACAATATAAATAAAATATTATATGATATATGAATTTTTATTAGAATCTAAACAAGAAATAATTAAATTTATTCTATATTAAAGAATCATATATATAGAAAGGCTTGTATAGTTACCTATTTCAACTAGCCTAGATATGCGGTCGTAATATGATGATATCAAAGGAGCATACTCAACGTTGTCATCTTGATATGCCCCATAGGAATCATTCACAACTAGCTGTATCATATTTCATTGCCTGACATAACCACAAGCTTGACTATTACAATTATCATAATCTCCTACGATGCAATCATAACAAAAACAAGAATAATCTCGTTTTGAGTGCCCAATTATAATTATTAGTGCTCATAACAGAATGAACTGACCTGGTATTGGGTATTATTTGACAACCATACACTAATATGCGATCAATTCCTATTTAGATATGCAACCAATTTAAAAATGGAACATAATAACATGTGTTTAATAAAAATGAATGGAATACATTAAATGCATAACATATCTGTAATTTCCCAAATCACCCTATGTGGAGGTGGCTTCTTCCCAGCTAGAGATGCACTATTTGAAAAATGTAACCTACACCATTTAATGATAGTATGGGCAGCACTAAATCGATCTCCATCATAGTTCATACTTTGTTTCCCTAGAGCACTCTTGATGTAAACACCAACACCATCATGTTCCCCCTTCCCATGACCACTCTAAAAAAAACTCCACACATGAGGCTTATTAAGAAATTGATCATATCTACAAAGTGAGAAAAAAGGCCTTGAAGATTTAAACTGTACTGCATAACCATTTGATCAAACATGGTGTTTTTAAAAATTTACATGGCGCTTATCAAGATCTTTGAAAAATATTTTAAAACAATGTTGAACAAAGTGTGTGTCATGGTCTTTATCATCACTAATGGAGAAGTGATATTCTTTTATGATCAATAGTTGAATATAAGAATTGGAAACTCCATATAAATCCATTTATGCATGCCTATAACACACATACACTGATCCATAAACTACACTGAATTAACTCAAAGTGAAGTTTTAAATACGAATACTGAATTTCTCAACACTTAACAAATTCTCAAAAAACTCAAAAGAACTTGTAAAATGTTTTGGCATAAAATGTTCTCGGTTGTTGAACCAGTTTTTTTAATAACGTTGTGTTATAATTATCAAAATTTGAATTACTTGCATGAGTTCATTTACTAATTAAAAGCAACTCAACAAACTGAATCAAAATCATGCACAAAAATGACAATTACCAAAAACTCGAAACGTGATAACAGAGTTCAGCTCAACAAATGATGCCTACATCTCTGGGTTCTCCAAAGGAGTGGACCATTTCCATTAAGGGCATTTCAAAAACCTGGAAACAATAAACAACTTTCTTGCAAGTTGATCTCTCAATGCAAAAATTCACCTTCACTATGACTGATAATCAAGCCCGGCACCTTCGAATTTTGTGAGTCTTCACACCTGCAAAGTTGCTTCAAAAGTCCTAAAAATTTCCTCTATGGGCTGAAAAATACTCTTCCAATATGTAAATTGGATAGAAAGAGTATTAAAACTAAGTATTATGTCTGAAAAATGGATAAAAATCCATTACATAAGCTTTCCCAAAGCTTTTACAAAGTCTCAGCTTCTTAAAATAAAAAACACAGTCCAAAACTTCCTTTCTTCAAGTAAAAATTAGTGCCTTTTATAACACTTCAAGACCCGTGGCTGAAGTGGTCAAGGCCATACCCTTTTACACAGGAGGTCAAGGGTTCAAAACCTCCTTCCTCCATTCTAGGCACTCAAGCTCTCCTTTCTAGGTGCTTTGACTCCTTCTTGGGCGCCAAGTTTGAATATTTCCTTGGGTGGCATGGAGGTTCCTCCTTTAGCGCCTTTGAAAGGTTTGAAAATATCAAATGAAATGTGAATAAAAAACACCTAAGCCAATTTTTTTGCCCTTGATTTTTTTTGCCACGTGTCAAATGGCTATTGGACCATTTGAAATTTCAACAGTGCCATGTGTCGACCTCTGATAGGTCCAAATGTTGAAACAACCTTGAAACACGTGCCACATGTTGCAAGGGACATTTTTTGACCAATCTTCAAATGACCATATCTTGAGCATTCAGACTCCATTTTTCGAATCATGAAAAGTGCCAAAAAGCTCTTGACAAGCTATATAGTGTGCCACCATTGAAACTCTGACTTGAAACCTTTTTCATAACCCAATTTCTGATCACACCTCCCCAATGGAAGGCTTTTGGTCTCCAAAAGTCCAATAACCCCTGAAATCTTTTAATTGGTCTACTGCATCAATAAAAATAGAACCCAATCATAGAAAGAGGTATAAACAATTGCATTAAAATGATTCACAATCATACTACAAATATGCCTAATCCAAAGGCATGAGTAAGTGAATCTGTAACTGCAAAAGTGATTACACATATCAAAATTGTTTGCCCATGTCACATCCTGTAAAGTGGTGAACTGTCAAAAACTGAAACAATCCCCAATGTAACTACAAAACAAGTTTATAATGCCAACAACATATAATAAATGTTGTGGACATGTTGCAATACAATGCCCTAGTATGGGACTTATATGCTAAGCAAATGCAAACAACCAAAAGTGTATGCTGCCTAACATTTAAACATGCCCATAGGGTCTTAACAATGCATCTATACATCCCTGTGCCAAAATAGATACATTCAAAATAGTATTCAAATAAGTGTTATAAGGAATCAACTCAACCTACAACATGCATTCTACTATTATCTCCAATTGATCAAATGAGTTCGAGTCCTCTAGACAACTCACACAGCATAAATAGGAGATTCAAAAACTTAGAGTTATCAAAAAGTGAAAATTGAAAAACTTCATATGGTAAACCTGTCTTGAAGTGTTCCCACCAACTCTAATCTACATCTATCAAAGCTTGTTCATTCCCTTAGGTGAATTCTTAACCATGCTTTGCAAAAAGAATGTAGTGATAATCCACTTAACCATTTCTTTCTTCCTAGTGAAATTGATTTCCTTAGTGGATTCCTTAGCATCATTATGGATTGAATTAGCTTTATTGACCTTATTAATAGGTTGATAAATCATCTTAGTTTTACCATTTCTAGAATGATAAGATGATTGAAGCTTAAAACATCTATCAATCCTATGTCCACTCACTTTACAATGAGTGCAAACAACCTTTTTAGGTGAGGTCTCCCTTTTACCTCTTCTCACTTCGCCATGACGAGAATGGTTCTTAACACCTACAATCTACTTAAAAAAAGCATGTCTCTTCCAACAAAAGGCAACACTATGGTTATGTATCCCACAAAAAGTGCATGGAAATGATTGCATTATCTTCTGAATGTTAAATCCAAATTTCTTAAACATAAAAAGTGGATCAGAAGATTTAGTGCTAACTCTAGTGTAATAACTAGGAGGTGGAATCTCAATACCTCTTCTGCCTCCCTTCTCACACTGTACATGCTCTACTAGTGGCCTCGATTCTTTGTTATTAGAAGCTTGTCTTCCTTTAGCCATGGAGGAAGTTTCTCCTTTATCCACCTGCTCACTAGTGTAACCCAAACCTGCATGAAGAGATCTATGCTCTACTTGTATTGGGTTAGTAATTCCTTGGCCATCTCGACCAAGACCTCTTCCATTAAAGCTCATTTTCATCAACAATTTGGATCCTATACCCTTAGTGTGTTGTTCAAAACTACCAAAAGCATCATTACTTGAATCCGAATCTGAATGGAAAGAAGAAGTAGATGAATTACGTGGCGAATAACTTATAGTGCATTCAATCATAGTCTCTGCATCCAAAGTTGAAGCCTTTACCTTTTCACACTCACCACATTGCAATATAATCAAGAGCTCATCCTTGGATTCAAGCTCTGATTTTAAACTTGCAACTTGCTCTTCAAGGGAATAGAGCTTGCATCTCAAGAATGCATTCTCATCCTGAATCTGGCCATTGGTGCTTTCAAGCTCTTCCATATTGGCTTTATGTGACAACTTGCCCATGGTTTCCTGCAAACACACTGATTCCACAACTGCACACTTCAATCTAATCAAGTGATATTGAAAACCAATAATTGAAAGCAACTGTTAAAACTCAATCAGAAGCTAACCCAACATTCTAACTGCTCTAATACCAACTTGATCCGTAAACTACACTGAATCAACTCAAAGTGTAATTTTAAATACGAATACTGAATTTCTCAAAACTTAACAAATTCTCAAAAAACTCAAAAGAACTTGCAAAATGTTTTGGCATAAAATGTTCTCGGTTGTTGAACCAGTTTTTTTAATAATGTTGTGTTATAATTGTCAAAATTTGAATTACTTGCATGAGTTCATTTACTAATTAAAAGCAACTCAGCAAACTGAATCAAAATCATGCACAAAAATGACAATTACCAAGAACTCGAAATGTGATAACGGAGTTCGGCTCAACAAATGATGCCTACATCTCCGGGTTCTCCAAAGGAGTGGACCGTTTCCATTAAGGGCATTTCAAAAACCTGGAATAAACAACTTTCTTGCAAGTTGATCTCTCAATGCAAAAATTCACCTTCACCGTGACTGATAATCAAGCCCGGCACCTTCGAATTTCGTGAATCTTCACACCTGCAAAGTTGCTTCAAAAGTCCTAAAAATGTCCTCTATGGGCTTAAAAATACTCTTCTAATATGAAAATTGGATAAAAATAGTATTAAGACTGAGTATTATGGCCATAAAATGGATAAAAATCCATTACATAAGCTTTCCCAAAGATTTTACAAAGTCTCGGCTTCTTAAAATAAAAAACACAGTCCAGAACTTCCTTCTTCAAGTAAAAATTAGTGCCTTGTATAACACTTCAAAACCTGTGGCTAAAGTGGTCAAGGCCATGTCCTTTTACATGGGAGGTCAAGGGTTCAAAACTTCCTTCCTCCATTCTAGGTGCTCAAGCTCTCCTTTCTAGGTGCTTTGACTCCTTCTTGGGTGCCAAGTTTGAATATTTCCTTGGGTGGCCTGGAGGCTCCTCCTTTAGCGCCTTTGAAAGGTTTGAAAATATCAAATGACATGTGAATAAAAAACACCTAAGCCAATTTTTTTGCCCCTAATTGTTTTTGCCACGTGTCGAATGGCTATTGGCCCATTTGAAATTTCAATAGTGCCACATGTCAACCTCTGATAGGTCCAAATGTCAAAATAACCTTGAAACACGTGCCACATGTCGCAAGGGACATTTTTTGACCAATCTTCAAATGACCATATCTTGAGCATCTGGACTCCATTTTGCGAACCATAAAAAGTGCCAAAAAGCTCTCGACGAGCCATATAGTGTGCCACCACTAAAACTTTGACTTGAAACCTTTTTCAAAACCTAGTTTGTGATCATGCACCATGATGGTCACCTGCTCAGTGTGATAGTATTGTGTTTAAATATCTTTTGATGATAAAATGAATAGTTTTCTCTAAAGTCAACTAATAACACAATTGATCCTAGGGGGAATGTGTTCTTAAATATTTTAAACTAATTTGGTTGCCACTTTGCATAGTGACAATGTTTTATATGAGGACCAATCAACTTACATAAACTTTCCATGAATGTGGAAATAGGGACCACATCCTCTGAGAAGTCTAATATTGTAGCAAATTTTCTAGTTTTTGTGTCATATTTGATGTATTTAAACCTACATACAAACACATATATGTACATTTTAAAAAAATATTATATAAATAATTCATATTTACATTCAATTAATAGTTATACACAGATTGAAACTCACCGCTTCCAATTCACACTCTAAATTGTGTCATTGTCTTCACTACTTATTGGAGATTTAGCCAAATTTGCACATGTTTCACAAACACCTTTAATGCAAAGCATGGGACCAACCCCATCATCATTGCACTTTTTTCACATAATAGATGCTAGAAAGGCACTGATGCATTTAGGGACTGCATTCTAGAAACCATACATTGATTCCATTAGCTTTCTATACACCTGAATTAAATTATTATGTAAATACATGTAAATGAAATAATATTGTGAACTTAAATATATTTTAATCAAACATGTGATAAATTCCATAAAATTTGAAATGAATATATCTATATACTTGATAATGAAGCTCAAACTCAACATGATTGTGACAACATGTTTGGAGGACTTTATTTTGCTTCACATACCAAGGTTTCAAAATCTCAAACATTCATTGCCCAATCTTAATATGCAAATTTTCTTCACAAAATTTGACATACAACTCATGTTGTGTTATATCAATCCAGTGTTTAGAATTTTCTTTATATTGTTTAGGAGCAATCTTATTCTTCATAACATCCCTAACATTTGAAGAAGCTCATGTATTATGATTCCAAAAATTAAAAAAAACTAACCTTTAAACTCCCTCCTCAATCTTATTAGAGCAAGGAGCCCTGATTATTAGTGCCCAATTTATTTCTACACTATTATCATCTAGGACATTTCTCATCTTCACATATCTAGTAATTGTCTTTCTAGAAACACCTAATACATTTGGCATATCACTGACATGTCAAAATTTTGACATTTTTTCACTTACAGTTGAGCTCAACATCACTCTACGTGAAATGCTTTTATCAGTTGAGTGAGTGTTTTTACCCACTGAATCCAACCTCCTAAACACAGTTTCCACTACCTTTTCTCCAAGGGTTTGTATCTTATTATTTTTTAAATCCACTCCCAATATATCTAGACAATCTTCATCCCATCACTATTTATAAGAGAAACTAACAATTGAGCATGACCAATTTCATTCAAACTTTTAAAGTAGATCAAAAATATGCAGTTAGAATATCTATGGATTGTCCTTTGAGATTGTCTCATATATGATGCATATTTTTCCAATTTCCCAATATCCATATTCATTAGATGGTTCACATTTTTCTTTGGTAGTTGATTCCACACTTTCTCAATAAGTTATGTATGTGGTTGAGGAGATAGGGCACACTCATGGTCATTAGTCACATTGATATTAACAGACCTTTCTTTTATATCTTATTCAATCATATCAATATTTGTAGGTTCTTCCATATCTTCTTCAATAACTATAACAAAAATAATTTATTGAATGACATCAAATATAAATTACTAGTCCTATTTTTACAATGAAATGTACTCATAAATTAAGTCATGTGGTTTAATCATGCATTTATGAAGTTTTTAAACACTTGTGCAAATACCAAATAGAGAGGCTTCCTCATTCACGTGGATAGTTTGATCAGATTCAACATTAGCGCTCATATAATTTGTAGGCTCCATTTTTTTCTTATTATATAATTCACATCTTAGTCTATTTTTTTTAGCTTCATCTTTGACAATAAACTTTCTTTCCCTCTTGCTTTGCCTATTCCTTTTATTTCCCATCTTATTAACTTTGCACTTGCACAAAATTGTACCAATTTTTTTTAAAATTATTCTATAAAACTAGAATGCAAAAAACTTGCCCTTGATACTAGTTGACATGAGTCCATGTACTAGCTTATGCCACACGAAAAAACCTATGTCAAGTTTCACAAGAAAATATTTTTATTTTTAACCACATATGGGAACTCCGACAGGTTAAATTGGAAAATTATAAGGGTTAAATTAGAGTTTTAAATATAGTAAATATGAATAATAAATATACACAGAGAATTAAGATAGAGTAAAAATAAAACTCATTTCAGTTAACATATAATTATTCACAACTTCAATTTATACATAACTTAACACTTGTTTGCAGAAAGAGATAAAAGAATCCATCATTCATCATGGAAGTGAAACTTTACAAGGAGGAACAACATCAAATATTTAAGGTTTGTCCCTTTGTTATTCGTGATATAACTAGAGCTAAAATATGAAGTGTAATGTTGATCATACAAGGCACACAAATACCACTTGAACATTATACAACCCTTTCCATTATGAATCAATCCTTTATGCTTTAGACTCATATATTGATATTGTTTTCGTTGGGGAGATTTATTGCTAAAGATATAGTCCATAGAAGGATTACATAGTATTTTTATGTTGAACATCACATGATCATAATTAATATCAATTGTAATTAAAGGAGAAACACTAGCCATTGGATTAGCATGATGATTAGCTTTCCAAGAAATATTTTTAATGGAAAGATAAGAAAATTATGATATTAGACATTGGACCATATCTTTATAAGGGATAAGGTTTTTTGTGTTGGAAAAAAAAAATTAAAATTTTAGAAGAAATTATTAATATGGAGATATAGGTAGAAAACATGCATAAAAGTGTGAAGATGTCAAATAGTTCACCAATATGATGGGTATTTGTATAAGGTCTATTTATAGTGGTAATTAGCCTATCAATAATCCCCATAGTTGTGAGTTGAAGAAGTGATAAACATGGAATCAAATTACTAACTAAATGTTTAGGATGAGGCCTTGTAGTGGATGAGTGATGGGTGCTAAATTAGAATCTTGATAAGAGTATGTATGTTGATAATACATAGTCCAAGTATTTATAAAGTGATAATGAAGATTTAAAAGGATGATGGGAGAATATGAGATGAATGGGGGATGGAAGATAAGATATAGGATGAGATGAATAGAAACTATAAGATGGGTGTTAGGGAAATGGAAAATATGTGGTAAATATGGGATGTTGTTTGGGAAGATATAAGATGGACAAGATGGGTTATAGAAATTACTTAGGATAAGGATGTGGATGTTATTGGATATAAAGGGTGTGGAATATGTAAGGTGGGTACTAGATGGGTGAATATAGATGAGATATTAGATGATGTCTAAGATTGAAAGTAGAAAATATGAGATGGGTGGACAATACAAGATGGGTAGATGATATAGGCTAGACTTAGTTTAAGATATAATGGGGTAGGTAGAGACTATAAGATGGATAGTAGATTAAATGAAAGATGGAAGATTAGGATTTGAAAGATATGAAATGAGTATGAGATGTAAGATGTGTGTGGTTTAGAATGATGAGAATGGATCTTATCCTATGGGTATCTAAGCTGTCATACAAAAAATGGGGTATGGTTGACTCGATTTGTAAATAATAAGAGTCTAACACAACACTCAAACAACACACACCATGACAAGTCCTAAAGATATTAAATTGAATAGGTTGTGTAACTCGATGTTCACATCGTATAATGGCTTCTTGGGTGAGGTTGTAGGCCAATGACCCATTATGAAATCAATCGAACCCTCTCAACCCCGTTTACACTTAATAGCTTCTTAGGGGTTTATCTTGCCCCCTGCAACAAAACACCTGTTATGACCAAAGGGTCCTATTCTAGGTTTACACAAAGGTTTCTAGGTATGACTTAGATATACACAAAGGTACAATGGGGCCCAAGTCTGTATATGATGTTGTCTAATTGCCCTACGTATTTGAGCTTAATTGCCCCTCACTCCATTGAACCCTTTATGGGGAATTTTGCTTAGGCATCAAATGACATCTCTCCTAATTTTTATACTCTGTCAGAATAGGGAGTTTGGTCTAGTGTATGGTGATGAAATCCATGTCACTGACCCCTAATTTCTAAGCCCATGTGGGGGGATGAATTCCACGTCACATGTTATCCTAGACTCAGGCTGGGGTAACAAACAAGCACAACATGATTAATTTACCAATTGATTATTCTATGTGAGGAAAATAAAAGTATATACAATCAAACTACACATAACAAACAAATATATACAAATAATAAAAATGATAAATAACTATTTTAGCACCCCTCTTGCAAGCATAAAAGGTTAAAAAACATAATGGGGTGCCTTGGTCTTGAGGGCTCCTGCACCAAAAGGGATTAGTAGTTTATTTTTTTATAAAACTGCAACTCCTTGCAAAATCATAGCTATAACTAGAACTGGAGCTAAAATCTTACTGCTATTAATACTCTTCAATCTACTATTACTGTTAAAACATGTGGAATTTGACTTGCTAGAATGTGGATGCCCCTGAAAAGATCGAATTCTATCATAAATTTGAAATATTGTTCCATGAATAGTAATATTATCATTTCTATGAATGGTAATATTATGATTTCCCTTTGCAAATGATAATAGGACTGTATAAAAAACATCACGAGGTAAAGAAACACATGCATAACCTCCTACTGATAAATCACTATTGGTTAAAATTTTAATATATATTATTCTATATAAACTTAATAGAGGAATTCATCATATATATATTTCAATATAAACTTTTACAAAGTCAATCAGAAACATCACTTAATAATAAATTTAAAATTTTACCTTTTATGACATGAAAATAGTAGTGTTGAGAAATTTCAGTACTAATATGTTTTTTCTTTAACAACTTGTGCAACATGTCCCTAACACTCAGTTTTTACATATTGAAAAAATATCAAAATCTGCTCTACTATAATATTAATGGTAGAATAAATATTTCAGTTTGTGATATATATTTTTTATATTTCTCCAACTCGATGAGAGTTGAACTCAAGTGCAATTATACATAACTATTCCATTTAATCAATCTATCTACATTTCATCGATAATTTTTTATTATATATATATAATATAACTTGTTTATTTTAAATATATATTTAAAATAGATATTAAAGTTAACACTCTGATTTATATCAACATATAAAATTTAAATGAAATTAATGTAGAATTATCAATAAATTGAATTATAAGATTGAAATCTAAAATATTTATAATATCTTCATTTATGTTTAAACTTATAACATAACCTTTTTTTAAATTTAAAAGCCTTTTTTTAAATTTAAAAAAATCTTATATTAGGATATAATGTTTGATACTTATATTTAATAAATAAATTATATTAAATATATTTATATAAATTATATTAATTTAATTAAAGATTTGTTCATAAAAATAATAAATATATAACATGCAATCCATAATATTAAAAAAATGGAATTCTAAAAATATAATAATTTATATTTATATTTGCCTCTTAACATTATACATGCAAACATAATCACATTATAGACAAACATGTCATTTTGAGAAGGATCCAATGAACCAAGCTAAAGTATAAATGGCATACACCCATGGGAACTTTGTGTCTCTTTTACAAAACAAAATTATAAAAGAGACACAAAGTTATAATGGAGAAACTTAAATTCGAAAAACTCTAGGAGGACAAGGGGTGTCTATTCAAAATATTCTTTGTTAGTAAAACATAATAAATATAGGAATAACATTAATATTTATAGTTACGAATTGTTGTAACAAATCATGATACAAGATTAAACTAAGTATATTATAGTTGAGCCTAAATTCTAGAAGTTAGAATTTGTATAAATTCCTCTTATTAATCATAAAAATCTATTGCATTATCTAATATGGTAGTAGAGCAAGTAAGAAAACATGAGAATTGAATGGGGATTCTCCATTTTTAGTCATGGTTGCCCATGTCTATGAAATTTATCAATTTTGGCTACTTCTTTGTACAATATATGATATGTAGTCTATGCCTTGTGCATCAAGAGGTAAGCTTTGTGTCTAAGTGTATTACTCCATGTCTCTTTTTTTTATCAACATTACATTAACCACATTCCATTCATGCAACCACTAACATCTTTTGTTCTAAGTTCTCCCATGCATTTCTAAGTTACAGTCAAATATGCATCAAGAAGTATTTTGATGACCCTATGTAGATAATGAATTCACTAGAGATCCAATTGTTAACCAATTTTGAATCAATAGACTTAATTTGATTCATCCTTCAATTTCCTTAAATCTTAAATACCACATGTCACTTATAAATAGTATTTCCTTACACACAACCCAAACCCCACACCAAAAAATCAAGAATAACTACTAGGAGATCATTAATGGACCAGATGGATGAATCACTATTTGACTCAAACAATCACTGCACTGCCCACGAACTAGCATCTTTTCCATACCAAAAAAGTATACACATAGTACATCAAAAGATAAGCCTTAGAAGGAAGAGAAAATGACCCAAAAATGAAAGAGAAAATATTTGTTATCATTACTTCCCCTATGCCTTTTGTGGGTGAAACCATCTCTTAATATAAGGTGAAATCGTTATAATAGTTATGTAATCACCACCTGATTTAATATCCAATTATTTAATTTTCACCTACATTAATTAGCAATTATACATGTAATAATTGGTTGTTTCATAACCTTGAACAAGATCTATCATTTTGTAATGTAAATTTATTAAGTCTTCTCATCTTAAATGTTTAAAATATCTTAAACCCACTCTTTATTTATAAACTCCTCTCTACTGATCTGATCAGCCTTTTTAATTAAAAATTTATGAAAAATAATTATAAGAAGAAAAATAAATAACATATTAAATTTTAAAAATATTTCCTTCATTAATTTATCATATTAAAAACTCATGATCAAAGATAAAGAACAATATCAACATAATGAAAAAGAAAAACATATTTACACTATTTGAAAGACTTCAAAATTTTTCCAAAATAATTTATATAGACTTAAAAAAATTTCCACACTTTATTTACACTATTATGATTTTAGCTTCAGTTTCCACACTTTTTTCATTTATTTATTTTATTTCTCAACTCCTTTGTTTGATGTGTGGCCAATACTTTGGACACATAGTGACCACCTTTTTTGCTACAAAGACATTAATTTGGATAGCTCACCGTGGTGTGCAAAGACATTAATTTGGATAGCAAAACAACTCCTTACACAAAGTAACCTCTACGTAGAGAAAGCTTAGATAAAAACTCTATTGTTTTTGAATGAATGAACATGGACATAATGAAGATGAATTTGTCATTAACTACTATTTTTAATTGTATGTGA
This sequence comes from Torreya grandis, assembly GCA_037957365.1. NCBI lineage: Eukaryota > Viridiplantae > Streptophyta > Pinopsida > Cupressales > Taxaceae > Torreya > Torreya grandis. The sequence continues at coordinate 1,171,692 of JARHVA010000082.1, forward strand.
CTTGTTGAAGAAAGAATGAAGATGAATTTGTCTTTGAGTGTATTTGCAGGTTCAAGCTTATGTGTTTGAAGTGAAAATTTTAGGAAATACAAGAAAGAACTCAGCTGTTGATTGAAAGGGTACAGGCCCTTGTTTAGGAGGTCATGGTTTGTTGATTATAATGCATATGTTGTTTTTGACATAAATAATGAGAATGGAAATTGCTCTTCAGTGATATTTAAAGTGAATGAATGTTTGTTTGAAGAGATAAAAAGCAAAAGAAACCCCTATTGAAGGTGATGACTTTATAGGCCCTATTTTATTTAGTGCATGTTGATTAGTTGCTGACTATATTTGATTAGATAGAGGAGTAAAAGATACATGAAAATTGTTTCATGAGATCTTGAAGAAGTTAATGATTGAATTTGCATTCATATAATGCAAGAGATAACAAGAAAGAAGTTGGAATTCTAATGTTTGTGCACACAACTCTATTTTTTGTAACAAAGGGTTCAAATGTGATTATGTGTGTTGGTTTGAAGCAAAGGAAAGAACTTGGTAGTGTTATTGATAAGAGTGATGGATAAAGGTGAGTCCTTAAACATTGTTTAGAGTTATTGAGACTCTATGATACTTTGATTTGTGTATGATATTCAACCATCCATTGGCTCAAAAATGAATGCATGGGTAAAAAAATTGGGGAAATAAATAATTGTTGTGTATTAAACGAAATTTCATGGCATTACAACCTTGAAACCATCCTAACTTTGATAGAGTTTTTGAGGTAGTGATGAAATTGGCGATGAGTTTTTTTGAAATGTTGTTAAAGAGCTTGATTTTCATGACCCAACTTGGAACTCTTCCAGCCCTCCCTTATTTGATTGAAACTCTTTAAGTTGTGCCTCTTTCAATATCGATTCCAAATTCTCAGTCCAATTTAGGAAGATTTGATTTGGCATTCAAACATCTGAACATTAATTCCCTTCATCTTAGACAAGTTTTTAGGCATTACAGGTTATTGAATTGAGAAAATCCACTAGTCAAATATGCACTGCAAAAGCCTATGCCTAGTTGGGAAAGCTATTAAAACTATTATCCACTTTATAATTACAAAGATATAGGTGAATAATGGGTTTCAAGAGTTTATAGCAGCGACAATAATTTGAAAGAAGACCCTTCTCTTTATAAAAAGAGATGAATGAAGACTAAAAATATGAATCATTGATAGGGTTAGGTGAATCTTTCTACAACACAAATGATAAGAATTGAAAATGGAGAGGTGAATCATGAAAATTCTAAATTAATGTTCTATATTAGAATCATGGGGGATTACAAAGATTTATGCAACTGAGAAATCATAGTGGGTGTAAGAGGGGGGAGCATAGATCAACAGAGAAGGAGGATTTCAAGCCTCCAAGACCAAGAAGTTTTATCAAGTGTATTTTCAGGACATTCTGATTTTAAATAAACCATTCTGCCATCAATGAGATTATGGGTAGACATTGAAAATCTATTAGGATAGTTTTATTTGCTAAGAAACAGAGTATCTCATAGTACCTATTCTGTTAGAGGCAAAACGCCCACAATCCCGATCTTTTACTAGAAATGATCCAATTCTTTCACTGGAAATGTAGGAATCACTTCAAAAACTTCCCACTTTTGCTATCACTTCAAGGATCTTTTATTGAAGTTGCCACTTTCACTATCACTATAGGAATCACTGCTTGAATTTGTTCAAAGTCCCCATCTTTCTCATCTCTATTCAAACAACACTGACATGAAAGTGTCACGATGGATGAGAAAAGTGGCGTGATGGTGGGGAAAAGTAGCTGGGCACAAAATTTAAAGAGGGCCAAAATGAAGGGGATTAGAACAAAGGGGGTTTGTTTGAACCCTCTTTGTTCGAACCAACTTCATTCCAACCCTATATGGCATCAAACCTTGCTCTTTTATTTAGAAAACTCTTATTGGCTTGAAAATCCCATTTTGAATGCCATGTTTTTGGAAGAAAAATTAATATAAAAGCACATGATTCCACGTGTAAATAGGACTGTTTATTAGCTGTTTAATATGTGTGTGTGTGTGCGTGTGCGTGCGTGCGTGTATTAAATTTAAATAATATTTAGTATTTATTTTGATTTATTTAATAACATATTGTTATTTATAAAGTAAAGTATCATCTTTTCGGTGTACAAATAAAAATATTAGATTGTGAGTTAAATTTTTAAAAAAATATTGATGTACTTGATTTTAATGTTCTTGTTTCAATGATGAGAAAATAGATCCATTTTGATATATATATAAAATATTATTGCGAGAAGTCAAAGTGTCAATATTATGTGCCATGATCATTACAAAATTAATAAAAATAAATAATTTATCAAAAATTCATAAAAAAAATATCTTACACTACATCCATGTTTCTAGGGCATCTTTACAAAAAATATTACATTTTAAAAATATTATTGCGAGGAGAAATCGAGCACTCATTAAAATTTCTATACATAAAACATACACACTATGTATTTAGGCATTCAAAAATATATTTTTTTAGTTTTTTTTTTAATTTGAAAAAAATATAAATATAATCTACACTTTAAATAACACATTTCATTAGTTTTTACTATTTTCACATTTTATACGGTTAAGTCACTATTATCTATATAAATTGAAAAATGTGCACATTTTCATTTTTTGTTATTCCCTTTCTACTAAAAAGTGGGACACACTATTATGCTTCAACCCACATATAAATGCAAGTGAACTTGTCATATAAATCACAAACTTACAGGATGTTGGTGCACCTTTAGGACACCAACACAAGTTGTCCTTGTCCAATTTTAGTGGCCTTGTCCCAGGTCCAAGTAAGGCTCTATTCCTGATTTACTATGTCATCAAACAATCACATAATTAGTTTTAACGTTTCATTTAGAATCATGCATATCCAGTTTCTAGCTATGTTATATTTCTTTGATATTTCTCTTTTCTAACATATTTCTAAATTTAACAAGTTTCAAATTAGTTTATGTCATTTATTACATATCTGTAACATTCTGATTTTATTCATTAATTTGTATAATTAGTATTAAAACCATCTTAATACACAAATATGATAAAACATATTGTTGAACTTGTCTTTTGATTGAATATTGTGAACCCTAACTATTCATGTTGTTAGGATTTATTTCCTTCTTGTTCTTGTTTCCAAAGTTGTTTTAGCATTTTGAGATTTGGTAAATTCTTTGATAGCAATAATATTTCATGTTTCAATTTCATATTTTGAGAAATCTAAGAAATTTGTTTATACCTATCTTAAAAGTCATATTAAATCAAGAGATCAAGTTGAGCATTTCCAGATTTTAGTTCATAACACCATAATGACAAAATCTCTTAATTAATTTGATGACACATATAAACAACAATTAAAAGGGTTTCTTTAAAAAATCAAGAAATGTAAGATGTGTTTTTAAAGATTATTAGCGACAAAATCCCAAAAAAATGATAAAACTTCAACTGTTATGGGTTCCTTACATTTTTATACTTCATTTGATACAACCTGTATACTTTTAGTTAGCACACATTCAAATCCTTATGTACAATCCCTTATTTAAGAGGTTCAAGTCTTGAAAACTAAGTTGTTACATTTGAAACTATTGAGATTAATATTTACATTGGGTAAATTAGTTGTTAGGTTATTTACCGTATGGTAAATAATATTTATTATTGTGTAATTAAAATTATTTACCATATGGTTAATATGGTTATTCTAATATATTACAAATATAGTTTGTAATATATTATTACTTGTACATATCTAAAAACCACATGATTCTAGGAGAGAATCATGAGTTGTTGACTCCCTATTCATTGGTTATGGTTTGTCTATATATTTGTTTATACCTATGGGTATGTATAATAGGAAATTAAGAGTGTGTAATATAATAATATATTGTGTAATTAAATTACTTCTCTATTTGTTCAAATCCATAGCATGAGTTAAATATGTGTTAAAGCTCATACAATACCTAGCAGTGGCATCAAAACAGAGGATTATCTTTGATTTCTTTATGGAGTGTTAAAAGTGTTAAGGGGCTTCTCCAAATTTATGACTTCCCCTAGTAATGAGAAAAACTAGATTTGTGCAGAAAGTTTTAGTGTAGAAATCAATAACTATTTGTAAGAAATTTGGTTAGGTTCAAGGGGATATGTGTACAAAAGCTTTAATGGTCCATCATTGACTTGGTTTCTTGGTATACTTGTATTTGTTGGTTCACCCATCTCAATAGATCTTTAGTTTTCTACATTCACCTTTGTGCATTTGGTATGGTTTTGAGTTGGGTTCAACCTATCCATATTACATATTGATCTTTGCATTTATCTTGTGCATCACTATCATCGATTTTTCTAATCTTTGAGTCAACTTTTTGAGTCTTTTAGTCTTCATCTCCTATAATTCTCAAATTGGCAGTTGGGAGAAAATATCTGTATAGTCTGCCTTCATTCACTACTATGTGCTATAGTTATGAACCCTATCATCTACTATCTCCATGTTGGAATCTCGGGTTCTTGCTTGGAGAGACATTTATTTTCATAGTTTCTAACAAAATCCTAAAGGAAATCTGTATACATCTATTCACTACTCAGTTCGAATGTCAAAAGTTTTTTTTTATGGTGAGATAAATGTTCTAGCTAGTTGTTCAAGATTGTATCTTCTTTGTGTGCTCATTGTAAACTTGTAGATGGTGTTATCATCTCAATTATTGAAGAAAAGAGGCTTGAAGATTCAGATCTATCCATTCTAATGCAGTCAACATGATATCTCTCCTGGTATCTTCTTGTGCACCTTTGCTCTCAAATTAATAGTTGCACATGTCATCCATGTATCACAAAGGTTTGATCGGATAAAACAAAAAATTTAATGTCAACATTTTTACAACTAGTTATTGTGTGGAGTTAATCCTGTCTATCACTATCACCATTGACTAGTCAATTAATGTGACAAAGTGAATAACTTTTTTAAAGTCAAATAGCTTAAAAGTTGTATAGGGTGCATATTATAGTTTGGTATTGTTATTTTAGGATTTGTTTGTTATTCTCCTCTGATCTTAGATGTTCAAAATAGTTTTATTGTTTGGTTATAATATAGTTTATGTTGAGATATACTTATATATTCAAAGCTCTTGTGTTTGATGTTTGTAATAGGTATTAGTGTGGTTAATACCATTTTAGTCTCTATAGTTATTTTGATATTGATTTTGTTTTAAGTTAAATCCAAAATGTCATTATTATATGTCAAAGGTTATCAAAGTCTAATTCATACCCTTTATTGTAATGGACATAATTTTAGGTGAACCCAATGTCCATGTTTAATGAGTGTTAATCTTGAGGGGATGTCTTGTCATAAAAAAATGACATGAAAAGTTTGAGCTTTAATTTCCAATAGGATAAGTACATAGAAATGAGGAGGTCAGAGGCAACGAAGGAAGGAGGTCAAATAATGACCTCTCATCAGTCATCAATGATGTGGTTGCACTTCTGATATGATGACTTATTTTTTAGTTGTGTGGTTTGGATTTCAAATTTTTAGATTTTCAATGCAATGTGCAAAATAAGAACATGTATGGTACATTCATGTTCACTTCTGAGTAAAATTCCTATGTAACCCTTGTTGCATAAGCATTGTATAATGCTACTCAATATGTACTGTAGCACTCATGGATCTTCAAAAGGTTAGTGGTGATCTAGAAAACTATATAAGGTGAATAGGTTGATGGGTTCTTATTCATGTCCAAGTTTGTGTTAAACCTATTGAAAACCATGAAAGGTTGATGAAGAGTACCTTTCACTTTGTATCAAGATCAATATGTCAGCTTCATTAGTGACACATTACAATTAAGAAAATGAGACATGTTTTACCATGTAAAAACTAGGGGGAGAATGTTGGAATTAGTATTCACATGGCTAAATTAATTATTAGGTTATTTACTGTATGGTAAATAATATTTATCATTGTGTAATTTTAATTAGTTACCATATGGTTAATACAATTATTATTTGGTTAGTCTACTATATTACAAATATAGTTTGTAATATATTATTATTTGTATTTGTCTAAAAACCGCACGATTTTAGGAGATTATCATGGGCTGTTGACTCCCTGTTCATAGGTTATGGTTTGCCTTTATATTTGTCTATACCTATGGGTATGTGTAATAGGAAATTAAGAATGTGTAATACAATAATATATTGTGTTATTAAATTACTTTTCTATGTGTTCAGTTCCATTGCATGAGATAAATCTATGTTAAAGCTCATACAATACCTAACAAAAATAAGGTGCTTCAAAATCTAATCAAGTACTTGATTCACATACTTCGTTGCATACTCCATTAGCTCAAAATATTGTAGCATATACTTTACCAATTAGTTTTTTGGCACCTAATCTTGCATTGTATGATGGAAAAGGTGACCCTGAGCAATATTTTAAATCATTTCATGTAACATGTTTGGACTATGTCCAATGATAGGTTGCACAAGATTATACCATGGCCAAAATGTCTCCTATTGAGAAATATTTTATATTTATAACATAACTTTTCAACCCCAGCTCCATTTTAAAAATTCTTTAAACTGTTTGAAATATATTAAATAGACATACAATTTTCTTATTATAAGTTTTTGATGACACAACATAGATTTTTAATGATTTGTAAAATCAATAAAAATGAATCTTTCAATACAAAAAAGAATCTTTCGACACAAAAAGAAATATTTTTCAATTTTGGCATAAATTTTCACCCTGACCTCTATTTTGAGAAAAAATTATATAATTAGAAATATGTTTAAGAGACCTAAAACTATGTTTTTATACACTTTTGATGATTACCTATGGATTTTTTTAGGTTTGCAACACAATAAAAAAGAATCTTCAAATCATTAATTTTTATTATTTATTTTTTTTTTTTAAAATTCATAGGGAAATATCAAAAGTGTATAAAATTAGAGTTTTAGGTCTCTTCAACACATTTCCAATTCGGAGTGAAAACTTATGCCAAAATTACAAAAGTTTCCTTTTTGTGTTGAAAGATTCATTTTAAAAATCATTTAATATTTATGTAAAATCATTAAAAACTTATAATAGAAAAGTTGTAGGTCTCTTAAATATATTTATAATGGTTTAAACAACACCTAAAATAGGGGTTGGAGTGAAATGTTATGTAAAATTAATTTAAATATGAAACATTTAGTTATGGTATAGCCTTAAATGGGTTGACCAAGTTATATCCCACATTAAACGGTTTTATGATTTACCACATCAGTCAATTCATGCATTCAATCATTTGGCAGATTTATTCTGTACACATTTCTTAATTAATATTAACAAAAATATTTCATATGTTCATATTGCTCATCTCAAACAAGAATCCAATGAGGCTATCACAAAATATGTCTTAAGGTATAAGACCATGCTATCCAAGATGACAAATCATTTTGTAAATACGGAATTACAAAACATATTCAAGCAAGGTGTATTTCCATCTCTACATGAATCTATTATGTTTAATAAGTTTCTATCATTCACAAATTTGTTCCACATAGTTAAGGAGAGGTCATGTTGTTGGCAATGCACATACTTAAGTATGCAACAAACCCAATTTATACTTATCATGCCAAGAATCCAAGTAAGCCACCATACAATGTGAAACCAATTGAGAATAAGAGTGATAAAAAAACAATAATCAACCTAATTTCATTAATTAATCTATGTATTTTATTATCATCTCCTCCAAGGAGAATTTACTAACTTACCAAAAGCTCCCTACAAGGCTCTAAAAAAGTTATTGGAATGTAACATCATATCATTCGCTTCCATTAAAGAGGTTGATATGACTAAGCCTCTTCTAAAAGGATTTCATCAAAATGTTTTTTGTGACTATCATAGAGCATTAGGGTGTAATACCAAGAGGTGCATCAATTTACGACATAAGATCTAAGATTTGATAGATGATAACATCATAGATGTGAGTGTATCAAATGAAAGTACGTAACCACAACTAATTGAGAGTAGAACAATGTAGATGTTATTTGATCCTTTCCCTAAGTATATAGGTAAAGAAACAACAAATGAATCAAAGGTACATTACACATACAATACACATCCCCCATAGGCTTTTTATCATCCTCATATTGAGGCACAACATCCTTTGAATGGAATCATTGGTGCACATCATACTTCAGTGTCATATACCACTTATCACCTTCATAGAACATGAGATAGTTGATGAATATTTTGAGTTGCATCTTTTTTTTATTTGAGCTTACATCGTTCATCAACTTATACAAAATTTCATGGTTGATAATAACTCAATTGTGAATTTTTACACTATCACACTTCACTTTCATCTTGGCCACAATAGTAATCAAAGGCTTCAATTTTCATATTCATATTTCTATTGGTGAGATCACATTACCACTACAGGTTGGTTAGTATATGTTACCACCAAATTTATAGTAATACACACTGCATGAGTCTTTGATATGTTATTGGGATGTCCTTAGATTTAACAGCTTCATGTAGTTCTTTATATAGTACATAGATGTTTGAAATAAATTTTTGTTAATGAAGTTATCACAATTCATGGTATTCCATATGAATACCACCTCCAACCAAAGATCATTGTTCCTACACAATATATTGCATTTGAATAACCTAAAAAGGTTTAATATACTTATATAATTCAAAAGTAAGTGTTCCATTCTCCAATGAGACTTATCCTTAAAAGGCCACTCAATCAAAGTTTTGTCAAAGATTTTAGAGAACCACTCTCTACTCCAACACGTCCTAGATCGATATGACAAAGCACTAAGATTTCTCTACAAAGGACACCAACACAAAGTTCATAGACTCCACGATGGGTCTCAACAATTCCTAGAGTTCTCTATGATAAAATACATACACAAGATACTATAGACTATTATCACGATAATGGTTCTCAGGTCTCAGATTTAGATCAATTTTTAGATTTTGAGTTGGGATCAGTTCCTTCACAATAGCATAATACTTTCCATTTATGAGAGGTAATCCTTCCTATGCTTGATACATGACATATTGATTGTGAGTCTCTTGTGGAAGTCATCGGTTAATAATTTTTTTTTAGTTTCATATATGTAAAAATATAAAAAACATAATATTTTATGAAAGTTCAAAAAACTAAAACCTATGCATGATTTTTTTAGTTCATTTACATTAGTTGATTTGTGCTCAATTTATGTAGTAGTTATTTATATCTAATTTTCTATCAAGTATGCTTCAAAATTTTCCTTGAGTGAGTTGCAGAACATACAAGTTATCATTTCTAAATGATTTTTAGGTGGTTTTATTATCTCAGGTCCATAAATCTTACATAAATAAAATTGCTCTACGTCAGACAGTAATGCCTTGCGCTCTTGTCTGCTTTCAACATACTTGTCCTAATATACATAAGGTCTATTTTTCTAGATTCAAAATAGTCATAGAATTTTTCCAACCTAGCTATATCACATCAAGTTCACTAAGGGAATCCTTATACATAGGTTCTATTGTTATATGGCTATATCATTGTTCATACTACAATATATTACATTGCACAATTTATTTTCTCACTTACATTCACCTTGCTATCTTACTAGATGCAAGAGTTGTTGAATATAATAATTTTACAACTCTCTATGTAAATCATCTTTGCTTATTCATGCATTATTTTTGTGTTTGATTTATTGCTTCATGTTTTTTTTGTGTACAACTTATCTATATTATGGACATTTGAACATGTCTTTGCTTGTGGCTCTAAGCCTTCATTATGTGATTTTATGCGTGTGAGAGAAACTTGAACATGTCTCTTATATGTGGCCCCTTGGCCTTCTTGCCTACTTTTTGTGCTTTTACATGTGTTGCTTATGTGTGTACGTTATGGCCATGGCACTTGTTTGCTCAGTGACTCAGTTTTCAATGCCATGATGGATATCATGAATCTTCCTAATTTTTTAATGGCATGATGGATATCATGCATCCTCCTTGAGTTGTTCTATACATTTCACATACTTAGTATAAAATCATCATTCATTGTGTTTCTCATTGCTAACATCTATCTAGATAGAACACTATGTATGCTTGGTTTTACATGTATCTTACGCTACTACATTGCTCATTTTGCTTATGATGACACTATGATCTCCAATGTTATCATTACTCCTTTAGATTTTGGTCTTTTTTATAACATATTTCACATAACTATCTTATTTTGAGCTAAGTTATTATGCAAACTTCACAACTCACCTCAAAAGAGGGGGCATCGATAGTGGCTTGCTTTAGAGATTAAGCTGCAACAATACGCTACATAGACAATAAAATATAGGTTTTACTTGGTTGATTATAGGCCATACCTAAAAATTACCTAAAAAATACTCTCAAACAAAAACACTCCATTTAGAAAAGGGCACATGGTGGTTGTGTCTAAAACAATTTATTATTGTCCCATCATTTAGAAAACAATGATTTACATAATTTCATAGAATCATACGCAGTTATAGGACAATTTACAATAGGTATACAAAATTATTTCAAGAGAATACTCAGGTTTGTCTCAAATTTTGCTCAAAATGGGGGCATTATATATGGCATATGTTCTAGAGTTTTCACATATATTTTTTCTCATATAATCATATGATTTACTTAGTTTTAGATTCCATATACATCTAGATATCAGATTGGTGGCATATGTGGGACACATGACCACTTCCATGCTCATTTTTTTCACTAGTTTCACATAAGGAATGGAAATTCATGCCATTCTCTATCTTGTATACACTAGACTTAGATTATACTATTTTTGCATAAGTTTTGTGCCTTTTTTGCACCAAAAATGAATCTTGTGATGTTTGTAATGGTTGATCCAAAAAAATTCACTAGTTTTGCATCACAATGATCTATTGAAATTCATACAAGGAATCTAGACTATTCTACTACTTTGAGTATGAAATGATAGAGTAAATCACACCTTGAGTTCTTAAGAAGAATCTCTTGCAAATGAGGATTGGGGCATGCAGAATCCAATCTAAATGTTTCAACAAAGAAAATATCCAAGTGTTCCACCCTCTATAGTCTCCAGTTTTACACTAGAAAACACAATAGTTCATGTATCCAATTAGGTGTATTCATTATTTTTTATTTGATATATAGTTTTTTTTTATTTATTTTCAATTTTTCATTCTAAGGATTGATTTATACATGTTTCATTATAGGTTTTCAAGAAGTATAGTTCAACATGTGGCCTACATTCAAGACTATTCTTCATAGGTAAGTTTAGATATAGTTTTTTTCCTTTAACTATACTAATTTCACTTTGTTGCATTATTATAATAAAATAGGGGAATGTAGATACATAAATTAAAATTTATTTCTAAAATAATTTACTTTTAACCACTCCTCATACACACTTAGCTCATGCCTAATTCCACAGTTCTTGACTGTAATTCTTTCACTTATATGTGGGTGACCTGCTCTTCCAAGCAACCAATTGATTTACAAAATGTATCTATTTCCCATTGCAAACAACCTAAGATCATCTTTGTGTTAATACACACTTTTAGCTTATTTAACCTTACTCTTTAGATAAGGCCACTCTATTAGGACTATCTTGTTAGCTAACAATGTCTGATTCTATCGATTGCATCCTCCCACCAAATAATGACTAGTTGCTCAAATTCAAATTAACCCAATAGGTCATCCCATATATTTCATAAGTATCATCTGAAGGAATTCAAAAATGATCACTCTAAGCCACATTTTTAATCCACTTATTTACTAGAGTCTTGTATGATTGAAAAGCGTCAAAATGTCTAACTGTACATTCAGATAAAAACACATATTTTTCCCAATTCAGAGTCTACAAAACCCTAGTATCCATAAGCTAAGTTTGAATAAAACTCCATGGTCATAGGCCATTGTTGAAGCACTTAATCACACCAAGATTTCATAGGAATTTAACACTACTCCAACCTTTCACACACACCACCGTAATATGGGATAACTACATAGTGTTTGATCCCTTTTCATAGTATTGATATGTAGGAAACACTTAACATTAGGGGTGTTGAGGTTAAGCATAAATTCAATTGCTAACTCATTTTTACCCAATAATTGCATTCATATTATTATGTCATTAAGGTAGGGTTTTGGTGAATAAGAAGGTACATAGTGGATTATGCAATAGATTGAGAGCTCTTGCATAGTCAAACAAGACATATAAGCATAAATGAATCTATCATATTGGTCACAAAGATTAAAACCCTTACAGGATGTTAGCATGCCTTAAGGACAATAATGCAAACCACCCATATCTAATTATAGTGGCCTTGTCCCAAGTCCAAGTAAGGCCATGTTCTTAATTAATAAAGCCATTACATAGTCACACAGTTAGTTTTACATTTCATTTACAGTCTTGCCTATCTAGTTTTTAGCTAAGATGTATTTCTTTGATATTTTCCCTTTCCAACATATTTCTAAATTTAACAAGTTAAAAATAAAATTGTGTCATTTATTGTATATATGTAGTATTATTATTCTATGCAATAGTTTGTCTAATTGGGATTAAAACCATCTTAATCCACAAAAATGATAAAGTAGGTGTTATATAGATTGTAGATAATAATATACTTAGGCTTGATTTGTATACATAACTAATTATTTGTTAAATTTCTCTTTGCACCAACATGAAAAATGTATAGTTCAACGCATATGAAGGATTTGAGTTTGAAAAAATAGTTGTTAAAAGACATGTGGTTAGATTTAGCTCAGTGGATGGATTTGACAAGTTGGAGTCGTTCGAAGAAGACCAAAAATGTCTAAAGAGCAAAAAATAATGATATGAGAATAAGAGATAATTTGAATGATAATAAGTTGTTTATACAAAGATTAGGGAAATAATGTGTATCTTGAATAGTAATTTAGGAAGGCCAATCCCTAAGATGAGTGAAAGCATAGAGAAACTACGAGCAAGAGTCACTTATGTGAGTGCAAGTCAAGTATACAAGGGTTTGGTCACAATTGACATTGTCAAGTGTTTAATACCAAATATGAGTGCATACATTTACCCCGCTTTTATTATAGTAATAGAATTTCTAGAGTAAAGAGATATAAGGTGATACATGAGCATAACCATTGGGTGTGTGTTTAGGTAGGTGCCAAGTATTGAGTCTTGCTCCATGCAAAAACCTATAATGAAACGTGTGGAAATTAGTTTTCACTTAAAATATAAAGTTAAAACATTAAACATATTTTAAGTTTAAATAAAAAGGAAGAAAGACACCTGTATGCATGTGAACCAAGTTACATTCTAAATATATTAGGTAATGGGGTGATCATGTCCCTTGGACATGCTAGTGTTAAAACCATGGATTGAGATGAATATGCCCCAACCCTCATTAGAGACATAGAAGTGATTAGAAGTTAAGTCACACATATCCTCTACCACACCACTCATTATATTTTATAAAAATGGGACCCACCAAGATTTCCAATCAAATGAGTATATGAGATTCTAAGAATCTGAGTTCAAGTAATTTATTTTAATCATCTACTGCTGACAGATTTTATAATTCAATTTGAGTATCTACATGATTCAATTTGAGTATCTATGTACAACTAAGTAAATATGAGTAAGTTTTTATGTATAACACATCACATATGCCATGCATATGCCCTCAATCTAATAATCTATATAATGTAAGCCATATAACATGTCATAAAATATCATAATATCTAAAGACCATTTGCATATGTTATGCATATGCCCCCCAATTTGATAACCAATGTAAATTGAGTCATGTAATCTATGTGATAATCTCATCGAATATGTGAAATGTCACTCATAATTCTCCAAAATATTTAACCAATTTCTTTCAAATATGTGATAATCTTAGTAAACCTATAATAATCAGTGTAAACATGTACCAATTTGAAGTAATTTTTTTTGTGTCAAACTTTGAATATATATGTAAAGGACTTAGTATCCAAGAAGAGCCACTATTTATGCCCCCCTTTTAAAGTAAGCAATGTATCATATGAAGTACTCATATCTAAAAAGGAGAGTTATAAGCATCATGTTATATAAAAAAATATGTAAGCACTTAAATCATGAGATAACATGAGTAGATTATGTCATCATAATAAGATTAGATTGTCTAAGCATGTATGAAACACAAATCCTAAGACATAAAAATGTCATGTCAAGATAGATATAATAATGAGAAATACAATGATAGATTCAATATAGTAACAAACATAGACAAGCTGATTAATAACTATGTAGAAGATGCATGATATGTATCATTGCACTGCACACAAGAATAAGAATGTGTGACATGGATAACTGTATCACAAGCATAGTAGGTAATCCTCGATGTATCCACACAAAGCGCATAGACTCACAATCACACATAATGTTATGGATATGACGCACACACACAACCATAGAAACACAAATGATAACACACATTGCCAAAAAGAGTAAAGAACTATCAACAATAAAGAGAGTAAGATCCAAGCACAAAAATGAGTCACACAATGAACACCCAAGTCACATAGAGTCACAAAAAACATAGGATGAGTAACATAATGTAATAAACAAACAAGAATCACACCATGTAACACATAACAACATCAATCATGCATATAATAAGTAAGGCTAATATACACAATCAACATATGTCATCATCACATATATCATAATCTAGTATCTAGAAAAATAACAACTTAAATAGTATGGGTAAGAACAATCTATGTGTAATAAGTGTAAAAATAGATCAATATGACCAATGAAATAGTCATAGAAAAATATAAACTATGTAAAGTGTACCAAGGTGCCCCTAGTGTAAACATGCCCCCAATGTAGGAAGGTAGCCTCTAGGTGTAGGAATGTCCTACATCTAAGTGTTTGTGACACATTTAACCTATTTGTCTTGCATCTCACTTATGTATACCATGAAACGAATGTGCATATCTATGATGTATATGATGAATCATAAAGTAATCATGTAAACAAGTAATATAATCATGTATAAGTCCTTGATTTTTTATTTTGTTATTTTTTTATTTTTTTAATGTGAAGTTCAAAGGCTTAAAATGACATCTAATGGAGTGGGAACTCGTGTGGAGACTCTAGTGATAAGGTGATCAAATATTTTTATGGGATCTTATCAAATGCACATATCTAAGAAGCTCTTTGGTGTATCCATGTATATTACATATATCTAAGGGGAAGGAGGAGAAGATTTGTTCATAGGTATGTAGGTGATATAGATTTAGGATAAGAATATTAAGTCAAAATATAGATCCACAACACAAGAAAAAGATCTAAGCCCTAAAAACCTATATAAATATTACTATTTGGTTTTGAATTAATTAATTAGACATTGTTTTATTACTATAAACATATCATGATGTGTAATTACAAATAGTAATTAAGCTATTTGTGTTGTATTTATGTGTACTCCATATATCCATATTACATTACCTCATTTCATAGGTATAATTAACAAAATAATGATTGATGCTAAGAAATGCTATTATTGAGGGGAGGAAGCATCTTTTACGTATGTGTTACTTTTTATGCTCTACTCTTACTTTGTTTGATTGTGCTTATTCATGATTATTCTTTACTTTATTTGACATTGTGTGTTTTTGTGTACATCATAGCCATGACATCATGTGTGACTTTATGACTCAATGTGCTTTGTGTGGATATATCTAGGATTGTTTATTGAGTTTGTGATGTTATGATTCATATCACATATTTTTATTCTTATGTATGGTGTTGTGATACGTATCATGCATCTTCTATGTAGTTATTACTTAGTTTGTTAATGCTCATTACTATATTGACTCTATCACGACATTTATCATTGCTATATATATATATTGACATGACATTTATATGCCTTAGGATACATGTTTCATATATGCATATAAAATCTAATGTTACTATTATGACATTATGATTAACCCTAAAATGGAAAAGCAAAGGGTCACAATACATTAAATGGCAACGATTCATAAATTGTATGAGCCAGTCAAGGATAAAATAGAAATTCAAGCATAAATGTCCAAATGTTTCAAAAGTGATATAAGAATAAAAAAACATTTCCCTCTATCCCCAACTTTATTTAGGCTATACATTAATAAGCTAGAAGATTGGATAAACAAATTCAGAGTGCATGGGTCAACTTGGACAAATATGTGGTGAAACTTTTGCTTTGTGATGATGTCCTAATTCTAATGGCATAGGCAATCCAAGATTTAAGAGATCATCTCCAATATATAATGCTCTTTTATAAAGAGATATGGATGCATGTGAACATCTAAAAAACTAAGATTATTATTTTATCAGTGAAAAGGAAACAACAACACCCCAAGATCTAGTTTGAAGGAGGGTATCCATAAGTGGTGTTATAATACAAGTATCTCAGCCTTGAATTTCATATCAAGCACAATTGGGATACTTGGGGGATGAAAAGAATATAAGGTGGCTATAGAGGTGTTTATACGCTTCTAAACAAATACAACAATGTTGAGTTATGGGACTCAAAGTCCACCAGGGTCTTATTTGGGTTACTTGTCACACAAGTGGTATTGTATGGATATGAAGAATGGGCTAGTGGAATAATGGGTTTGAATTTGTGGGAAATAGAAAAGATTGAAAATATTCTAATCACAAGTAATTTCAAAATTAAGGATTCAATTCCCTATGAAATCTTCCTTGCTGATATAGGTCTTTCCCTTTAGAGGTAACCATTATGAATAAATTATTATGTTACTTAAAAAAAATAAAAAACATGAATACTGATAGGTGGCCTAGGATCACAAGAGAAAAAGAGCCAAACGTGAGGAAGAACTCTTAGATGAAGTAGAACCACAACTAGGTGAGTAGATGGCATATCAACTTAATCAAATGCCAAAACCATAACAAAACCATACAAAATTACATGAATGAAGAATGTGAATGAACAAAGGCATAAAATCCACACTACTCATTATTTTTCTGATAATGGGACCCACCATGAGTTCCAATCAAATACGAATATATGAGATTTTGAGAATTTGAGTTTGTTAGGATAAAAACATTGAATGTGGAATATTTATGCTCAATTTAAGTTGTAATACAAATATGTGGATCTCTATGAAATAGAAAACAAAATACTTGCAAATCAAAATACAAAGATGGAATCAGAAATGCAAATGCAAACACATAATAAGAACACCAAGATTACGTGGTTCACCTAACTTTGGTTAAATCCACAGAGAAGTTTGAAACTCTATAATCAAACCAGTAGCACCTACAGAATACAATCTATAACAACACTTGTTACACACTATTCTCACACTCTCACAACCTCCTTCTTCTTCCTTTAAAGACCAAGCTAAAAATTCAGCTTTTTACAATGCAATTACATGCATAAAATAAACTACACTTCAACCATACCTTTAGCTAAGTAAACATGCTTACTTATAGCCAAATTACAAAGGAAAATATGAAAATGCATAAGAAAATATCATGAATAGTGAAGAATTTTGACCCATATCTACTATTCCATCAATAGTGATTTGAGGAGACATCATGGAAAACATTTTGAATAAATAACCAAAAGTGGTGCACCCACTTTCAAGAATGCTTTCACCTTGGGTTAAAAGATGCCCAATAAAGCATAGTAACTCTCATGTCTTCTTGCAACGTTTTAAAGATTCCAAATTACCTTCAAATCTTTACCATGGCATAATATCATGACTCCACTAAGAATTTTGACCCATATGTAAAAGACAAAAGAAAAAGTAAGATATGATTCTCATCCACTTATCTCCACTTGTTCCCACATGTGCCAAGGGTCAAAATCCATGCCCCACATTTACTTTTTCAAAAGTAAATCCATGTGAAGCAGAAAATGGTATCCCATTTTCTCTCTCCAATCTTTTCAAGCATGAAAGATGCTATGTTTGCCATGCCATGTCACAATGAAGCCACCTCATTGGCCATTCACCATGGGACCCTCCATGGGCCCACCACCTAGGACCCACCATGGTCTCCACTGCCATGCCACCATTGAATAATTCTAGATGAATAGGGTTTGTGTGAATAGTAACTTCACACCTAACAATTCTCCCATTTGAAGTTAGTATTCCACAACTTCCCATTACTGTACTTGCTGCACAAACTTCTCATCCCAATATTCTTCATCCACAAAGACCAATTAAAGTTGAACAAAATTTCAAATTCACTCTCACGACCACCTTGGTCAACATATCTGTAGGATTCTTATCTGTATATATCTTCTCCAACTTTAGTTGCTCTTCTTCTAACACTGATTGTATGAAGTGATATCTCAACTGAATATGTTTTGTCCTGTAGTGAAATGCCGAGTTCTTTGCTAGGTGAATGACACTCTGAGTGTTACTAAAAGGTACCCCTTTTCCTTGTTGGTGTCCAAACTCCTCCATCAATATCTATAACCAAATCATCTCCTTGCTTGCTTATATAGTAATTGTTGACTAAATTTGACTTTTAGTCAAATTTGGTCAACTCCTACTATTTTTAACTTTTAAATAAGGTTTCACATATCCTATAGGGGTCTCATATTAGTCTAAACATCTCACTTATCCTCCATTTAGCCTTGGTCTAATCCCATTCTCCTTGTACTAGTCTAGTCAAATAAAGTCAAAGTTGGTCAACCAAGGTCAAACTTAGTCAAAGGTTTAAATTATATAATAAATATTATAATATTTTCATTCAGGTGTCCTAAGGTTTTTCTAAGTCATATATTTATCCTTTACCATGTTTCATGTGTCAAAAGTGTCATTTGGCCATATTTTTAGCCTATTTAATGACTTGTATGGACTTCCAAGGAGGTAAATTTATCACCAAGAGATATTTAAATGTGGAGGAGGTCAGGATATATCAGAGGTTAGTTAAAGAGTTAGTTATATGTAGGAAGGGGGAGTTTCTCCTTAATTTTAGGTCCTTTAGGGCACTTATACGAACTTCTTGAGTTCTCCATCAGCGAAAAATGTGGGAAATGTGTCTCTTCACCTCCCTAAGTTCATTTACATGCTTAGAGTGTTGAGATAATTTCAAAAAGTTCATCTACAACTTCTTCTTCCACTTTCTCCTTGCAAGCCAAGAAAGGCCAAATTTAAACACTTGGTGTGGGTCATACAGTTGGTTGGAGTTGGGAAGAGTGGTCTTGGTGGGTAAAAGGTCTCTGAGTATACTTCACTTTCATTTTAAGATTTATTAGATTAATATATTATACTTTATGAATAATAACTTAGACTCCATGCAGCCTTTTACGCACTTGCATCCATGAGGGGGTCACTGCTTGCACTTGTCTCATATTTCCTTGTTTTGGTTTGATGGTTTTGTTTATTTCAAGTGTTCTTCAAGGTTATATAATGCCTCTCCATAGGTTTTGCATGATTATATTAGATTTGGAAGTCATAAAATGCCTAAGAATCCTTTTCTAGGCTTGTCCTTACTCTAGACCACATTTGTTGCCTGCTCTTTTTGCATCTATAGGTGCCTTGAATGGAGATTTCCACGTTGAGTAAAGTGTGCTTCATGTTGTTTCAGACCTTTGAGGTTTGAGGATCAATATTTGGAATCATTAAGAAGAAGATAGAATCCTCTGATTAGAAAAACAATAGATGTTGTCCAAATACCATATCCATCTGCCTATACGCTAAGAACCATCACCTACAGGTGAAAACACAAAAGTTAAAAGTAATAAATGTGAAGGTGTTAAAATAGTTGATCAAGTCCATTGAGGTTCCTTGTTGGAAATAGAGTCCAAATGGATATCTTGATGGTGTTAGCTTGGCAAGAAAAGGTGAAAACAATGAAAGGGAGGTTAGATTGATGTATTCAAAGCTATAATCCATAAACAAAGAAAATAGATGCTTGCATAGTTTTGAGGATAACAAGTAGGACACTTCCAAAGACTTGTTGATCTTCCCAATTGACTAGTTTTGTAGCCTCTAGTATGGTTTATCACCTTGAAAAGTTGAAGGAGGATATGCCATAGGTAATATGGAGTTTTTCAAGGCCCAAAAGTGCATTTAAAACACTAAATTTGCTCAATGTTATCTACAAGATTTGGAGATGTGAGTGAGGTTTAATCACTCAATATGGATCATAGATCTTAACATCACATTGGAGTGGTTTCAAGTGGATAAATTAGACATTAATGACATGGAAGGATCATCAAAAAAGGTTTTAAGTGTTTTCATGACCTCCTAAGCCTATCTCCTATTTGTACACAGGCTTGAGAAGGGACACTTACAGTAAGGGTTTCAAACGGTGCGATAAAAGGTTGAGTTTAGAACTTATTTTGAGATTTCAAGGTGAATAGATTGTTTTGTGATCACAAAACATTCAAGAAGAATCAAATCATCTTCCAACAAGTTTTAAATGTCCTAGGTGCACCTATAACTAACCCAAGGTGTCTCAGTCTTGTTTTAGGCAGTCAACACAGTCTTGCTAAGAAAAGTTATTTGAAAGTTGAGGTGTATGAGGAGAAGTTGAGTGAGTGATAGGAAGAACAAGAATGCTTGTCAACATAAAGGGACATACAATTCCATTTACAATACCTAATACATCCATAAAAACCTATAATAGATAGGGGAAGAAGAGAAATTATCTCAGTTAGGGTTTTGTATACAGTCTTGTGTTGCAAGAGCATAGTGATGGTTCAAGAGGTCAAATTATTAGAAAGAGCCATTAGAGGTACCCTATATGGTATTAAAACCTATATGAGTCTTATAAATGAGATATGGAATGGAAATAAGCTCCATTTTTTAGAAAACATAGTCTCATACCCTACCTACCCTCACAGTCTGCCTATGCAAACCCAGTCTTGGGTTTTATGTCTTTTTGAGGCTCTATTCTTGGAATTAGAAGCTAAAATTTGGTATGAAGCATACCTAAAACCTATATAGACTATCATATATGACTTAATAAGTGGTAATTAAGTGATATCCAAGATATACTATCCTACCTGGAGAAAAGGCCTAATTACACTTCTACGTTGCAGACAATCACCCCCTCAAAAGTCTACCTCAAGTTCTTTGAGATTTGGAAGGGAAAATGGAAGAGTTAAGGTCTAAAAATTGGTACAGGGGGTCCTCATGACCTAATAAATCCTCTCATACCTTAAAAAATCTTGGATGAATAGGGATAGTACTCTCTATTTGGTCTTAGATATAGGGCACTTTTATTGGCCTAAAACTTGCAGAGTTCGAGAAAAACGTTGAAGTATGAGAGTTGGGGTTGAGATGGCCACAAGAATAAGATATAAAAAACTAGACTGAGCATATAAAAGCCTGAATGGAGACTCCTAATGGTTGGGAATAGGTCTAAGTGAAGTAAATCCTTGAGAAGGTGATCAGAGCCATTAGGCCTAGTAAAGAAATAGAGCCCTAAAGAGAGCCCAAAACTACTTAAGGTGCTAGAAAACCAATGCAATGGATCAAAATGAGTCCCTAATACGTCATAAGGCATGTCTAAGTAGTAGTGTGTAGAAGAGGTCACATATTGGTCACTTTTAGACCCAACACCATGATAGAGTATGCAAATTGAAGGGGTGTAATCAAGAGGTCAACTTTAAATGCTCACACCTATTTGGAGACATTGCATGAGATTTTAAGAAGTTACAAGAGGATGAAGGAGGTTTCAAGCTAGCAAATTGTGGTGTTAGTTTAGAGTTCCAACATCAGAGGTTTATAAACATTCCCTTAAGGGATAGTGTACTCAAAACCCTCCTAAAACCCTATTTTGTGACCCGATAGAATAAATGAGGCTCAAAGTACATCCAAATGAACAAATTTGACCCTGAGAGTTAAAGAGAAGTTGTTGAAAACTTCATGAGGTCCAGAGTCATAGAGTTAGATTATACAGAATCCATATAGATTAGGTAGAAATCAAGTTTTTTTGATAATTTATTTTATTTTATAGGTCCTGAAGATGATCATGGGATTCCAATCACTTGGGGGAGTAGTTTGGGACTTGATCCAACTCCCTATGCCATTCACAAAGTTTAGTGTACTTTGTAGGCCCCTCACTTAAAAAATTCTAAAGTGACATAGTGAAAAGATTGGTAACCTAAATTTAGATACCTTTCAAGATGTGTCTGATGGATCTAAGTGTATGAAGTGTCCTGCCATGTGTCATGAGACTCCTAGTATAGATCAGTTAGGAAGGATAAAAAGATGTTAGTGCCAATTGTTAGGAAAAGCCTATTGGAGAGTGATTATGGTTGCAAATGATGATTGTGCTTATGTAAGGGAATTTAAATGATTAGGAAAACTTCCAATGTAAGTGGAGGCCTATTTTTAACTTCCTCTCCTTAGTTAACATGAGACACTTGTCCCTAATCTATTTTAGAATACTCAAGGAAGCCCATAACGAAGGTAATTTCAAAGAGAGAGTGCTTGCTGAAGAGTTGCAATGCCACATGTAAAGAAGGTGCTTAATTTGGGATAGACACATGTTCACATCAGTTTCTTGATTTGTCTTCCTCCTCATTTCCATGCAACATAATTGGTCCTCACATTTGGACACTTGTCCTTGTGAATTTTCATCTTCATTCTTCTCTCTCTCTTCTCAAGTTCTATAAAGGTGAGACATTATAGCTATTAAAAGAAGAACACACCTAGTATGGTGAAGACCTACTAGTTTGATATTGTACTTTTCTTTTGAAATAAGATATGCAATCTAGTTTTGATCCTACAAACTATCTTGTCTAAGTGTGGGAAGAGATGTATAGTGAAAATTCAAGTGATTGATATCAATCCTTGCTTCCTCTCAATCCTTTGATGTCTGATGCAAGTTGTTTCATTATAACATGTCACAGGGAGTGTTGTTAAGTGTATGAGTCTTTTTTTCAAGTGTAAAAGTAGCCTTAGTGTCTGAAACTGATCTTTGGTTAACTCACCTTGAGTAGTATTTCATATATTACACCTTCATGTTTGAAATGCTAATGTTAAAATGCTTTGAGAGGTAGAAGCTAGTTTTGTGAGTCTTGTCTCTTGGTGTATTTGTATGATAATCTTGTGGAGATATTCATGGTGTATCACCCGCCTAGAATACTTTACTTTCATGCAAATCCTATCTTTTTTCACACAATCAAGTATTAGATTAGGTGACAAGTACATTAAGACATATCTAGGGAGCTAGCCCTTTCAATCCTAGAGGTTTACTTCCACCATAGATGACCCACACGCATGGAAATAGTCCAATGTTGCCCAAATATGGAAGAGGCTTGAACACCCTCTTCTAAGGTGTAAGATTTGGAGACAATAACAACAACATACTCAACCTCTATGGTAGAAAGCGCTACCACTTTTTATAGGTGTGAGATCCAACTCACCGCTGTACCACCCACAGTAAATACATACCAGGTAGTACTCTTACCATCCAAATATTCTACCATATCAAAATCAACATATCTCTATAGAATAACATCTAATCCATCATAACATATCACTAAATCCATGGTCCTTCTTAAATATTGAAGAATCCACTTAATTTCCTACCAATGCTCCTTTCTTGGATCACTCATGAATATAGTCACCACTTCCATTACATGTCCAATGTTAGGCCTCGTACACACGATAACATATATTAAACTACCCATTGCTGATGAGTAAGGGATCTTTCTCATGTGATTCCTTTCTTTTTCTATTTTGGGACTTTGGTCCACTGTCAACTTGAAGTGGCATGTTAAAGGAGTCCCAATAGGTTTTGCATTATACATGCTAAACCTCTCCAATACCTTTTTGATATACTCCTCTTGTGATAGTGTAAAACTCCAATTCTTTCTATCTCTGAATATCCTCATCCCAATGATCTTCTTAGTAGCATAAAGATCCTTCATAGCAAAAGAATCACCCAACTGTCTCTTGAGTGCATCAATGTCCTGCATGTTAGATCCTACCACTAACATGTTATCTACATACAATAGTAGAATAATATAGCTGCCATTATAAAATATTTTAAGGTACACACAATGGTCAGAATGACATCTAGAATAACTTTATTCTAGCATAAAATTTTCAAACTTAAGGTACCGTTGTCTAGGAGTTTGTTTCAGGCTATACAAGCTTTTCATTAGTTTGCACGCTAACTCCTCCTTACCCTTGACTTCAAAACATTATGGTTGGTGCATGCATATTTCCTCCTCTAAATCCCCATGAAGGAATGCAGTCTTCACATCCAAATTTTCTAAATGCAAATCTTCCACTACGACTAAACTCGAAATAGTTCTAATAGAAGTCATTTTAACCACAAGAGAAAAGATTTCATCAAAATCAATACCTTTCTTTTGTGAAAACCTTTTTACCACCAATCTAGCTTTGTACTTCATATTGTCACCATCCTCCTTCAACTGGTAAACCCACTTATTCGACAATGCCCTTTGGAATATCAACCAAATCCCATGTTTTGTTTTCCATGAGAGTGTCATACTCCTCATCCATAGCCTGTTCCCACTACTCCTTGGCATCAACCTGCACTGCTTCTTCAAAGCTTTCTGGTTCACCACCATAAGTAAGTAACAGATAATTGAATGAAGGAGACAACCATTTAGGTGGTCTACTTACTCTTTTATATCTCCTCAAAATAGGAGTTTGGGGTTCCTTTTGTTGCAACACATTTGGCTTTGGTGCCTTTGGGACATTTCCATTCATGATGTCCTCTAACACTATGTATTCTTTCTTGGCTTCCTCTTGCTTGTTTTCCTACAATTAATCCCTATACATGACTTTCTCATTAAATATCACATCCCTAATCTAGATATTTTTCCTATCTTCCTCATTCCACAATCCGAATCCAAAGTCATTAGTACAATAGAAAATAAAGGTGCATTTTTGAGATTTTGCCTCTAACTTGGATCTATTCTTTTTATCAATATATAAAAAAGCTTCACAATTGAAAACTTTTAAAAAATAATAGTCAACCTTGTTACCACTCCATGCCTCTTCTGGTATACCACCGTCTAAGGCTGTAGAAGGTTCTTTGTTAATTAAGTACACAAATGTATCAACCATATCTACCCAAAATTGCAATGGTAGTCTTACATGCAACCTCATGCTCCTAGCACATTTCATGATTATTCTATTCATTCTCTCTGACACACCATTCCGTTGTGGTGTTCTTAGAACCATTTTCTACCTATGTATTCCATTCTATGAATAATAATCATTAAACACCTTGTTGCAGTACTCCCCACCATTGTCTGACTTGAGGCACTTGAGATTTAATCCTATTTCATTCTCTACCAAATCTCTCCATCTCTAAAAAGTTTCAAATACATCAAATTTTATTTTGATGCAATAAACCCAAAATTTCCTAGTTGCATCATCAATGAATGTGACATAATATAATGAACCACCAAGAGAAGATACCTGATCGGGTCCTCATACATTCGTATGTACAATCTCTAACTTCTTTGTCTTCTTGACCGATCCAACCTTCAAAAATTGCACCCATTTCTATTTTCCATAAATATGGTTCACACATAAGTCCAAGTCTATCTCTTTGAGACTTGATAATATTTAATTTCAGTGAAGTATCTTAAACCCCTTTTCACTCATGTGGCCAAGTCTATAATGCCATATAACTGCATATGTACCTGAAGCAACTAGATCACAAGATGTACTAGAATTAACAATGGATAAATGTAAAGTACCCACCTTCTCACCTTTGGCCACCACTAGATTGCCCTTGGTAACTTTTCATGAGTCACCAGTAAAAGTGACCACACAACTGTCACTTCCCAATTGTCCTAAAAAAATCAAGTTCCTCTTCAATCTAGGAATGTGCCTCATATCCTTGAGCACCCACGTGTTTTCATTCTATAATTTCACACCCACGCTGCCTTTTCTAATAATACTGCAAGGTTGATCATCACCAAGATATACATGTTCAAAATCACCTTGAACATAATCTCTAAAATAGTTTTTGTTAGGAGTGGCATGAAATGAAGCTCCAGAATCTAAAACCCAAGATTCATGAATATTGTCTAAAGAAAGAATCAAAACATCTTGTAGCGTCTCACCTACTACATTAGCTTTACTACTACCTTTCCTTTGCTCCTTGATTGATTTTATATGAAGAGCCCAATATTCTTTCTTTGTGTGACTTGGCTTCCCATAATGCCAACACTCCATTCTCTTGGTGGATTTTGATCTTGAACCTTTCTTTGATTTCCCTTGATTTCCTCTTCCTCTAGTCTTGGATCTCACTCGTGTCTCCATGGATAAAGCATTTATAGATGTGGATGTCTCACCCATGCTTCTCCTCCACATTTTCTCACTAAGGATAACACCCACCACATACTCAAACTTGAGCTTTATGTTGTTAGAGTTTGAATTGTTAACTACCATAACCAAGCTATTCTAGCTTTTAGGCAAAGAACACAAGATTAGAAGAGCTATAACTTCATCATCAAAGTTAATACTAAAAAAATAAAAATAATTAGTAATTGTATTGAAATCATTTAAATCATTAGCTACTAAACCATTTTAATCCATTCTCATATTAAATAATTTCTTCATGAGAAATATTTTGTTATAAGCAGAGGGTTTTTTGTAAAACTTTCCCAAGGCTATCACAAGACTTTTTGTAGTCTTTTCTTGGGATATGTTGAAGGCCACTATTGAAGCAAGACACAATCAAATAATCTTGAGTGCCTTTCTATCCAAAAACTCCCATTGCTCATCCATCATGGTTCTTGGTAGTCTTGATTTTCCTCCTAACGGTAAGAAGAGGTCTTTTTGATATAGGTAGTCTTTGATCTGTATCTTCCACAAACCAAAATTCTAGCCATTGAATTTCTCCACCTTTGATTTTCCATCCTCTGCCATAACTCCCACTCAAGTTAAAAAATCCTTTAGCTTCATGTAACTTAAATCTAGTAGCAAAACACCTTGCTTTGATACCACTTGTTAGGATAAAAACACTGAATGCGGAACATTTATCCTCAATTCAAGTTGCAATATAAATATGTGGATCTCTATGAAATAGAAAACAAAATACTTGCAAATCAAAATACAAAGGTGGAATTGGAAATGAAAATGCAAATGCAAACCACATAAGCAGAACACCAAGATTATGTGGTTCACCCAACTTGGGCTACATCCACAGAGAAGTTTGCAGCTCTATAATCAAACTAGCAGCACCTGGAGAATACAACTTGTAACAACACTTGTTACACACTATTCTCACACTCTCACAACCTCCTTATTCTTCCTTCAAAGGCCAAGCCAAAACATTAGGTTTTTACAATGCAATTATATGCTTAAAATCAACTACACTTCAACGATACCTTTGGCTAAGTAAACATGCTTACTTATAGCTAAATTATAAAGGAGAATATGACAATGCATAAGAAAATGTCATGAATAGTGAAGAATTTTGACCCATATCTACTATTCCATCAATAGTGATATGGGGAGACATCATGACAAGCATTTTGAATAAATAAACAAAAGTGGTGCACCCACTTTCAAGCATGCTTTCACCTTGGGTCAAAATATTCCTAATCAAGCATAGTAACTCTCATGTCTTCTTGCAACATTTTCAAATATTCCAAATTACCTTCAAATCTTTCCCATGGCAGAATATCATGTCTCCACTAAGAATTTTGACTCATATGTAAAAGATAAAAGAAAAAGTAAGATATGATTCTCACCCACTTATCTCCACTTGCTCCCACGTGTGCTAAGGGTCAAAATCCATTCCCCACATTTACTTTTTAAAAAGTAAATCCATGTGAAGGAGAAAATGGCATCCCATTTTCTCTCACCAATCTTTTCAAGCATGTAAGATGTTATGTGGGTCATGTCATGTCACAATGAAGCCACCTCACTGCCCATTGACCATGGGACCCTCCATGGACCCACCACCTGGGACCCACTGTGGACCCCACTGCCATGTCACTAGTGAATAGTTCTAGATGAATAGTGTTTATGTGAATAGTAACTTCACACCTAACAGAGTCTAAGTAAGTTTTTGGAATTATTTGTTATAAATAGATTTCATAATTCAATCTGAGTATAACTAAGTCTAAGTAAGTTTTTATGTAAAACGTGTCATATATACCCTAAATATACCACCAGTCTAATAATATGTGTAATCTGAGTCATAAAACATGTCCTAAAATATCATAATATCTAAAGATTATTTGCATACGCCATACATAAGCCCCATAAATTGATAACGTGCATAAATTGAGTTTTGTAGTATGTATAATAATTTTATAGTATTTGTTAAATGTCACTCATAATCCTATAAAATATTCATCATATACCACCTGATTTGTGTCAAATATGTGATAATCTAAAAATGTAATAATCTGTGAAAATTTATACCAATTTAAATTGATTTGTGTCCAAAATCTAATTTTAGGTGTCAAACTATGAAAATATCTTTAAAGGACTTGGTCTCTAAGACAAGCCATTGTGTATTCCCCCATCTTAAGGTGAGAAATGTAGCCTTTGAATTTCTTGTCTCTAAGAAAAAGATTTATACGTGACATAAAAGTTACCCCAAAAGTGCAAAGAAAACTAGAGGAATTGTATATTTATTTCCAATTATATCTGATAAGTATTAAAATGATATATTATATATTTCAAATATATTATATTTTCTATCTATATTGTCTAATTAAAATGAATCAATTAAATAAAATAAGCAGTTGCATAACTATGTCGTTTACTGCAACAACATATATCATACCTAACATACCTTGGTCTCTACAGAACATTTAATTGATGAAGGTGAAAACCCATTACTCAAATTTTATATTTGCTTTTATATGATATTTTATGTTAAATTTTATATTATATTTTTATTTTATATTGTATTAAATTTGCACGTGGTGTAAGATTTCAAAGTGAAATGGGCGAGGATGATGAGGGGTAGTGATAGGGTATTTCATGTGATACCATATATTAGAGGGACCATATCATACACATGCATTGACTTCAAGGTAGTTACTAAATTTACATACTCTACACTCACTACAAACGGGAATGACAAAGAATTAATATGTAATCTCAAAAAATCAAAGGAAAAAATATTGACAAAATTATCTCTTCCACAAAACCCTCACGACTACTTTAGTTTTGTAATGAGTAAATATATAATATAATATACTATAGTATAGTTTTAAAGTTTCAAACATCAAAATTGTAAATTTATTATATAATATAATATATAATCTATATTCTAATATAGTTTTAAATTTTCAAACATTGAAATTGTGAATTTGGCCAAGATATGTAATTACAAAAAATGAAGGTGATATAATGGCCCCACATAAATTGGTTAATGCCCAAAACCTTCATGAGAGGAACCATTAACATTGACCGCCATGTTGTTGGTCATCCAGCAGACCTATCTACCATTCCATCCTTATCATCTACCACTGACATAAAGCTTTCTAGCATGGTCACTTTTGTAAAGTTGGTGGAGGTCATTGAAACATTTGACAGGAGCCTATTTGAGATGGCATATTTCCATCAACACCACAAATTGCATGATCATAGTCACCCTCCTTAGCATGCTGTGTGTCTAGATAGCCTGTGGACGTTGAATAGAAAATAAAGTTAATATAAAGTCACAAAATTTAAAAGTGAATAACACAGAAGATGCACTAATTTAATATAAAACAAATCATAAAGCAAATTGACTAACTGATTATAATTAAAGCATTCCTATAAAAAGCAATCAGAAGATGACTCTTTGGAATAGGACTAATTTATATAATTGCATTGTATATTGAATATCCTCCATGGATGTGTACAATATGCTTTGGTTGTAGATGTGTACAATATGATATGCTTATAGCACTTTAATTAAATGATAAAGAACAAGATGAAAGAAGGTATATTTAGTGATCCATTCACACATGATATACACTCATTCATCATTATCTGAACAAGTTACAATATATACCATTGATATAAACTATTTTTTATCCATATCCAAAGCCTATAAAAGTTAACGACATACAGTCAATCTATAAGTTTGTCCATAATAAAGAATATTCTCTCACCAGTTCTTTTGAAGAATAAACATGACCAAAAAAATCTTACATTCTCCAATAAAAAATCAAGGAATCTACATACATTCACATATAATAAATTCAATAAACTTCATTTTGAATTTAATTATATATTTTTTAGAAATCATAACTTGTAGACTTTTAAGTACAAATAAAAGAAATTTTAGATAACATAGAAGATAAAAGAGCAAAAAAAATCAAGGAAGTTGCAGTAGAAATACCAGATATTGATGTTAACATCTATATCAAAACTTGATCTGTAGGTGCTACATTCACAAACAAGCAAATTTATTCTTTTAACTCACCAAAATTAAATTTGAGGTATAATTGATCAATATCAGAAGAAATGAAGGGAAAATACACTACCTGAAACCATGTCACCAGTTAACTAACCATAGACAACCAAATGATTAGCAAGATCTCTTTCATTGATATTGGGCAAGAGAGCTTCTTCCTCAGTCATCCCAACATTATTTTCTAATTTTTTCATCATGGTCCTCTTGAATTTCATCGAACAAATCAAAAAATATTAAAAATTAACATTTGTTGAGCTTTGCATTATTTTATAGGCAATAGAGGTGGTGCTTTGAACACTTGGTGAGTTACCTAGCTTGACACGATGCAATGGGTAAACCTACCATCTAGGATGGTTTTAAAAAATTACCAAGGATGTCAAAACTAACACCACCTCTTCATACTCAAACCAACATTTTGTAAAACCATCATCCAATTCTTTGTGGCAGTGTTCAGGTGGGGCAACGGGCATATTCTTTTGTTTTGTCTCATATGAGATGAATTTGAGGGCTTCACCCCACCGTATAAGGCTTCAATTAATATATATGTAAGCATTTAAATCATGTGCTAACATGAGTAGATTATGTCAACCTAGTAAGATTAGATCATCTAAGTATATATGAAACCTATATCCTAAGACATACAAATGTCATGTTAGTATAAACATAACAATGAGAAATGAAGTGATATAGTCAATATAACAATGAACGTAGACAAGTTGATTAATAACTATGTAGAAAATGCATGATTTGTATCATGCCACTGCACACAAGAATAATATTGTGTGACATGGATCATAGTATCACAAGTGCAATAGACAATCCTAGATGTATCCACATAAATCACACATAGTCAAAAAGTCACACACAATGTCATGGCCATGACACATAATCAATCACATAAACACACATGATAACACATAGTGTCAGATGGAGTAAATAACTATCAAGAATAAAGAGAGTAAGAGTTGAACACAAAAATGAGCCACACAATGAAAAAACAATGTCACACAAATTCACAAATAACATAGGAGGGTTTTCATAATGTAATAAATTAATATGATGAATGAAATATTCATATAAATATATAACCTATTTAAAGTGTACCAAGATGTGCCTAGTATAAACATGCCTCCAATATAGGAAGGTAGCTCCTACATGTAAGAATTTCCTACATCTAAGTTTTCCTATCATATATGACATGTATGTCTTGCATCTCACTTATATATATCATGAAATGCATGTGCATAAAACAACTTGATATATTATCTATGATGTATGTGATGAATCATAAAGTAATAATGAAAACTAACAATACATGTCATGCATAGCTCCTTGATTTTGATTTTTATGAATATTTCATTTTTTTTTAATTTTTGAAAAACTTTAATGTGAAGTTCGTTGGCATTTAATGGATGTGGGAACTCACATGGAGACTCTAATGATAAGGTGCTCAAATCTTGGTATGGGATCTTATCAAATGCCCATATCTAAGAAGCTCTTTTGTGTATCCATGTATATTGCATCTATTGAAGGGCAAGGAGGAGAAGAAGATTTGTTGGTAGGTATGTAGGTATTATATATTTAGGATAAGAATTCCAAGTCAAAATATAGATCCACAACACAAAAAAAAGATAAGCCCTAAAACCCTATATAAATATCACTCTTTGGTTTTGAACTAATGAACTTGATATTATTTTAATATTATAGACAAATTATGATGTGTAATTATGAGTAATAATTAAGTTATTTGTGTTGCATTTTTGGGTAATCCATATATCCATTTTACATAACCTCATTTATTAGGTATAATTAACAAAATTGTGATTGACACTAAGAAATTCTATTATTGAGGGAAGGAGACATTTTTTCCTATGCGTTTCTTTTTGTGTTTGTATCTTATTCTGTTTGACTATGTTTATTCTTGATTGTTCTTTGCTCTATTTGAAATTATGTGTTATCATGTGTGTTTTTATTATTGATTGTGTATGTTATGGCCATGACATTATATGTGAATTTGTGACTCAGTGTGCTTTATGTGGATACTTATAGGATTGTCTATTGTGCTTGTGATGTCGTGATCCATTTCATGCATTCTTATGCTTGTGTGCAGTGTTGTGATACATATCATGCATCTTTTGCATTTTTATTACTCATTTTATCTATGTTCATTGCTATATTGACTCTATTTATTGTAGTATGTTATGGCCATGACATTATATGTGAATTTGTGACTCAGTGTGCTTTGTGTAAATACTTATAGGATTGTCTATTGTGCTTGTGATGTCGTGATCCATTTCATGCATTCTTATGCTTGTGTGCAGTGTCGTGATACATATCATGCATCTTTTGTGTTTTTATTACTCATTTTATCTATGTTCATTACCATATTGACTCTATAACTACATTTATCATTGTTATATCTATCTTGACATAACATTTTTATTCCTTACAATACATGATTCATATATGATTAGGTGATATAATCTTACTATGATGATATTATTATTGACCCCTGGAATGAGATAACTAGGGGTCCCAATGCACTACAGGGTAGTGGTTCATAGATTGTATTCTTATGTGTTTTACTAATGACATTTTGATTTTAACAGTTTATGGGTAAAATCAAAATGTGGGCAACGCTATCCAAATGTTTCAAGAGTGGCATAGGCATGAAACAACACTACCCTCTATCCCCAAATTTGTTTGGGATATATGTGGTGAAACTTGTACTTTATGCTGATGACGTAATTTTAATGCAAGAGATAATCCAAGATTTAAGAGACCATCTCCAGGTTCTAGATCTCTTTATAAATAAGTAGGGATGTATGTGAACATTTAAAAAACCAAAATTATGACATACTTAGTGAAAAATATGGAACAACACCCAAAAATTTAGTTTATAGGAGGATATCTTGAAGTTGTGTTAGAATACAAGTATCCTAGCCTCAACTTTCACAATAACCTTAAGTGGAATACTTGCACGATGAAAACAATACAAGGTGGTTGAAGAGCTCTTTATGCACTTTAAAACAAATGCAAGATTGTTGACTTATGGAATTGGAAGACCCCTAGGGTCTTATTTGGGTTATTTGTCACGCTAATGGTATTATATGGTTGTGAAGTATGGTGTAGTAGAACAATGAGTTTGAAGTGAAGGATCCAAAGTGTATAATTACAAATAATTCCAGAATAAGGATTTAATTCCCTGTGATATCATCCTTGCCAAAATGGGTATTTTCTCTTTAAAGTCAACCACTATGACCAGGATATTATATTACTTGAAAAAAAAGGAAATGTGAAGACCGACAAGTGGCTTTGGATTACAAGAGATGAAGCACTACACAAGAATAAGAACACTTGGATGAAACATAACCTAAAGTGAATGAGTAGACGAGATATCAACTTAACATTCACCCAAACTGTAACAAAGACATTAAAATTTATGTGAATGAAAAGTTTAGAATGATAATGTGGAAGACAAGAATAATCAAGAAAAGACAACACTATATATAAGTGTTCAACCCCAACTTATGAACATCAAGAAATATCATCTATATAGGGGCTAGGATTAAATGGATGGAAAAGATCCTCATTGTTCAATTGAAGATTAACTCTCATAATATTATATATGAGACATGTAAATGGATGCATCTTAAGGGACAATAGGAAGATATGGTTTATATATTTTTTACAATAGTGACGGTTAAAATGGAGGACCACTTTATCCTTAAATGTCTTCAATACACAAACATTTGAGACAAATATGTGGAAAATTTAGGAGTTGGCTCCATGGTAGAAATATTTGAAGAAAAAAATAAAAGGGTTGGGAGAGATGTTGACTAAAATTAATAAATGATAGAACAAATTTCTAAAAGATACCATAGATCTTAGAAATCTTTGAACGATTAAAACAATCGATATAATTGATGGTCCCATAAATCGTTCAAACCCATAGTTATAATCTAAACCATTTCATTTGATTTCATGGTGTTAAAAAATATATCTATCATAAAACTTAGCACATGGCATTTAAACCTTGAAGCTTACCAGCTTAAAATATAAACTTTAATAAAAGTGGACGAGACTAAATACATTTGTAAAAAGAGGTGGTAAGAAAATAATATTCGCTCAAAGTTTATTCGCCCCAAAAATGAACTTCATTTGACATCGTTAGGTTTTTAATCCTTTATACCCAACTTGAATTTAAAGAAAAGGAGGTATATACTCCATTTCCTTTTTCCCCGAATGACACCCATCAAGGAAATGAGACCTTGTTTTGTATGGTATAAATAATTTTGGTTTCATTATTGTGGACTTTAGTGTTGTCTTCATTAGTGCCTTGGGGGGAATTACATGATATTGTAGAAAACTTCTAAGTCATTAGTGCCTTGGGGGGGGGGGGAATTACATGATAAAAACTTAACAAAAATTTATGACATCATGATTTATGAGTTTTCTTAATGCAGGGTCAGTAGATTTAGTCTAAATTTATCGTGAAATTTATGTTACTAGTTTATGATAAGACAGGATTAATGGAATCATTTTCAGTTACTTATTTTTATTCAACCAATCAAAAAGTTTGAAATACATATCATAATAGCAATTATAAAATTTTATCTAAAATTTGACATATTAATTTTGGAATATTCTTTAGATATTATTTAAGCATATTTCTCTAAATTGAATGAACATTAACATGTGTCTCCTACAATAATACACCTCTAAATGCTCCTCATTTTATTATTAATAATTAGTTGTAAATCCCATGCAACTCTAACGAACTGTCATAAAAAATTTAAATGCCTAATTATAATGACGTCGATGTTACCTATTTCTTTAGACCTAATTGGACTTCAATATACCATTAAAATTTGTGAAGTGTGTTGTTTTTTACAAGTTGTGCTCTGAATAAACTTTTAAACATGTCTTAACATGTGAGAGATTCATGCCTAATACTTTCAAGAAAGTGACATGTTTTTCAGATACTTTTTTTTGATGAATTATTGGTAATAAACTATACTAGTTAGTTTTCCCTAGAAAATGGGTTAATTATATCATTACAATGTAATGTTTAAGAATGGGATTTTTATTATTGATTATTTTTAGGTGCTATCTCATAGTATTATTTTTCTATTGCCATCATACTTCACAATTTTTGATCAAGTAATTTTTTTTCCTATCAATATCCCTAACTATGCATATCAATGTCCAATGTAAACACATATCAATGCTCAATGTAAACATGTAATATGTTTTTTTCTTTTTTCTTTTCTTTTCATATTTATGTATCTCCAATATTTGTTCACAATCATCTAAATACATAATTGTTTAGTATTATGCATTCCTTTATAATTTTCCAATCATATTTATGTATCTCTTCTACTAGTATAAATATATTAAAGGCATTTAATAGTGTCAAATACAAGTACTTGAAATATATCAAGATTTATCAATTTCAAAGTTTTTATCTTAGATTTTACATATATCACATTGATTATTATTATTATTATTATTTTAAGGGGTAAAAACTTTATTAATTGCCAGAAAAAGTCAATACAACAAAGGGTCAGAGCCCCAACAACCCAGGAAAAATGAAGAAACAATTATTAAAAACCGTCACAATCCACCAACATCACCATCCTCGCTAATAATTCTAGCTAAGTTCCGCCTCACCTCCTCCGGCAACAATGCCCAGTCATCCACCCAGTGTCCACCAATATTCTCCGAAGCCCACTTGGCCAAGCAGTCCACCACCCCATTCCGTTCTCTCGGGATGTGAGCAAAGGAGACGGAGTCCATAAATGAACTAACCTGAAGAATCTACTGCACTACCAAAGATAGTTGCCAGCTTACATCAGTGATTTTCCTCTCCCAGATCAAATTAATCAAGATTTGCGAATCGGCTTCACACTCCACCTTGCACTAGCCCAACTCATAAGCTCTCTTCAAAGTCTCCAGAATAGCAATGCCTTCCATCATGTTCAACGTCTGTTCTCCCATGTGAATAGATAAAATGAAAACAATAGCTCCCGAGGGATCCCTGCCAATCCCGCCAATTCTAGCCAGGCTGGGATTACCTCTGGCAGAACCGTCCGTGTTGATTTTCAAAAAATCTTTGGGAGGGGGCATCCATTTTCCACTCCTCAGAATTTTTTCCTTTCCACCGTGGCCATGTCTAACACAAGCAGCGGCCGAAGAAATGTTTAGGATGCCAAGCCTTTTAACCAAGTCAGTATCTCCCTGCGCCAGAGGCAAAATAATTTTGCTCTTAACTTCCACAGTCTCCTATATCATCCCAATAGTCCTGGTCCAAACCTGGCTGGTCATCAAATTCTGCTCAATGAATATGCGACGGTTCTGCTCCAGCCAAACCTGCCACATCAAAAAAATTGGACCAGCGTACCACGCCTCCTAAAGAAAATGCACAGCAGAGGGCGGTCTACCCAATTTTGACTAGAACTCAACCAAGGAAGAGGCGTGCAGGCATTGACATCTCCACGCGTCCCACCAAGCATGCCACAGATGAAGGGTGAAGGGGTAGCAAAAAAACAAGTGAGATGAATCCTCCTCCGCACCATGACACAGGACGCACCGTGAAGGGCCATCAAAGCCTCTTCGTCTAATATTCTCCCAGGTCAAACAACGATTCCATGTCAACGTCCAGATAAAAAGTTACATTTCGGCCATGATATGTTGTTCCACACTTTTTTCCACCAAGGCACTTCCCCACCAGCACCCCATTGTTCCGCAATCAGCTC
This sequence comes from Torreya grandis, assembly GCA_037957365.1. Taxonomy (NCBI): domain Eukaryota; kingdom Viridiplantae; phylum Streptophyta; class Pinopsida; order Cupressales; family Taxaceae; genus Torreya; species Torreya grandis. Next base: position 1,208,872 of record JARHVA010000082.1, read on the forward strand.
CTGGTAGCCCACTACAACCGTATATTTCCCTTTGGGGTGAGGTGACCAAGCCAGCAAATCATTTCCCCTTAGAGCGCAGCAGAATCGGTCAGCAAGGATCCCCTGAAGCTCAGCGCACTCTTCCACCATACCAATAATCGACCACTGTTCCTGCTCCTTCCACCTCGCCACCGTCAATTGACCGTGAAGGAGGATAGCTTTGTAATCACCCACCTTAACCCAACCAGCCTCATTAAATCTCTGTGTAAGGCCCTGTAGATGTGGGTACTAAGTAGCCAGAGGGGGAAAGCCATCCCACGAATCATACCAGAATTACGCCTCATTTCCCCCTACAAATCTAAAACAGACCTCTCTTAATCAAAGCCACCCCTTTCTTGAGAGTATTCCAAATAACCGAGCCATTACCCGACAGGTTGTATCTAGGAATTTCTCTCATGGGAATCTCATAGCAATATTTAAAGGTCACGACCCGAGCCCAAATGCGATCTTGTTCCTCACACCATCTCCAATACAGCTTGGTAGCCAAGGCCGTACCAGCCAGGAGAGACTGCCTCAGTCCCAAGCCCCCAACCTCTTTGGGCTGCAAACAACCTCCCACCTGATTAAGCTCCATTTTGTCGAGGACAGGTTACTGGCCCATAAGAATTGTTTAGTCAAGGAATCAAGATCCTTAACAAAGCCCACCGGTGCCACCTGGAGCATACACCTGTATATAGGGAGCGCTTACACCATCGACTGAATCAACTGAACACGGCCTGCAAAGGATAGCCATCAGTTGGTCCAATGATTCACTTTGGCCCTGAATTTGTCCAAAATCCCTTGCCACAAATCCTTAGACTGTTTCCCAACAGATATCAAAATACCAAGATATAGGTCCGGAAGGCTACCTATTTGAAATCGAAGAGTGTCAGCCACCCTCCTCTGTATAGGTGGCGGAGTGTTGAAGAAAAAAATTGAAGATTTATCCTCATTGATAACCTGTCCCATGGCAGCCAAGTAGATATCCAAACTACTGCGAATGTTGGCTGCCTCCCTCATGTTAGCCATTCCTATCAAGGCCACATCGTCAACAAACTGAAGGTGAGAAAGAACAGGAAGGTTACCTCCCCACCTCCATCCCTGAATAGCACCTTCGCCAGTTTTATTTCTAATCAGTCGACCAAGGCCTTCAGCTAGCAGAAGAAACAAATAGGGAGATAATGGATCCCCTTGTCTCAAGCCCCGCGAAGCTCCAAAGAGTTGTGAGTACTCCCCATTCACCAAAACAGAGAATGAGATCGAGTTCACACAACTCATGACCCATCTGATCCATTCCTCCCCAAAGCCAAAGGCAACCAAGACCTTCTGCAGAAAGGGCCACTAGACCCTGTCATATGCCTTAGACATGTCTGGCTTCATAAACATCACCTTCTCCCTGGATTTGGACATGGAGTGAATAGCCTCATTAGCCACCACAACACCATCAAGAATCTGTCGCCCCTCCATAAAGTCGCTTTGTTCCTCGGAGATCAGCGTCCCCAGCCATTTTTTCAATCTTTCAACTATCAACTTTGATATAATCTTATAGACAACATTACATAGAGAGATCGGCCTGAATTGACTTAAATGATCAGCTCCTTCCCTCTTAGGAATAAGCGCCAGAAAGGTCGAGTTCAAGGCACAAAGCATTTGTTTGCTGATTTGAGACTCTTGAGCCACCGCTAAAAGATCAAGTTTGATGATTTCCCAAAATTCTTGAAAAAATTCAATTGAAAACCCATCTGGACTAGGAGCCTTACCTTTTTTCATCATAAAGACAATTTTTTTAAGCTCCTCCAGGTTGATAGGGCGCATCAGCTGCTCCTTCATCTCCCGAGAAACCAAGTTGGGAATATAGGATAGGATTTGATCTTTAGCAGCAGAATCCCTCAGTCCTTCATCACTGAAAATAGAAGCAAAATACTGGACAGCTTCGTTACACATGGCTTTCATGGAAGAGATAGTCTCTCCGTTGTCCGAAACTAGAGAAGTTATCATGTTACCATGCTGTCTAGCTCTAACTGAGTTGAAGAAGAAAGCCATGTTCCTATCCCCCTCCTGCAGCCACTCAATCTGGGCCTTCTACTTCCAAAAAATTTCCTCTCTAAGCTCCCATTCTTCCACCCTCTTGACAGCTCTCACTTCCTCTCTCCACAAGGAATTAGTCAGCCCCTCTTCACGGATCATCCTAGTAATCAAATTTAACTCTTCTTGCGCCTCTTTCTTTTCCTGAAAAATATTTTTGAAGCTTGAAACATTCCATCTTTTGAGCTGATATTTCACAAACTGGAGAAACTTAGCAAAAGTATACATTGCTGTACCAACCTCCAGTCTTCCAATTCTCCACCAATTAGCAACTCGATCAAATAAGGCCTGATCCCTGAGCCACATTAGTTGGAATTTGAAAGTCGATTTCTTTTGCCAACAATTTGAAGTAATGTGAAGCATAATTGGCCAATGGTCGGAACCTCTCCAATCCAGGATCTCAAATCTCAAAGTCCATAAGCCACCCACCCAATAGCAAGAAGTCATGAACCTGTCAATACGCTCAATAATAAAGTTATCCCCCATCCTCCTATTGTTCCAGGTGTACTGCCCATTGCAAGTCTTAATATCCACCAGGTTATGCTCCAAAACCTTGTCTTGAAGCAAATAAGAAGATGGTTCCAATCTAGCATTTCCACCCTTTTTTCTGTTAAATCCAATATAACATTGAAATCACCAGCCATAATTTATGGCAGATAAGGAAAGCCCCTTCGGACTAAATGAATGTTATTCCAAATCTGAAGCTTACCTTGGAAATCGATGGGAGCATAGACATTCGTCAGAAGGACATACTCTCCCGATTCACTGCATAAGGAAACCAAAGAAAGAGAGGATATGAAAGCAACCCATGATACCGGCTGCACCTTACGTGGATTCCAAAGACAGGCCACACCACCCGCATACCCAATTGCCCCTATACATTGACAAGATCCATTCTTCTAGAGCTTAGGCGTAAGACTCATCATGAACTCCACTGAAACCTTAGTTTCCTGAAGAAAAAGAACATCTGGACACTGCTTCCTAATCAACTCCCTAACAACTTTTTGTCTAGGGCCACTGCTCAAGCCCCTAACATTCCAAGATATAACAATCATTTTGAAGGAGGCAAGAAATGGGAGTCTAAGGTCTTGACCGCACCTGACTCAACCAGATTTTCCCCAATCATTTTTATCCTCTCCGTATCTTTCTTCCTCCCCAATTTAGTGTTTCTTTTAGGAGCGATTTTTTTCCCTTCCTTCTGCTGAATTCCTAAGTGAGAAGAAGCCTTGCCTTTCTTCTCTATCTCTAATGTCCCTGCTTGTATGGGAAGAGCTATGGCCTCAATTCCCATACCCATATCAATATTTGATTCAATAACTTGCTGCTCTTCAATCTGCCCTTCTAAGATCATAAGGGCAACATCCACAGGAGGTGTTTCTTGTTCCATGGAGGTATCATCGACTGCTCTAGAACCTCCCACAACTTGCCCTCCATTGAATAAATCTGTGTAATCCTCCTGCTATCCTAATTCTTCCAAAATTCCAAACCTGTTAAGTGAGTCTTCCTCCAGGCGTTCCATAAATGATCTCTTTTGGCCCCTATTTCGGCCTTTAGTTTTGACCGGTACAAAGCCTTCAGGGTCCTTACCATTACTAGGTCCACTCTTTTTCCCTTTGTCCATACCAACATCGCTACTCCATGGAGGTTGGGGTGAGGCCTGATGATCATTCGATTTTGCCTTTGGACATCGTCTCACCAGGTGACCATACTCATGGCATAAGCGGCATCTAAACAGGAGCGTCTCATAGTCTAGCTGTTGTACCCATGAGTATGTACCCGCACATATCTCAACTGCATCTGGAAAAAGCCTACTTAAATCAATCTCCACACAAATTCGGGCAAATGTCATAATTTTATTACCTATAGTTTATGTGGATGAACCCACAGGATTTCCAAGCATTGAAGCAATCATCTGGAGCACATCCTCCTGGCAGCATTCAATCGGCATTCTAGGCAACCGAACCCAAACTGGGACTTTGTTTAGCAATTCCTCCATGGGGTTAAAACCAGCATGCCAAGGTTTAACAAAGAACCCCACCTGATTGTAGAAATATGGACCTCCCTCAAAAACCCTGTTCTTGTCAGTCAAACACACAAATGTGACCATGAAGAAATTATTGGCCAACAATGTAATCTCCATCTCACCCTCTGGCTCCCACACACGTCTGGCCCAATTCTCCAAGAATGGAAGGGAGACACATAATCCCAAGAATTTATAGTATAGAGAGTGTTTGGAGTAATTCTCCACATCCTCAGCAATCATCTCAAATGGAATAACCAGCTTTGGTCTTTCCTGACAACGTTTCAGGCACCCATTTACCTTGGAAATTCTCAGTCCTCCAACTGGAATAGTGGCAGATGGTTCTGGAACCTGGTTTAACTCCAAATTTGTCTCAGCTCTAGTGCCCATCCCCAGACTATACTTCCCTACCGCCTCACTGTAGCTTTTCCCCAATCTGGTCTGTGTCGACCCCTGCAACGCCATGGCCTGCTGAACCTAGCGCAACGTCTTCCCTGTTGAGACCGCCTGCTGCTTATGTTTCAGTGTATCCTCCTCCCGCCGTGGCACCCTGTGCAATCCTCCTATGTGTGGAAACAAGCCAGGGCCCGATGCCCTAGCTTGGCTACTAGTTGTCGGAACCACCCATACGCGCCCAGCTGTAAAAACCCAACCAGTTACCATATATCACATTGATTATTAATTCCATTACCTTCTTCACTATTTTCTCATTAATTGATGATGAATGATATTAATCTAATAATATAATATTTTTGTGATTATATATGGTCACAAGAATATCAATTATATTGTTGTTAATTCCACATTAAGAATTACGAGACATAAATGATTTTACGTCCCTAAAAAAAACCCAGCTTTATTTTCATTCATCTAGAGACCTATCAAAGTCAAATAGTATTTTATTTTAAGTTGACTAATTTTTCAATGCCTACACACTCTTAACCTTTAATTTATATCACAGTGCTTCATGTTCATGGAGTTTTCAGTTTTATATCTTACTTATTAGTCCATTTTTAAAACTTTTTGGGTAAATTTATCACTCATCTAGATTCATTATTGTTCTTTTAACCTGTATAATTTTTTTGAGTAGATTTTATAGATCTATTTAGATTTATTTACACTTTATTTTGTAGATTATGATCAATATTAAGTACTATTGAAGAGTTTGATAAGTAACTGGTACTTAAAAATATGTTAACACTCCGCTATTAGCACCGTTATCTAAGCAACCCTTAAACACACAAAATAACTATTTTTGCTTAAATTCAAATTGCTACAAGTAGTTACACAATATTAAATTTTTATTTTCAAGTTCAAATTATTAAAACAAAGTTACATTACAAATTTACATGTAAATTCCATCATAAAAAATTCTCAATACAAAAACAGGGACTAGCCGCTATATGACCCTTGTTTGAAGAGGGGATTAATGTGATGAATATGGTTGTTTCTAATTGTGACCTAAAAATGTGATAGGGTTTTCAATGGGAATTATGCTTGGTTGAATGGGGAGAAAATTTTGATAGGTCCATTGGCGAAGAAAGGGGTTTCAAAAGGATTATGTATATTTTTAGCACAAGTTCATTGTGTTGTTTTTAGCCTTTGCTAAGGCAGGGTATTATAGTTTTCATTGAAAACAAATATTTTTTGGGTCATAATCAATCAAAATGTTTGATTTCACTTATCACTTTAATAATTAAATTTTGGCATGCAAAATTGTTGGAATATTCCTTAAGGTGTTTTTAAAGAATATTCTAAACAGTTATTTATGATTGAATCAAAATTTTGTTGCTAATTAAAACTAATGCGACTTACTAAAAAAATATTTTTTATTCGAAGTAACAAATTTCACTTATAGTTGTGTCCATCCAATAAAAATACATAAACTTTAAAATAAATTTACTTGCCAAAATTCTCCACCAATCAAAATTTAACACTAACATTTTTTACTTTAACATTGAAATAATATCCAATTTAAAGATATTGGAGATGGCCAAATTTAGAAACCGAGGTGGAGAAATCTGACGTCGACTAAGTGAAGATTAATTTTATTTTGTAAATCCTTATAAATCAAGTAATGAAACATAACATGACATAAGATGATTGATGAATTTGTGTTAGTAAAATGTTGGCCATAATGGTTTTGTTGAACACTAATCACCTATGGAAACAACACCAAAGTGACACTCATAGTCTAGGACGTATCATAGAGGACTCAACATTCTATCCGCTTGACGTATAGTGGACTTTGCATAGAGGTTTCATGCCCAACTATGAACAAATGTTATGGGGAATCTAAATTTTTATATACAAATGTAGATTTCAAAGTTTTGGATTTTTTTGGGAGATATTTTTTAGACACTTAACCTTACTTACATCCACTTATCTTCACATTCTTACTACAAATACATTTTTCTTCATTCTTTCCTCACACATTTAAAGTCTTTTTTTTTTTTGCACAAGGTATTATTATTAGTTATTTCACTTTCTGTGTGTTTTATAGTTGTATTGTAGCTTTTATGTAGGGGTTAGCGATAAACACTTGACTCGAGGCTTATTGAATTTTCAAGGAAAATAAAAATGGTTTTAAAGAATTATTATGAGCAAGAACGCAAAAGCATCTGCAAGAAAACAAGAGGTGCATTAAGATAATTTTTTTTACTTTATTTGGTGAATTTTCTATATAGAGTAATGTAGATATTAGATTTGATATTATATGATAAACTAGTCTTGTATACTTGATAAATGTTGCTCACGTGTTTCTCTTTGAATGTTTTAGACTTGTAAGAACGCTAGTCTTATGATTGATTTGAAAATAGGAAAGGATAGAGCAATAGAAATTAATTGTGCAAATGAGCAAGTGTGATCTTGATAGGTGTTTGCTTGGTAATTACTAGATGAAAATAGATAACCTTTTATTTTGTATTTATATAACACCTTTTGAAATGATCTCATGGTGGGGTTAATTAAGATAAAAATGGTGACCCATACATTTTAAAAGATTTAAAAATTTGATTATTTGCAAGGCTTGCTAGATGCTAGTGTCCTTGTCTAGATGGTAGTGTCCTCCTGGATCAAAAGTTGTTGAAGATCTATAATTGATAGAGTAAGATATAAATCATGTTTAATGAAGAATATGGGCTACAGGTGATATAGATAATTTCAATATCAAGGTCAGACTATAGGATAAAAATTTAGGCATAGTGATATGACGAACATGAGACTTTTGGCATTAAAAAGTTCATGACCTGAAGGGTTGAGCCATGAGTGATATTTTTCAAGTGTACAAGACTAGTTTATGAGATAAAATCATATTTTAATATATACATTTACCTCGATTTAATTTAATAATGCATAAAGATGAAATTACTATTTCAAAGGAAAGAAGCATGTACTTTGGTGTGTACAACACACCTTGTCTTTGCTTGAGCCTTGTTTGGGTTTTTTGTTTATGTATTACATACAACCAAGAGCATGTTATAGTGTAATCAGTACATGTAATCTGAAAGTGAATAATTAAAATACTTGAAATAAAAGAGAATAAGGAAGGATTACATTTGTGTGTCGATGCAACCATGTTTCCCCTTGGTACTTTGCTTTGGTAATGATGTTTCCTTGCCGAACCATTAGAGAGAGAGGTTCATAGCTAAACCTTGGAGATGTGAAGAGGAAAATTCAAAGGGTGATCATGCCCCCAATCCAGTGCAAGGGTCAATTGTGCCAAGGTCATCAAGATTAGTAAATCTCAATCACACAACTCAAGCATATGCATAATCTAGCCAATCTAGCCAATCTCGCCCATGTCAAATGGTGTAACCATCTTAACCTATAAAACTATTAAGGTCATGAAGGGTACTAAATCTCAACTACACTACTCAAGGGAGCCAACTGTTACAAACATATAAATCTCAATTGGTGCATCTTGGGAAGGTTAGTGTATAAATATGTATTTAATCTAGATATGTATATGTGATTTGATGCATTTTCATGGCATATGCACCTATAATGTGTCTCAAGCTAAAGTATCTATCAAAATGTAATTTTTGGTTTGTAAATTGTGTATCATATCTATCACACATATGAAGCTATCCAAAATATATAGAATTGGTGTCGAATGCATACGATTTTATCCCAAGTATATATATGAATAATGCAAATTGTATCAAATTATGCCAATTCGTGTCTATGTAGACTCATGTCTCTATGACATGACCCCACTAATGTGCCCCTCCTTTTGAGGTGAGGGGAATGAAATATAGTAGTCACTTTATCTCAAAAGGATAAGATAACCATGCCATATTTGTATTAATCATGTAGTAATGAAGCATATGGTACTACAATGTCGAAGTAAATGTATCAATGAAGCTTACAATATCCAATCACAATAAGCCCTAAGTTGCATGATATGGATCATGGAAACATATAGAAACAACATGCACAAAGTTAACCAACAATCAAGCACACACCTAAGAGCACTCAATGTCACATAAAATGGGTCTAAGGAGACCACAAATATAGGCATGTTTAAATGCTACACACTCAAAGGGAGGACATATTCAAATGTTTGCACACCAAATAAACAACACGTAGGGGTACTACGGCTAAAAAATAAACAAGGAACATGTTCAAATGTTCATAGTAAAAAAAAAAGTAGCAAAAAAGAAGTACAATCAAGTAATCCATGTGATAAAATGATTAGGTGAAATATAAACAACTAGCATAAGCATATCATACTAGTCCTTGCATATATGTGCTAACAAAATGTCATATATCATAATTTATTTGTCACACTATGTAAGATGTTAGCATGAGTATATGCATATGTAAGCAATAATATATAATCTCAACATCATAATGTAATGTGATCATAAAATAAGAGAACCTATATCAATCATGATCAATGAAGCAGATGCCCCCAACATAGTGTGTCACATGAGTAGAGGAAAGGCCCAACATTTGCATGCTCATGTATCATTGATCTAGTGTATTCATGTATCACACATAAGTACCAATAATAGTATATATAGAAAGGAAATGATATGCTATCTACTAACATATAGTAAACAACATATGCAAAAGCTAGTAAACGTGTAAATGCTAAGTATTTCTATATTTTACCTTTATTTGAATGTTTTTGTATTTTATTTATTATTTGATTTTTTTTATAAGGGATGATCATAGGGTGCTCTAAAATCAGGATAAGATATAATAAAAAGGTCATGCTACCAAGGATCATGTATATGTGCCATATTTGGATTTGAAGAATTTTCAATACTCTACCTACGCCTGATAGGACTATCTGGTCATGAAATAGTAGTAGAAGTTGTAATGGTTTGTGGAACCTATTATTTAGTGCTTGTGTTCACCATCTCATTATGCCTAAATGCTTATTCTATAATCCAACTCTGATATTATGATTACCCAGATCACCTGTAGGTCATAATATGCATAAAACCTGATTTATATCCTACTATGGCAGTTATAGATCTTCAACAACCTTCAATCCTCCTAGACACTACCATCCAAACTAGGACACTAGTGTCGATGCTAGTGTTTGAACCATTAAAATAATTAAATTTTTAAATATTTTAAAATCTATGGGTTGACCTATTTGTTTTAATTAACCCTCATGTGAGATCATTTCAAAAGGTGTGGTATAAATACAAAATAAAAAGTCATTCATTATCATCTAAAAATTACCAAGTAAGCACCTATCAATCTCACACTTAATCATTTACACAACGGAGTTCTACTTCCCTATACTATCCTATTTCTAAATCAGTCATATGAACAATATTTTTATAGGTTTGAAGCATTCAAAAACCATCCCATGAGAAGTATTTATCAAGTTACAAGATAGATCACTACATGCATTTGCATATAGTATATTACACAGTTGTTCACATACAAGCCTATATAAGGGGAAGAATTACATTAGTCTGAAGTCTTCTTCAGAGTATATGGTTATGTAAGTAGCGTTGAATGACATAGGGGTCTTTGAGGTTAACTCAATTTTAATTGATCTCACTAACCCCTATTTTGTAAGGAGATAATGAACCCTAACATGCACAGTTGGTCATTCTAGAAAAGGACTTGTATTTCATACCAGACAGAAGCATTAAATTCATGATAAAAGAGTTAATGTTAGTGTCTATAGTTTGACAGGAGTGTTTATACTAATAGAGAGCTTGATGAATCACTACGGAGCATCATCCTATCTTATTATGTACCTGTATCTCCCAGATTTACCTACACATCTATAAATAAGCTAAGTATTATTTATTCTTCATGTTGATACATTTAAATGACTATTTAACATTGTACTTTCTATGTTTAACATAATTTCATAATTCAATGTTGTATCTGAATATTATTAATCCTATTTTTTTAATTTTAGATTAACTTAGCTATTCATTTGATTAGATTATTCTGCCCCTAACTGTTAACTCCAAAAAGGGTTAAATATGTAACATTTTGCTTAGGTACTTCCATGGGCCTCTAGGCCTCCTCAGTGAGTAGAATGTGGTGTTTTATATAAATTCTAATCGTTTATAATGTTTTATGTGGATCTAAACTTGGGACTCCATTATGACTTTCCTCATTGTATTGTTAATTTTAGTTGTTATGAAGATTTGAACTTGAGATTACCTTATAAAAGCCTAGTTATATTGAAATTAATGGTATATATGTAAAAAAAAACTCTAAAAAAATTTTGACACTAAGTTGAGCCATAAGTGCATGATAAATTCTCATTGTTTTGAATTACCACCACTACCACTTGAGGGAGATCGATCACAAATCCACTCCCAAGTCGAGACAATATGTCCTACAATTTACTTATTGTAGGAATTAATGATCACCCTAAATCTTGATTCTTGTTTATTATCTATCATGACCATGCTCATACTTACTAATTAGGAATACATTATAATTATTCTAAAATTATAATTATAATTTAGATAATAAAAAGTTGTCCTAGTTATTTTTTGATAATTGTGCTTATTTAGAGAGTTTGCCATGTTTGTGGTCTAGATTTTTCTAATCAACCATTTATTTTATATAGTTTTTTTAGGGAAAAATAAATGGATTTGAAATGAACACATTTGATACAACTATTTTTGATGATGCATATGTTGGAGCATTTCTTATTGAGTTGGTCAGGGATGTCATTGTTTCAAGAAACTGTATTTTTCATTGTTCCACCATGTGTTTGCTTGTGTGATTTGAATTGAAGAGTAATTTTTTAGGATTAATGCATAAAGGTAGATGTATTTTTGTGTCCTTTAAATATTTTTTTTTAATAATGAATGACCACTATTTTTAATATATGCTTATCAAACACCCATGACAAATATGACAAGTCAATAAAGTTCAAGAAAGTATTATGCTATTGCAAGAAAAGGCTTCCATATTATCTAATCAATGTCATTCCATTCACATAAAGAAAATAGGTTGAGAGAAGTACTATTATTTTCTAGTGGCATTCATGCAATAGTGACAGCATAAAAGGGTGCAATTCCTGATAAAGCTACCATAATGGGCCTCATAAACAAGACTAGGCTTTATAATTATGTCTAGACTATATGGATTGTATATCTTGAAAAGAAAATTGTAGTGGGAATGTAAAGTACATTGGATAGGCTTCTATAGGTGTGTTGCATTGGGAAATTTATTATTCAACTCATACAAAATCACTTCTAATTAATTATAACTAGTGTTCAGGTTTGACGTGCTCCTTTAAATTGAACCCTTCATTAATAAAAGGTTCCTAAAAATGTTGCCTTCTTTTTAAATTTGATTCTTTATGAACAAACATTAAATAAGCTATGAATTTTTATTTTTATTTTTAGAGATTATTTGTAACTGAAATCATTGCATTCTTTAAATTTTTACAATTTATCATATCAAGATATAAAAGGAATACATCATATTTTGAGGTATTTATTTATTACCTTTCACATGCCACATTGATTAATAATTTCATTATGATAATCATATAGATATCAAATTTAAGGTCAAACATTTTACTAACATCTCACATTATACACTCCACCACCTCTCCAATTCACCCCTTTCCCAACACCTCATCTTTTTCCAACTTAATAAGCAAGCACAAACATATATGGTTATAATTTTTATGCTTTAGAGCATGCCAAATTTTTATTCAATATGACATGAATAATTTTGAGATTGAAACCCATAATAAAAATCACAATTCAAAACTTATTTATAAATCATGTGCTAAATGACAAGTTCACCATTAATATGATTACTTAAAACAAAAATTATACCAAGATTGTATAGCTAAATCAAATTCAAAAATAGAATTACCATAATATACACATTATAGGCTAAGGTACATGTGTAACAATATCAAGGATTAAGTAGGACTAGGAGTGGTCCTCCATATCAAGGTGTATTCCACAAAGTAGAATATTAATAGCTAATTAAAATTTGTACACATGCTACACTTGTGATTAGAAATTTCCTCTTTTTCTCACATTTTTTAGCAAACCTAGAATCATAACACATTTAACAGAGTGACAATGATGATAATACCTATAATTCAATGCAAAGATATAATGATAATGCCTCTCATTCATTGTAACTCCAATCATGACAATACCTTTCATTCAATATAAAATATTATAAATTTAAGAAAGCTTAATTTGATTGGAGTTGCCTTCAATCATATACAATCATAGTTTGCATGACACAATGGGAAATTGTAGATGGTTTAATGTACTGGAATTGGTATAAATGCCTTTACTTCCACTTATTTACTCAGTAAAGTAACTTTTATGCAAGTTCATTTTTTGATCTTCAAGAAATATTACATTGCATAGACAATGGAATATACAAGGACTTGGTTGTGCAACCACCATTTATTCAAAAAAACATGAAAATTTGCCTACAACTTAGATTCCAAAACTCCTTTAGCTTTTACATATTTATTAGATTGCACAAATTATTTTAGACTTAAGAACTACAATGTAACTGACATTACAATTCTTAATACAATAATAATCATAAATTGCATTATTATTCTTGCTAAAATGCAACTCTTATTCTATTAACATATAACTTAGTCTTCAAAATTTCTTAGATTCTTATAATTGATAAGATATAGGTAGAGAATAATGGCCGTTGCTTTTGATACACATGCTTATTTGAGAGTTTTGTTCATCCATCATTATTATTCTTGAAAGTTTTAGGGAGGAATGGAAAAATGGTTGATAGAAAAGTCCATAAAATGGATAATGAGGACTATAGAAAAAGAGAGAGAGAAAAAGCATGGGATGAGGAAGAAGATGAAAGAAGAGGATAAAAGTGTGTGGAAACATATAATTATTTTAAGAGGTTTTCTTTTTTGCATGTAAAACAGGATTCTTGAGCTTGAGAAAATGGTTGTGCCTAAAATTCAAAATCAGTTTAGTTATTATTTTTATAAAGACAAAATATATATATATATTTGTAAGAGGAATTAAAAATAAAAGTTTGAAGTTTATGGATTAAAACAATTTTATTTCCTGTTTAAATTTTATCTATATAATTACATTCTTTTTCTTCTTCGTTAGTTATTCATTCTTGTGTTGTATGGACATTACTAGAATGTGGGGTTTATACCTAAGTGATGAGATCCTTACTAAGGGAATTTCTATGGTGAAACTCTCATCATGAGGCTTTGATAAACCTAAGCAATGGGTTATTCACCCATCAGGGCCCTGATGGTACCCTCAGCCCTAGTGCATGTCCCTTTATGATGGATATAATCATTTTTTGTAGTTATGCATTTTTTTGGTCATTATGGAAACTCTAGGTTTTATGAGAATGAATTTTGAACAAAAGGCTTTAATGTGAATAATATTGAAATAACAGGGTCTTAAGGAAATTAATTATTGAAAAAAAAAATAGTAGGATGTGTGAATGATTACTATGGGATGTGTTGTTTGAATATTTAAGATTGAATTAATTTTAATGATAAGAGTAAGGTAGCAGTTTCACATGGTTTTATGTTAAAGTGAGATATTGGTTTGATTTTTCACACAAGGATACATGAAATTCACCATATCATGTGACCCCTTGCATCCATAAGTTTTTTTTGTTGTTGTTGTTTATTTACTTGAGGCAAAATCAACTCAAGTAAATTCCCATTGATCGATTGTGGCATCATGTGACATGAGTAAAATGTAGTTGTGGAATCCATGTCTGGAGGTTAGTTTTTTATATCCTTTTGCTTTCGTCATTAGTTTTATTAACTCAAAACTACATAATGTGATTTTATTGAATCTGTTACGTTTTTTTTAATTAATTAACTAGACCTAACCACAAGTCTTAATCCTAATCACATCATATTTTGACATATTATCCTTGCAGGTATTATTTTTAATTGCAGATTAATGGATGGGGTGGAATTTGTGCCACTTATGGAAGGACCTTCTTTCACCATCCCCCACATCAACATCTAAATGCTTATTTAAGCATGGTACGTTTTGGATAGAGTGATAGTTTTGGGTTCTATATGTACTTTATATTTTACATTCTTACATTGTAATATTCGAATCTAGAATATGTTGGTAGAGTTTTAATTGTGGAAATTTGATAGTTTTGATTAAGTTATAACTCGTTCTATTAAATGTAATAATGTAGTGTGATTTAGATGTAATAATATTGATACTTTGTATATATATTGTCCAATAGGTTTGCTTTAGAATTTGAATTTTGTTGAGAGATCACTATTGTAGGTTTATTTTGATCTTTTATAATTTATAAGAATATTATGATGTATTGTATTGAAATATAATGTAATGATCATGATAAATGAAAGAGTTTAGTATAAAAATGTGATTGGAATGAGATAAATAGATAATTAATAGATGAAAGTTGTTATAAAATTATACAAGTATATTTTGCTTAAAAATTATATGATTATAAAAATTATTAGACCTTTATACTATTATATAAACTCATGTATCATATTTATAACATTAATTTCCCTAAAAAGATAGTAATGGATATTTTTAATTATATGTTACAATTTTTTATTCATCTTTAACTCAAATACACTTCAAAGTGGCTGTGAAAGTACATTATGTTCTTGCAAATATTTCTAAGTACTTTTATTTTTGTTTTATGCATTTGTCATGGATTTAACACTCATATATCACTATAATGCATATTATTTGATGCATCAATTGTTAAATACTATGAGAAAAGTATTGAGTTGTGTAAGGTTAGTTTTTATCAATATTCATAAATGACATATTTGTGGGAATGGATTTGGAAATTTATGGTTGCTTTACTTATCCATTGATACATGGATTTATTCGAAGTCATATGAGAGGGATTTGAATACTATTGTGGTTGGTGATGAATTTCGTTAGTTATAGTTATATGAAACTTTCTTTTTATAATTAATAAGAAAATTGCTCATTTAAAATAGTAATGGAATTAGAGGTAGTTACATTATAATTCATTTATTTTATGAAAGATATATTTTTATAAAATATAAAGTTTAATTTAAACATGAGAAAATTTTACTTACTATAAAACAATTCAAGTGGATGTGGTTAAATGGCAAATTTCCCTTAATAGAATATTAAACTTTTCATGAATATATTAAATGGTAGTTTATCATAACATAAGGAAGTTAATGTAAAGTATATATTGTAAGATTTTATGTGGAAAATTTATATGGAAAAAAATACATACTTTTAGGATTTATGAACTTTCCATTCAAACTTGAGTTGGAAAAGAGCAACGAGGATTGCTTAATAGCTATGAGGAACCTAGGCTTAAGAAGAACTTGTAAAAACTTTGTTTGGAAGTGAATATGCTTTGGTAAGCATTCTCAACTTCATAATGGTATCTTAAATATGATGTGATCAAAATTTGAGTTTTATCTCGTTCAACAATTCAAAAATATATAATAATTCTAGTTGTAAACTTTACTCCTATCAAGACATTAAATAGTTTATTATTTGTTATAGGAAACTAGGAGTCACACATTCTAATGAAAACAAATTAAGTTCACTGATATGTTAGTAGAAATATGTTTTTGAATGTGGAAACTCAAATTAGAGAAAAGTAATAAAATTAGAAATAGTCTTATATAAAACAAACATAACTATCATCATTATCTTATTCAATAATATTCTGAATAGAATGGTTTTTTTATCATTTAAAATAATATATCACAATTTAGTCATCATTTATCAAAAAGATTTATTGGGTTTTTGGGTCGTTAAAGGTTTGTAAAGTGTTATTTATTGATAGTGTGTGATAAGAAATTACTGGATGATGGTCCCTTGATATTTTCTTCATTGCATATTCAAGCTCAAAATCCTCTTCCTCCTCTTTAAGTGTTGTCTTAATATAAAATGGATTTTTCTCTACAACTTTATATCCTATTATGTATTTTCTATCACAATTAAAGCATTATCCTTTTGCCATTTTTATTATATTTATAGAGGCATTAATCTGGGTAGTTTTGGGAAGGAATGTGTCAAAGTTCTTTGGTTTTTGATGTTAGTGAATTTTAGTTAGTTGCATAAAATTTTGCTTTACTTTTCTTGCCCTAATTAAAGTCTCAAAAGAATATAGTGGATCAAATAGTCTTACCTCATGTTGAATGTGGTCATTTAATCTTCCAAAAAATATTTTCAACATGTTGTCCTTTGAAACATTCTTCACTCTTCAACTTAGGAGTTTAAATCGATGAATATAATCCTTGACTGTGCATGTTTGTCTAAGCTTGGCCAATTTTCTTAAGTAGTTATGCACAAGGTTATTATTATAAAACACTAATAGATCCTCCAAAAAAAATTAAACATGTGATCATAGAGTTCCGATTTAACCTTTTTAGGGTTTTACAATGAAAATCCTATGTTTGGTTAAGGGACTGAGATGCCTAAATTAGCTAAATAAATATGCAATAATTAAGTACTAATTTGTTGTGATTTTGACCTTGTTTGAATTTATAATTATAACAATAAATATGGATAAATAGAGACTTATTTTAAAATTGACTTTCATAGATGATTGGAGTTCATTTTGAAAGTTGAGATATGGGTAGTAGTCTATGTTATCAATAGGATTCTGGTGTTTGTTTGCTCATTGGAAAATAGCACCATCTATGTATAGTGTCCTCAATGTGGTGATAATGTCCCTTTTTCAAGATTATTCCTATTTTTTGGGGGCACCTGCACCTGTGTCTATATGTCGTGTTCTTGCATGACCAAAACTTGAAGCTCTATGTTGTGCCTGGAAAACTTGATTTAATGTGCAAACTCTAGTCTCCTTATAAGCATGGCATGAGAAATAATTTTGTGTGTGTTAGTAGGATGGACTGGACATCCTCAATACCCCACTGTGTAGATATTTGCCTACATACCAATACTCCAAATAGGGATCAAGTCATGCTAGATGCAAGTGGCCTTGGATGTCTTGAATGTAAAAATTAGGCTTAAGGCTACTGTAGATGGTAGTATTCATAAATTAGGGTAGAATAGGGATCAAATACCTTGATTTTTCACAACTTTGTCTTTTGTTTGAATAGAATTTGCACCTATTTTCCATCTAGTGAATAGAGGTGGATTAGACTTGTATTTATATGGTTATGTTGCTTATGTGGATAAGAAAATGAGCCTAAGACTACCTTAGGAGGGGCACACATTTGAAAAACTATCTGTTGGAAGAGTTAGGGCAAGGACAATAGTTCCCAATTGGGGACAGTAGCACTATGTGGCTATAGTGTCCCAAATGTGGTGCTAATGTCGTATTTACAAACTACTAAGCAATTTGGATTGTGGTATGAGATGACAGTTTTGGGACTATGTTATGACTAGATGTAAGTGACAGTGGTCTATTGAATGATTAGAAAAGTAAGTCTGATGCTCAAGGATAGGTATATGGTTAGCCTAGGGATAGGTTAACACAAGCAACACTCTTAGCATCTAATTACCACTTTAGGTGATTACATTTGCGCCCCCTTTATGCTAGTAATGCAACAAAGTGAAATAACTAGTATAAAGGAAAAATAAGCATACCTAAACTTACCTTGGAAGTGAATCCTACGTAGCTGGGTTTGAATATGTGAGTCTGGGTCTATGTATGTGGAACATGCTCCAAAGTAATGAACTACAATGAAATATAAAAAACTCAATCCTTACTTAAGAGATGATAAAAAAAAGAGTATGCTAAATAAATGTAATTGAGTAAAGTGGAGTAAAGAGAGAGGAAATAAATGAATACACCTCATTTGGTATATGAACCAATGCATGAATCTGGTGACACCTTGTGTGTGTAAATGTGCATAGTGATCATATCATTAAATATATTGAACTGATTTGATGGCTTGCTTAATCCTCATATGTGGCTCAAAAACTCAATTTGATTTTAAATCCATCATTGCTCACCCTTGATCGGTGGATCTTGATTTGTGTGAATAGCTTGGGTAAGACTGTGAGTGTGTCTAACCCTCTCATGTAGGTGGATCAAGAACTCAAGTGGGCTATGACTCCATCTTTGCCCCTTATCTAAAGTAGATGCATCAATAACTAAACTATGCAAAGTATTAATAGTATCTAACTGAGCAAATCTTACTATTTATTTGATTTGTAGCCACTTAGGTATATTTGAAGGCTCCAGGTCACTCGAGAATGCCAACCACTACAAATGGAGTAAGGCATGAATTTGGTGATAACTTGAAATGTGATAACAAGTGTATACAACATAGAAAATGACATGGAGTTTCCATTCTTTCTAATCAACCTATCTAAAGTTGAGTATATGGAAACCAATGTGCCATGCATATGCCCCCAATCTGGTATCTAAGTATACTGAATTTGAATCAAGTATGTAATATCTAAACCTGCGTAACTAATTTGAATGTATGAGTGATCATGTCATGCATGATGCCCCAAAATCTAAGCAATCGATATGAATTTGAGTTGAAATGAATGTATCTAAGCTAAATCTAAACATAAATACAAAACCTATGATTATATCTATGTAAATTTATGTTATATCTAGTGTACTAGTCTGAATAATCTAGGTTGTCTTGAAACAGGGGCTACTGGATAGTAGCACCCTATAGTGGATAGTAGTACCCTATGATGTTAGTGTCCCAATTTGAGCACTAATGGCTAAGTATTCTAATTTTAAGTGATCTGGACTGAATTCTATCTCTTTATAATGTTTGGTGTCTACCTTGAGTTTGATGTGTAAAATTGAGCCTCTGTGCTGAAATGTATATGTGAAAAATAATGTAGAAACCTTATCTCTATGATAAAACCCTATGAATGTCCCCTCTTTTGAAGGTAGTTGTGAAACCTATATCAGAACTACCCTCTAAATAAGTAGCTCTAAAAAATGTGTTAGCTAGAGCATGTGTATGATATTCTAATATAATTGTTGATGATTTAAAATTGTGCTTGATCTTAACCAATCAACAATGGGAAGTTTCAAGCTGTGGGGCAATGCGGCTTGAAACAACCTCCAAATTTTAGAGAAGCTAGTCTCTTCTTTGTATTGGATGTTGGAGAAAAGGGATAGGAGATTAAACAGAAACACAAATGCAGGAATTGAAACCTAACTATGGCGATGCGCCTAAGTGTAATCCTAATCCTAACCTGAGCACAGTGAGACTATTATAGAACTCAATTACATTTAAGAGCAGACAAGTGCATGATCAATGTAAAAGATTGAAATAAAAAAAATAGAGGCTCACAATAGGGAGGTCTTTCGCTGAGATATAGGGAATGTCAACAAAGGCATAGTGTTCAATCTTCCTAACAGAATCTTCCAATCACATAAG
Source organism: Torreya grandis (assembly GCA_037957365.1). Classification (NCBI taxonomy): domain Eukaryota; kingdom Viridiplantae; phylum Streptophyta; class Pinopsida; order Cupressales; family Taxaceae; genus Torreya; species Torreya grandis. The sequence goes on from JARHVA010000082.1 coordinate 1,228,812, forward strand.
AGGCACAGAAGTCACGTACAGTTATGTAAACCTTCCGATTCAAGAAAATGAGACAAAATCAAATGACATTCCTAATCACAACTCTAGAAAATCTACTGTATAGACTACATTGTAAATGACACAGACAACACCAACCAAGGCATGGAGCTCAAATTTTCTTAATTTATTCAGCCACATAAAGGGCACAGAAACATGCACGATTATATCAAATTTACAACTCAAGAAAATTGAGACAAGAGCAAATGATATCACTGGTAAGAAACTCTAGGAGTCTAAAACTATGAGAAATCCCCCTTCTTAGATTTTATAATCTTGCTTATATAGCCTCGAATGTCTCCTTCTATCACTCCACTTCTCACGCAATTCTTCTCTGTCCTTCACTAATCGGGGACAAACAGACGGTGCCTTCAATACTTTGGGGGCTCTAAAAATCTACCCAATGAACTGTTCCATCTACTCAAATTAACTCCAACCAAATTTCCCTCCATTTCACTTTGTGACAACAGATACATGAAACACTTCTGTTATGTTGAAACAGGAGAGAACACTTAGTCAATTCCTAAAAATCCTCCTATTACTAAGAAGGCATCAAAAAATGACACTTGGTGCTTTTTGCTGAATTTATCAGATACATGCGGCCCTCTCCACTTCTCTTTGGCTATTTTGTGGTATCACTCAGGACACATATTAGACTCTTAAGGATGGTGACACTTGGCAATTTTTGTAGACTCTTGAAGTAACACCCAAGGCCCACCACAATATTTATTCAACAATGAAACTCGAAGATGGTCTCTCAAAAGTTGACACATGGTGATCTCCACTGCTTTTGGGAAGACACGTGGTATCTTCCGCTTCTCCTACTAGGGGTATGTGGTGTCTTCCACTTTTTTCAAGAATAGAGTAAGAAGGGGCTCAGAGAGTGACACTTGGTAGCATCTGCTACTTTTGGCATTTAGGAAAAATGAAATGGTTGAATCAAAGCATTGGGCCTAGGCATTGAACTAAAGTCTCCCAGACGTCGACACGTGGTGACTTCCACTGCTCTGCTGCTAAGCTCATTTAAAGTCTTTGCTAAAAAAGTAGAACAAAATGTGGGTGCCTCTATCAAACGCAGATGCTAACACATGGTACATTTTGCTTAGCTGCTATTGGGTATGTGGCACGATCCGTGATTCTCTGGAAAGCTACAAAAAGGCCTAAAAGGATGCCAGCTGATCGGCTTAGTTTCTTAGAGGGTGACACTTGGCAGCTTCCACTGCACTTTGACACTTAGGCAAAAGAACCCGTCCTCTGCTCTAAAACTCTGCTGCTACGACCAAGGTATATGGGAACCCAAACTGTAGTGCTTGACTAAAAATTTGAATGCAATGTAGAGTAAAAAATTACTCTACAGTTACTGGCGACCATCAGGACTTTTGAGCCTACTCAAAAAGAAAACTCCACCTCCCACTAGATTAAAATTGTGAAAATTATAGCTTCAAAAGAGCCGTCAACATATGTTTAAAACACTTATTTAAAAGCAAAACAGGAAAACAATGGAAAAACAATGTGAGAAAGGGAAATTATTTAACTATAATACATGAGTGACCTAAGTCAATTGAAATGCTTTAAATAGATTCTGTTTACAAGAATATCTTCAAGTTCTCCTTCCATCGACTCTAGCTCGAAAGAATTCTTCTACTTGCATGCATGAATTCTATATGGACTAGTCCACAGCGCTTCAAATTTGGTATGCTGACTCGATTTGGTGGCCCATGCATCCCATTTCAAAATAATTGAGCCTACTTCAAAATTAGGATTTGAAGTCCTTTTATCAAAACAATTCTTAACTATTCCCTGATGCTTGATCAATGAGTCATGGGCTATATCCCTCTTTTCCTGAACTTCCAGAAGTTCAGTGAGTTTGACTTGCATGGGGCCATTTTCTTCAATCTCAATCTGTTTGATCAGCTGAAGGGCAGGGATTTCCAAGTTTAGGGGAATCATGGCAGACTTTCCATATACCAATTCATATGGAGACTTTTTGATCACTTGCTTGGGTGTGATTCTATCATCCCATAGTGCTAGATTAAGCACTTTATGTCACTCTTTGTGATGATTTGCCCCTATTCTTTTGATGAGTCTTATCAGGTTCTTGTTGGTTGATTCTGCCAGACCATTACCTTGAGGGTAATAGTTAGATGAATTTTTCAGATATATTCCATGCCTCAAGGCAAAGTCAGATACCTTAGACCCCAAGAATGCTTTAGCATTATCTGAAATGATGGTGCGAGGAGCCCCAAAGCGAGTAGTGATACCTCTTAGAAAATCTAGGATCACGTTCTATGTTGCTTCTTTAAGTGGGACTGCCTCAATCCATCTAGTGAAATAGTCTATGGCAGTTAATATCCAATTGTGTCCCATGCTGGACACTGGATTTATTATCCCAATGAAGTCAAGACCCCATTGAGAAAAAGGTTCTTCCACAACTATAGGACTAAGGGGCATGGTTGCATTCCTTCTCATCCCCATATAATACTGGCAAGATTGACATTTCCTAACCAATTGATAACAATCTGCAAATAAAGTAGGCCAAAAATACCCTGCCTCGCTTATTTTTATGGCTATGGTCTTTGTAGAAAAATGTCCCCCTGATAATCCATGATGCATTTCATGTAGTATCCTTTGAGCTTCAGCCTGTTCTACACATTATAACAACTTTTTTTCAAAATTTCTTTTGAAAAGGACTTGTTCAATTAAAACAAAATGAACTCCCTATATCCTATAATATCTCCTCTTGTTTCGAGGGAGTTCTCTCAGATAAATCCCATTTTTCATAAATTGAATCCTACTTGTGACCCGAGATTCCTGATCAACCTCTTGTAATTTTAGCACCGTCTCCATTTCTCCTTTTGAATTTGCTTCCTTAGGTAACATCTTTTCAAGCTCTTGGGTTATATATTGGCACAGCCCCCTGCCTTTGACCAACTTGGTGGGTCTAACCTCCACATCATATTGAAAGATCGTAGTGATCCAATTGGATTTTTTATTAGTAATTTCCCCCTCCATGATATATTCCCTGACACTTAGGTGAGCTACAAGTATTAGAATCTTGTTCCTTGATATCAGGTGCCTAAATTTCTTGAGGGCTTTTACCATGGCATAGGCCTATCTTTCCACAAAATTATACTTGGTCTCATACTCTCTGAGAGTTCTTGAGAAGAAGGCTATTGGGTGTTCCCCTTCTAGCCCATCATTATTTTGAGTTAAGACAACATCAATACTCGACTCTCCTCCATAGACATACATTACGAAGGGTTTGGAAAAATTTGGGTTCTTGAGCATTGGGGCTACTGAGATAGCCTTTTTGACCTCTTCGAATGCTTGCTTCCCTTCTATATTCCATTTGAAGACCAGGTCCTTTTTTATCAAGAGTGTCATTGGCCTAACCAAGCCTACCAAATCAGATATGAATTTATTGACAAAATTGATCTTCCCTAAAAAGGACTGGACCACCTTCTTATTTGCTGGAAGAGGTAGGTCTATTATAGCTGCGATTCTCTCAAGATCTATAGAAACTCCTTCCTTAGATACTATGTGCCCCAATAGTTTACCCTGAGGTACAACAAAAATACATTTCTTGGGATTCAATGATATCACAAAATCTTAACATTTCTTGAAGATAGATTCTAAATGATCAAAATGATCATCAACATTTTTTGAGAAAATAGTAAGGTCATCCAGATAGACTAGGATGACCTTGTTTATAAGTTCACCAAAGGCTATATCCATAGCTCATTGAAAGGTAACTCCTACATTTGATAAGCCGAATGGCATCTTTGTGTAGGCAAATGTCCCCCATTTGGTAGTGAAAGTAGTTTTGTACTGGTCTTCCTCAGCTAGCCAAATCTAATTATACCCAGAGAAACCATCAAGTAAAGAAAACCTCTCTGATCCAGCCATAGTTTGAAAAATTTGTTCCATGGAGGGCAAGGGATAGTGGTCTTTTAGAGATGCTCTATTTAGATCTCTGAAATCTACACACAGTCTTACATCTCCATTCTTTTTCCTAACTGGGACTAGATTTGATACCCAGGTCGAGTGCTTGATTAAAAATATTATTTTGGAGTCTAAAAGTTTTTGCAACTCATCTACCATTAGAGGCTCGATCCTTGGATTTACTGGCCTCTATTTCTATCTGATGGGCTTAGATCCCTCAGTCAATTCTATTGTGTGCTAGATAATGTCTCTGTTGTATCCATGAAGGTCTTCATAGCTCCAAGCTATGACTTTGTCATATCTCTGGCACAATTTAATTAGTCTTTCCTTCTCTTCTTGAGTTGCGGAATTCCCAACTTTTAGCCTCTTCTCGTCACTCACCTCTACTTCAAAATAGTCTACTTTATCTACCTGGAACCTTTTCTTTCCCAGGCTTACATCCTCTGGGTCAAACAAGTTTTCTAAGGTGATCAATCCCTTGGGGATCTTATTAGTCCTTAATTATATAATCTGATCACCATATGCCTCTTTAATTTTAGTTTGCAACTGATCAAAAAACTCATCTGATTGTTGTAAGAAAGAGACTATTTGAGCATCATTTTCAAACACTTGCCAATTTTCATCATTTTCTGGGATGGTCAGTCTCACTATAACTTTTACTGCCTCATTGTTAACCAATAGGCTAATTACTAGGTTAAACTGTGAGCCAATCTGAGCCATCCTATTAGCCTCAGATTTTGACTTCTAGGGATTATCTCAATATTAAAAGCTTCAAAATCTTCTATCAAATCCCAAATCCTATGCTTGTAGGATCTCATTCTCACATTTTTGGCTGCTGCCTTTTCCCTAATTTGCTTTACCACTAATTTTGAATCTCCTTTTACCCTTAGGTTCTTTATTCCCTTTTTCTTGGCCAACAGAAGCCCATGTACTAAAGATTCACATTTTGCATCATTATTAGTGCAAGCAAATTAGAATCGAATAGCCCTTAAAATCTTATCACCATTTGGAGTAGTAAGACAAATTCCTGCTCCAGCACCATGTTTACTTCTGGCCCCATCAAAATTCAAAGTCTAGACCTCTGAATCTTGAGTAGTAGGTGTCTCTTTCCTTATAACATTTGGGATCACCTGATCCTCATCAAAAATGACATACATGCCCAAACCAATAGAGTCATAGTTCCTATACGGGTTGCTATGCATCATAGCCAACAACTGGTTGTTTTCTTCTTCTTGATCATGCTTAGTCCATTTGCCTAGCTCTTCAACAAAAATCCTTTCTTCTTTATTCATCATGGCACGATCTGCTTCTAGTCTTGTTGTTGGTTCATTGGTTATATGGTCTTTGGACAGTGGCTCAGATAGAATTTTCATCTTTGAACCATATTTGGTTCTCAGGATGAGGTGAGACTAGTCAAGAGACATATATCCTCCTATCTTTACTGTAAAGTGTCTAGATAAACATAAACCAAAGATAGGAGGGATATCTATGACAACTATATCTTGTTTGACCACTATGTTGGGACATGTGTATAACTGCAAGGGGAGTTGTTTAATTCTCCCTATGGTTTGCACTATTTTGCCATCTAGCTACATAACTCCCTTTGCAAGGGGTTCATATTTTACTTTCAAAGCATCAGCTATTTGCTTGGGCATCACAGTTGTACTAGCTCTCAAATCTATCAATGCATTATGCAGAAGTTTCTTTCCAACTATCAGAGTCAAATATAAAGGCTCTGGCTTTGATTTACTTACTTGTGCTGCATCATTCACGAAGGCTATTGTCTTTGGAGGAACTGTATCTTTAAGCTTTCCCCTTCCAGCAGGTCCTTCCTGGTAACAACATCTTTGTGCACTGCTTGCCCTTGTAAAGCTTCTTGCAGTAGTGTCTTTTGCTTAGGAATAGCCAAGATATCCCATATAGATACTTGCACTAGAGTCTTCTTTAATTGGTCCACTATGTTGATTGGTCCCAAAGACTGAGGTTTTTGGAAATAAGGATACCTCGTTCTTTCTTGAATCTGGATAGGGATCCCTTGATCTTGTACCGGTTGAGGTACTTCTTGTCTAACAACCACGTTCCTTTGATCTTGGGATGGAGGATTATTCTTGACCTGACCACTTGCAATCTTGAGCTGCTCCACCATCCTCCTCTTTGATCTGGTATAATAATCAGATTGTACTATTGGCCTTTGGGAGGTAGATGCTTCATTCAAGAAAATTACTTCTTTATCTTCAACCCATGAGAACAAAGCATGTTCAGGGGCTATTTCTTCTTCTTGTTACAAGGACATTCCTTGCATCTAAGCCACTAGGACTAAATTCTGCATGCCAGGAGACTGGTAGGCTTGATTGTTACTAGTACTGGCAAACTGACCATCAATTCTTCTTTGCTCAGCCACCCTTTGTTGTAGATTACCTCTAGGGCAATCTCTGGGTGTGTGAGCATCGTTGTAAGGGAAACACCAAGCATTAGTATCATCCACATAATTATTTTGTCCTGGAACCATCTCCCTATTTGAGTTGGGAGGAATGGTCTGTGAGGGTGTGGGAATAACAACTAATTGATTTGTTGGTTGGTGGTTGGTTTGCCTTGGAGGGTCATGATATTGGTTTGTTTGGGATGAAAAAATGTTTCCTTGATAGCCTTGATAAGGGGCTTTAGGGAAAGTATTTTGCTGCCTCTTCATATTAATCAGCTCATTGGAGAATGTCCTTAGCATACTCTTGATATCATCCATCTTAGATGACTGAGCAGGGACTGGTTGTTTCACAGGTAATGGAGGGTAAGCATACATAGACATAGGTGGGCTTACATCTTTAGGAACTTCTTGAGGTAAAAGTAAGGTAATTTTTTGGGAACATAGGCATGGAAGGCCTTAGAGGTAACTTTCTAGCATCAATTAAATGATTCTCAGCTTTGACTGCAAGGTCATAAGCCACTGGCAAAGTGTGTCCTCCTAGTGACTGAATCATAACAGATATATCTAAATTTAAAGCTTTGAGATAGAATACTATGGCCATACCAAATGGTGGTTTAGCTACAATAGGGATTCTATCCCAAGTTTTCTGGAATCTGGTGTTGAAGTCAATCATGTCCTCTTGTGGTCCCCTTTGAATGGTGATCAACTGCTGTAATAGAGAAGACTTATCACCCTTCTCTACAAATATTTCAAAGAACTAATCTTCGAGATGGTCCCATGTAGATATGGTATTTGGGGTCAAAGACTGATACCATCCTAAAGCCTTCCCTTTGAATGAGGCTGTTAACAACCTTAGGGCCACATTTTGCTCTGTGACACCATGTATGGCACAAACATCTGATACATCTTGAAGATGTTCCATGGGTGTTTTTGAGTCTTGCCCACTAAATTTGGGCAGATCCTTTAGAGCATTTACTAGGATAGGGTCCCAAATAGCTGGTGGTGTTGGGAGGATTAAGGGGCTACCAGTGTTCCAGCTTGCATAATTTCTTGGGGGTACATGGGCTCCCATGTTTGGTGTTGGTAGAAACTGGTTAGCTCTTCTTCTTGGACTAATTACCAGAGGTGGCAAAAGAATACATGGATTTGCAGTAGATTGCGATCTGGTAACTGGTCCACAGCTCTAACTTCTCATAGTTCTCTGGTTCATGTGGTCTTGAAAGAAACTTTAAGACGGGTCTGCCAAAAATTGTTGATGACTTAAAATTGCGCTTGATCTTAACCAATCAATAATGGCAAGTTTCAAGCTACGGGGCAATGCAGCTTGAAACATGTCCAGATTTTAGAGAAGCTGGTCTCTTTTTTGTATTGGATGTTGGAGAAAAGGGATAGGAGATTAAACAGAAACGCAAATGTAGGAATTGAAACCTAACTATGGCGATGCACCTAAGTGTAATCCTAATCCTAACTTGAGCACAATGAGACTATTATAGGACTCAATTACATTTAAGAGCAGACAAGTTCATGATCAATGTAAAATATTGAAATAACAAAAACAGAGGCTCACAACAGGGAGGTCTTTCATTGAGATATAGGGAATGTCAACAAAGGCATAGTGTTCAATCTTCCCAACAGAATCTTCCAATCACATAAGAGGCATAGAAGTCACGTAAAGTTATGTAAACCTTTCAATTCAAGAAAATGAGACAAAAGCAAATGATATTCCTAATCACAACTCCAAAAAATCTACAGTATAGACTACTTTGCAAATGACACAGACAACACCAACCAAGGCATGGAGCTCAAATTTCCTTAATTCATTCAGCCACATAAAGGGCACATAAACATGCACAATTATATCAACTTTACAACTCAAGAAAATTGAGACAAGAGTAAATGATATCACTGGTCAGAAACTCTAGAAGTCTAGAACTATGAGAAATCCCCCTTCTTAGATTTTACAATCTTGCTTATATCTCCTTCTATCACTCCACTTCCCATGCAATTCTTCTCCATCCTTCACTGACTGGGGACAAATAGACGGCACCTTCAATGCTTTTGGGGCTCCAAAAATCTACCCAATGAACTGTTCCATCTACTCGAATTAACTCCAGCTGATTTTCCCTCTATTTCACTTTGCAGCAACAGATACACGGAACACTTCTATTATGTTGAAATGGGAGAGAACACTTAGTCAATTTCCTATAAATTCTCCTATTACTAAGAAGGCACCAAAAAATGACACTTGGCACTTTCTACCAGATTTATCAGATACACGTGGCCCTCTCTGCTTCTCTTTGGTTGTTCTGTGGTATCACTCAAGACACATATTAGACTCTTGCGAATGGTGACACTTGGCAGTTTTTGTAGACTCTTAAAGTAACACTCAAGGCCCACCACAATCTTTATTCAGCAATGAAACTCGAAGATGGTCTATCAGAAGTTGACACGTGGTGATCTTCGCTACTTCTGGGAGACATGTGGTATCTTTCGCTTCTCCTGCTAGGGGTATGTGGCATCTTCTGCTTTTTCCAAGAATAGAGTAAGAATGGGCTCAAAGAGTGACACTTGGCAGCATCCACTGCTTTTGGCATTTAAGCAAAATGAAATGGTTGAATTAAAGCATTGGGCCCAAGTGTTGAACCAAAGTCTCCCAGATGCCGACACATGGTGACTTCCACTACTCTATTACTAAGCTCGTTGAAAGTCTTTGCCGAAAAAGTAGAACAAAATGTAGGTGCCTCTATGAGACGCGGATGCTGACACATGGTGCATTCTACTTAGCTGCTATTGGGTAGTGGCATGATCTGTGGTTCTATGAAAAGCTACAAAAAGGCCTCGAAGGACGCCAACTGATCGGCTTAGTTTCTTAGAAGGTGACACTTGGCAGCTTTTGCTACACTTTGACACTTAGGCAAAAGAACCCGTCCTCTGCTCCAAAACTCTGCTGCTATGACCAAGGTATGTGGGAACCCGAACTACAATGCTCAACTAAAAATTTGAATGCAACGTAGAGTAAAAAATTACTCTACAATAATGTATAAATCATAACATCAGAATGTAAATGAATCTGAGCATAAGTAGGTAATGTAAGATGTATGTTGTAATCTAGCATTACATAAGGGTGTCAAGGTAGATGTAATCAATGTATAATAATAAAGTCTAAGTAATTACCTAGGGGGATGGGGAATGATGTCCATCATGTCTCCCAAGTAGAAAGGGTAGATGCATGAGGTCCTTCATGGCATCAAAAACTGGTGTGTGTTCGTAACAAGTAAATACAAGTATCATGGTGTAGAAACATACAAGGAAGCAAACATACAAGCACATGAGGCACATAAGAGGTAGGCCAAGGGGGAAAAATATAAGGGACATGGGCATATGTCACTAAATATGAGAATGAAGACATACAAGGACATGTTCAAATGTCCACATATGTAGACAACAAGCAATTTGGTGTAGAGCCACATAGAAGGACATGTTCAAATGTCTGCATATAGAAGCAAGAAAACAAACACAAGGAACATGGGCACATTTCCAAGGCATATAAATAGAGATGTGGTGTAAAATCCAAAGAACAATGGCATATTCAAATGCCCTCAAATATGGAAGAAGTATAGGAAACACAATCAAGTCTAATCTAGGAACCAGAAATGAAAGCATGTATAGTTGTGTAATACAAATCTATGTAAATGCTAAAATGCATATATACTTAGTCTAACTAGTGATATTCAGTAAAATTTGAGTGATGAATAGTATTGATTAATATCAAGTTAAATTAATGCATAAACTGGAATGTATAGTATGTAAAGATATAACCTAATAGTAACAACTATGTATGAGATGCCCCCAAGTGGGCAAATGTATCAAATGTATAAACTTGGATCAGTGTAAATGCCCCTAATGGGTAGATGATAGATGGTCTAGATTAGTGTAGTGGACCAGAGTCCTATCTATAATCTACAAGCACTCGACAAGAATAAGGGAAGCATATGTGTTTGATAAAATTGACTATACTAGGATAGCTACCAATATGCAATATTTGGCAAGTAGTAAAAATGTAAACATAACAATGCGTACAATCTATAAATTTTTTATGTTTTTAAAATATTTGAATATTTTTTGAAATATTTGAATGTTTTTATATTTTGACATGCTATATTATTTTTTTATTTTCTAAGTATAAGTTATGTACAAGCAAATATAAATAAACTATGTATAAGGAATGAGAGAGAGAAAGAAGTATGTACAAGGGTAGGAACCATATTAACCAATGAGTCTCATAAGAGACTCACCATCACCATGACCTATGTCAAAGAGGGGAACTATGATCATGCATGCAATGTGAAAGGGAAACTATGACCCCACTATTTGGTGTGCTATATAATCTAAATCTGAGGTTGCCTGTGTAGTATTGCTATATGTGGTGGCACTAATTGTGATGCTCTGTGAACTGTAGGGGTCTTAGGGACCCATCTAGGAGATGTATAAGCTATAGGTGATGTAGGTTCCCTGTGTTGAGAAACCCTATAACCTAATATAATTGATCTCAACATAAATATCTTAGAGGAAGGTCCTCTAGAATTTGTGATGTATCTCTAATGCAATGGTATCTTTAGTAATGGTCTTCGAGGGAGAGTATGCATATGTGTAGATACCATAGTAGTAGACTTGGATTGATCTAAGGACTACGATAAATAATATGATGTATGCATAAGATCTATACTCTTTGCTATAATTTATAACCATTAATAAATGGTAATGAAAATAGAACTGTAACTACTGTCTATGCTAGAACTATAGTTGGAAACTGTGCTAGAACTGCCTATGGGATGGGAAGAGGATACTTATATGGGACACTCTCAATATTAACCACCTAGTTAACATGTATATACTTTAGGCATCGGTGCACTATATATGGGATGGCTCAGAGTTGTTGTAACCATGTCATGCCCAATAATATGTCGAATACACCCACATTAGGTACTACCAGGAACCAAGTGGCTATGTGTGCTAGTCCACCCTATAATGGAAGTACAATCTCCCTAATGGAGATATGAATGTGGCCACAAAAACCACCAATGACTATATTTGTAGGGAATATATCCTGCTCTGTGTATCCCAAGATTTGTAAGAGTGTCATGGTGCACATGCTTATGCTTGACCCATTGTCAACCATGCCACTGTGAATAAGATAAATGCTCATATGAAGAATGCATGTAAATTATATGTCATCATCCACAATCTCTTGCTCTAAAAATGTGATAAGTGGTTTAGGTGGCATTGTAGTGTGATACATGCCAATAATGTTATGTAATGGATGTGTCTCCTCTATAACTATGTGATAGGAAGCTGGTGGTGGATAAGCCTGGTATATATAATAAACCCCTAATGTGCCCACTATCTCATTACCTATATGCTTTGGGAAAGGATCTAAAAATATCTTAAGTGCCTTTACCTATATTTTTTTAATTTTGGTGCCTTTATGGGTGTGCCCACATCAATAGTGTTAGCCTCAATGAGATCTTGTATCTTGTGCTTCAGTTTAATGCATCTGTTTATCATGTGGCCTAGTTTCCTATGATACTCACAGAATGCATTTGAATCATAACTCTTTGGAAGAGGCCATGCCATATCAACCTCTTTAATGGGAGGGAGATATATGACATTGCATTCCAATAGTTGTTGTAGAACTCATGCTGGTGACTCTGATAGATTAGTGAAGACTTTGCATTGAGGGGGTGATAAAACCAATCTGGGAGAAGGCTTTGAAGCTACGTTGACTATGGCATTTTGATCACTTTTGTTTTTTATGGCCCTTACCTTGTATGGATTTTTATTTGTACTCTTAATAGCTGAATTTGATCCATTTGTATACTTGAGTTTGCCCATTACTAAGAGCTTAACCTCTCTTTCCTTAACCGTGTGGTACATATTGATAAATGTGGAAAACTTCTTGAATAAGATATATTCATGAAGTGTTGGTAATAAACTATGTTTAAATATATATTTAAGCTCTCTATCTGCCATGGGGCTAGTTAATTTGGATAATATTGTCTTGTATCATAAGACATAATTGGCTATGGGCTCATTTAACTTTTGATTTAGTTGTACCACTTGTGCATATGCTATCTTATCACTAATGTTGATAGAGAAGTGTGATAATAACACATTGGATAAAGGATTGAATGATGTGATATATTTTTTGGACAAATCATAAAACCATTGTAGGGCATAATCCTTGATATTGCATGGAAATAACTTTGTAAGAAGCCAATTATTGGACACATAGTCCAAGCATTCCGCATGAAAGGCTCTGAGGTGATGCTTTGGGTCACCCTTGGAATCATATAATGTGAGCTTGGGTTCCACAAAATTGGATGGCAAAGGAGTTGTTGCTATGTGATGTGCCAAAGGTGTATGCAAGATAATGTTGGAATCCAAGGCATGTGATGGCTTAGTTGCTCCCTACTCAAGATGTAACACCTTAGATTGTAGAGTAAGAACCTCCTGCATAAGGGATTGTACATATGGATTAGAATAACTAAACATAGGTGGTGTATCTATCACTGATGGTCAAATAACAATCTTGGGTTGTGTTATCTGAGTTAGTTGAGTGGGCCCCACTGAAGGTGTAACAATATTGTTAACTAGAGGGGTTGAAGATTGAACATTGTTTATCTTTTAGAGTTCCTCCTGGAAAATGTTTATGAAATCATCTTGGATGTATTTATGTTTGGATGCAAAGTCTTGTAATTGACACTTATCGGTTTAATAAAATCTATTGTTAAATTCTACCATTGTAGGCTGGAAGTTAGGAAAACAAATTTTGTATATTTTGACTCTTTTAAGGAGATTAAGCTATGAAATTTTGAAAAATTTAAATATAGCAGCAAATATGATATTTTTGGAGTTAAATCTGAGTATAGATAGAAAATGATACAAAACCTAAGTGTGTCTAGGGTTAGGGTGTTTGAATACAGGGTTTCTTTTGCAACAATTTAAATTAGATGTAAAATAAATTGAAACCCTATTATAAAATTGATTTTAATTAGCTAGGTTATCTACAAAAATTAGAAAATTAGAAGTATTTAGCCCTAAATTTATTGCATAAAATTTGGATGAATGCAAGCTAGGGTTTGATGCAATATTCCAAGTAAGATGGGTTCACCAAATGATTTAACCTTTTCTAGGTTTTACAATGAAAATCATATGTTTGGTTAAGGGGATGAGATGCATAAATCATCTAAATAAATATGCAATGATTAAGTACTAATTTGTTGTGATTTTGACCTTGTTTGAATTTCTACTAATGGCAATAAATGGGGATAAATAGAGACTTATCTAAAAATTAAATGTCACGGATGATCTAGGTTCTAAAAGTTGAAATTTGGGCAGTAGTCTGTGTCGTCAACATGATTCATGTGATCATCTACTCACAAGATAGTAGTGCCCAATATGGACAATAGTGTCATTTATGTGTAGTGTCCTTAATGTGGTGCTAATTTCCCCTTTATAAGACTTCATATTTTTTAGGGTAACTGCACCTGTGTGTATATGTCTTGTTCTTGTGTGACTGAAACCTTGAGCTCTATATTATGTCTTAAAAATTTGATTTAATGTGCAAACCCTAGTCTCCTTGCAAACATGGCATGAACAATAATTTTTTTTGTGTTAGTAGGATAGACTGGACATCCTCAACAACCCATTGTGTAGAGAGTTGCCTACATACCAATACTCTGAAGAGGGATCAAGCCTATTTTAGTTTTCCCTCCTAATGCTTGATGCAAGTGCAAGTGAATTCTAGAATGAGAGTGGCCTTGGATGGCTTGAATGTTCTTGAGATTTGAAATGTTTGAAAACTAGGCTTAGGGATATTGTATATAGTAGTATGCACAAATTAGGGCAAAATAGGGATATAATAACTTGATTTTTCACAACTTTGTCTTTGGTTTAAATAACTTTTGTTTCTATTTTCCATCTAGTGAATAGAGGTGGATTAAACTTGAATTTATAGGGTTTTGTTGCTTGTGCATATAATAAAATAAGCTTAGGCTGACCTTAAGAGGGGCACACATTTAAAAAACTATCCATTAGGAAGAGTTGGGGCTCAGGATAGTAGTGCCTAGTTGGGGACACTAGCACCATGTGGCTGTAGTGTCCCAAATATAACACTAATGTCCTATTTATAGACTACTGAGCAATTTGAATTGGGGTTTGAGATGACAGTTCTGGGACTATGTTATGATTGGTTTTAGGTGATTGTGGTTTGTTGAATGATTGTAAAAGTAAGTCTAATGCTCAAGGATAGGTTTATGGCTAGCCTAGGGATATGTTAACTCAAGCAACACTCTTAGCACCCAATTACCACTTTTAGGTAACTACAAGTTTTTTTTTTCAAAAATCAATTGATGTCAAATAAACTAATTAGATTTCAAATATAGAGATGTCATTGATACCTTCTATTAGGCAAGAAATTGGTATGATTAAAAACATTGCTCCATTTGGAAAATCCATGTGATTATTTCATCGCCATCAAATTTGTGTATCTACATTTTTTAGAATAATTATTTTTGGACCTAAATAAAAAATTTCAATAAATTTCTCCTAATGAAAATATTGAATATGAGAGGTAGAAGTATCCAAACCTTAAGCCTTAGTCTAATCAATAAACTGGTCGAGTTCCTTGAATTTTTCCAATTGCTATGTTGTTCAATCTATATTTGAATGCTTAACTATATTTTTCATTCCCTCCTTGGTTTCCATGCCATATAATCTTGATTTGGGATGTTCCATTCTTTTTTTAAAAAAATCACACCTTCTTCCCCAATCTATACTATGTCCACCTCTAAATCTAGATTATCTTTGAAAGAATTATTTCTAGGTGTGAGAGGAGGCTTGTCCTTGCCTCTGATATAAGGACCTACCATGTTTTTGCATGGATCATAAATATAAAATAAGGTTACAAGTTTTACTAGAAAACTATACCAATGTGTTTACCTCCTGGTGATGAAGCCAATAACTACTATATTGTACAAGGGTGCAAACCTCTAAACCTTAAAATCCATAAAAAACTGGTTATCAACCACCTATACCATTGTGATTGTTTTGTCGAGAAAAATCCAATGACTTCTATATTTCACAAGGGTGTAGGAACCTAAATACAAACTTTTTACACTCTAGAATGCCTAGTGCATGAAGAAACCCTAAATTCTCATTATATCATTTTTTTGGCCCACAATCAGAATCAAACAATAATGTGAAGAAAATTCTTAACCAAATAACAACAAATATAGGAAAGTAAGAAAAAGTTTTGCAATAAAAAAATTGATGTACCAAGAATATTGATTTCCATTTCTGTCAATAGTCCCAATGCACTATATAAACTCTATCTAAGTCAAATATTTGATACCAATTGTAATGAAATTGTTATATCACAAAAGTAGATTCAAATTAGTAAATCAAAATTCAAAATGAGGCATGAACAAATCAATGAAAATAATTAACAAATAAGAGCATAAACTAGTAGATACATGTAATATAAGTGAAATAAACAACAAAATATTGTTTATCAAACTAAGCCACTTCAAGGGGGAAACCTACACACTCCTTACAATAATAAAATAATTTGTAATATGATGATCCAATATTAAATAAATACTTTGTATATATAACATAATTAGGCTATAGGGATTCTATAATCCAAATTAAGTTGAGTACTCCTAATATTATTATATATATGATTTATCAAATGAATAAGTCAAATACTATCAATAAAAATAGGGTGGATATCGGAAGAGGAGACAAGGACCAAGGCAATAAAGGCAGCCAAAAATATGTTATATGTGTGTATAAATCAACTATATTTACCTAAACTACTTATTGAATCCAAATAAAAAAAAATGATTTATGCACATGCCAGTATTTTATACTAGCATGACTATGAAAACTATCAGATTCTTGAAAAATAATATTTGTGGATGGAAAGTTATAAATATAGTTTATTTAGTGTCTATATTATCCCCAAACTTGGTCCAAAATTTAACCAAAAACTGTTGATACCTATATGATATAATGAAACTTTCCAAACCAAAATGAATCCAAACATTAGTGAAAATAAATTCAACTACATCATTTCCCTTAAGAGTTTTCTTGCTTGGCATAAGAATGCACATTTTTAAAAGCCAATCTACAGCAAAAATCAAGTAATTATTCCCTTTCTTTGATAAAGGAAATCCTCCTTTGAAATCCATATAAATTCTCTCCCACAGTCTCAAAGGAACTGATAGTGGCATATATAAACCCAACTTCCTATTAATAATATTTTTTGTGCCACATAACACACACCCTTATGAAATATGAAACATCAACTTGCGTATTTGGCCAATAAATATACCTTTGAAAATGTGTTTCATCATCAACATGACATGTGACTTTTGAAGTATGATCTTCCCTTGTCATTGAAGTATTTTTTCCATTATTGCTTGCATAACACATCTTCATTTCTGTGAAACTAGGGTGCCTATTTGTTTTGTGATTTGATCTTTCTTGTTGCAATCCAGTTGAGTCTCACTTTACTTTTGTGCACACAATTAATTATTCATGTGTGCTAGTGTTATTATAAAGCATATCTCAATTTACATGCACATTTAAGTATTTTGATCTTTCTTGTTGCAATTCAGTTGAGTATCTCTTTACTTTTATGCACACAATTGCTCATTCATATGTGCTAGACGTATTATAAAGCATATCTCAATTTACGTGCACATTTAAATCTTGAAACATTCTCATTCATATGTACTAGTGTTATTATAAAACATATCTCAATTTGAATGCACATTTAAATCTTGAAACCTTCTTCATTGTGTAAAGTAGGTTAAAATGATAAATTTTCATTATTTACACTTTGATTAAAAAATGTGTTTTTGACCTTCATGTTGTAGGTGTGATAAGGCCTCTACATGAGTGAAATGGCCTAGTGTTAGTTAGGGACAAAAAGGTCTAGTGCATGGTGGGGTCAAAAAGAGAGAAATGCCCTGAAGACATTGTGTAGAGTGTGCCTAAAAGTTTGAAAGTATACAAGACCCTAAAAAATAACGGAATGGTCTTAGATGTGCTTGGAGTGTCCAAAATCACTAAGATGTCTTCAAAGTTATGGCAAGGTGTGTACACATATAAGGCATGAAACCAGTGTCCAGGAAGGGAGTGAAAAGTGCTTGATAGGTGAAGCAACCTATGCTTAAGTGTATGGTGAACTAGAGATGCTTGAAACTGGTAAAGTAAGAGATAGACCTGAACATAATGGGTTGCAAACAAACAAAGCTAGAGATATGTGTGGGTAGTCTTTAAAGAGTGTAAGGCAAGCATAAATTACTCTATATAGAGCATGCAAAGTATGAAATGTATGCCCAATAGGAGCTATAAGTGTGAAGCATTAAGCAGGCAATGTGAAATGTGCTTTACAAAAGTGAAATGGTTTACGAGGTAGGATGTAAATAGTGTTCTATGGGATCCAATAGAGGTAATTGCTCTGTATGGAGAGTGTCAAGTGGGCTCAAGTTTAACGAAGAAGTCTAAGGGCCCTAAGGCCTATGCTCGTTTAATTTGATTAAAATTAATTTAATTTTAAATTAACTAGATTTATTTAAAGTGAATTGAATTTGCTATTTTTATTATTATTTAAAAGAAAAATTGATTCTTTTTAAAAGTGAGAAACACAATAGACATTAAAAACCTACACCAAAACCACTCATTTGTTCATACTTTGGTTTCATAACTCTATTTTTTGAGTCATCAGTGTTATTTGGAAGCTGACTTCAATGCCTTTGCAATGATGTGGGACCTATAAAGAGAAAATATAATTTATAAATCCACTATTTTAAAATTTGATTGTGTTACTTATAAGTGTCACATTTTTTTAAATCTTGCTTAATATCCACCACAAATGTGACATTTTATTGTCTCTCTTTTACAGAGCTGGGTGAGGGGAGGAGACATCCATTTTAAAAGAGTATTATATTAAAAGACAAAATTTTCCATACCCATTTAATATGCACAAAAAATGTGCCAAACATATAGAGTGAGTTTATCAATGGTGCAGGATCTACGAAGGATAAAATGTAAGTCATTATTTCGCTCATAACTTTCAAATTGTTGCTTTGTTTTGCATGCCATTCATGGTATGAGATCATTGATTCTGAGATCTATGCAGTGATGTTGATATCAAGGGAGAGCATGATCTATAACTCGTTGAAATTTTCATCCCAATTTTTAGTTATTGTTGGCTTGGGCAAAAGGGGGAGTGCATAATTGAAAATGAGTTTGCCAACAACCACAATGTTCCCATTAATGCTTAATGCTTGGAGAAAGACCTCTCTTCTTTGAAAGTTTCCCCTTTGTGTGTTAATCTCAATTAATTCCTTCACAAAATATTCAATTGGGCTTATATAGAATTCAGAGCTATTAACCAAATGCCATTTTCCCTCCTATTATTTGTAGGCTAGGGTAGAGGGCCAAATCATTTTTTATTTCTGCATTTCCTTACTTTTTTAGATAGATTTTCATGTGGGTAATGTTGCTTTAAAGATTTTATTTGTATTCAACTAATTGTAATTGACCTGAATACTTTATTTTTCAAATAAATATCTATTAATCAAAATTTTGGAGATTATGGTTCACTTACTGTGCATGTAAATAGTGGTTGTGTTAATTTTATTCTTATTGTTTTCAATCCTCAGACTTTGATACTATCTCCATTAATGGTTGTGTGGATACTGGACATGCAATAAATTTGTTTTATGGGTTTGATTTAATCAAGATATTCAAATCTTTCTTTTGTGCAAAGCAAGCTCATTCCTTTCCTCTTTCCCCTCACCTTTTATTCCTTACAAATATTTTAGCTTAGTGTTAAATTATACCTAATTGCAATAAATGTTTACTTGTTTTATCTTAATTTTAAACAATATTTATTGCTACTTATGCACTGTTGAATATATGTATGCAATGAATGAATATTGAATTGACTATATTTTTTTGATAAATCTAAAACTACTAATTTTTTGGGCACTTTTTTCATGCATGTTGTTATTCATTATGTGCCCAAAATGCACATTGATAAAACAATGAACTTGTATTCCCTCTCACTTGTTTAAGCTTAGATTTCAAACCAACAACCCCTTGAAATGGAATAGTTTCACATCAACCAACTAGGTTACCCAATGTGTCATGACCTAGTGATTTAGACCTTGGGGAGATCTTTGACTTCCTTTCATGAGAGGTTGGGTAGGTTCATGCTCCACTTAAGTTGGTGTGCCAAATGACTCATCAACAAACTAGAGCTAGGAGTGCCTAAATTAAATTTTAAACTTGAAATTTTAACTTTAAACATTTTAGATGCATTGTCTACACTGAGGTATTCTGAATACCAAACTAGAAAGTAGGAGAATGACCACAAGAGTGAAGTCCATTGATGGTGATTTTGAAGTATTTTACCTCATTGAACATTGAAAAGTAAGAACAAACAAAGGAAAATAAAAAACTAGACATATTCAATCAATGAATAACTCACATATAATTGTTATCTCTTTTGTCAACCCTTTTGATACCCCGAAACCCACTAGTGGCTATTGTTTGGCCTGGTGGAGGTAACTGTAATGTGAACATCACATGAGTTGCCCATGATTCACCCAAAAATGCTAAGAAAATATACCCTGTGTATGTGCACGATGTAATTCAAATTGTAGAAGAGCACATTCAAGCATTCAAAGATGTTATAATAAGAACCCAAATTGACCATACGGATGTGGCCTGTAGATTTTTCCCCTATATCTTGGATGATATGGCCTATGGTTGGTATCTTGGCTTGTCAGATGGATCCATCACTTCTTGGAATGTTTATTTTTCAAGAAAATAACATTCACATGTATTTTGATTAAACATTGTAATGTGAATAATTATGCAAGTAATAATTCATTAAAAGATATATTTGGTTAGTTGTTAAAATATAATATTTGAGAGTCATATTATCGTGTGTAAAAAAAATATTACACATATTGGTTTGTTATTGTTTGAGAGTGATCATAGGAATATGATGAGTCATTTGTAGAGATATGATTTTCCCTATTTATAAGAAAGACTTTCCCTATATATATGTAATGCCTAAAAGATTTAATATTGAGAATAGAGTAATATATTGTGTGTTCAAATATTGTTTAATTATTTGTCTTTATGTTGGTATATATGAGATAAATCTATATATTAGCTCTTACAAAAGCTATTAATGGTATCAAAGCAATATGAGATCATGAGCATGATATGGGGCAGATCTGCTAAATGTTATGGTTGCCCCAACTGATGAAAGAGTATTTAGTTTGAAAAGTTTCTAATATATATTAAGCTTTTGCTTTATAAATATTCAAGTTTTGGCATGTTTATAGTTTCATAGTAAATCCATGTTGGTCATAGTCTTTTAGATTTGTATGCATTATCAGCTCAAGCCCTGAGATCTATCATCACATTATTGGGCAATTGTTGTCTGATACTTAGGCCCTAATTTATCCAGGAGGAGCCTTGTAGGTGTGTTCACAAATTTACAAACCATGATTGATTCTGTTACTTCTTTTTTTATGGCAATCCACAACTCAAAGTAGTCAAACGCTCCACATAAGCAGACAAGCCTAAAAATAGAGACATGAACATCCCATATGCATAGTCTTATTAGATAGTTGATTCTGACATCTCTGCAATGATGTTGATATCAAGTGGGGGAGAGCATGATCTATAACTCGCTAACATTTTTGACCTAGTTTTTAGTTGTTGTTGGCTTGGGCAAAAAGGGGAGTGCACAATTGAAAATGAGTTTGGAAACAAATAAAATGTTTCCATTAATGTTTTTTGGCCTCTAATGCTTGGAGAAACACTTGTCTTCTTTGAAAGTTTCCCCTTGGTCTGTTGATCTCAATTAATTATTTCAACCAATTTTGGAGGGAAAATGTCATTTGGTCAATGAGCTAAATTCTATATAAGGTCAATTGAATGTTTTGTGAAGGGCTAGTTCATTATTATTTGTAGGCTAGGGTAGAGGGCCAAATCATATTTTATTTCTACATTTCTTTGCTTTTTTAGGTAGATTTTCATGTGGGTAATGTTGATCTAAATATTTTATTTGTATTCAACTAATTGTAATTGACTCGAATACTTTGTTTTTCAAGCAAACATCTATTAATCAAAGTTGTGGAGGTTATGGATCAGTTTATATGCATGTAAATGGTAATTGTGTTATTTTTTTTCTTGTTGTTTTCAATCCTCAAATTATGATACTATCTCTATTAATGGTTGTGTGGATACTATACATGCAATAAATTTGTTTATGGGTTTCATTTAATCAAGAGATTCAGATCTTTCTTCTGTGCAAAGTAGGCTCGCTCGTTTCCTCTTTCCCCTCACCTTTTACTCTTTTTTACAAATATTTTAGTTTAGGGTTACATTAGACCTAATTGCAATCAGTGTTTACTTATTTTATCTTGATTTTAAACAATGTTTATTGCTACTTATGCACCATTGAATATATGTATGCAATGAATGAATATTAAATCAACTGTATTTTTTTTATAAATCTAAAATTCTTGAGTTTTTGGGCACTTTATTCATGCATGTTGTTATTCTTTGTGTGCCCAAAATGCACATTGATAAAACAATGAACTTGTATTCCCTCTCACTTGTTTCAACTTAGATATCAAACCAACAACCCCTTGAAATGGAATAATTTCACATTGACCAACTAGGTTACCCAATGTGTCATGCCCTAGTGATATAGACCTTGGGGAGATCTTTGGCTTCCTTTTTGGAGAGGTTGGGTAGGTTCATGTTCCACCTAATTTGGTGTGCCAAATGACCCATCAACAAACTGGATCTAGAAGGAGGGCCTAAATTAAATTTTAAACTTGAAATTTTAGGTATAAACATTTTAGAGGCACTATCTACATTGAGGTATTCTGGATACCCAACTAGAAAGTAAGAGAACAACCATAAGATCAAAGCCCATTGATGGTGAATTTGAAGTTTTTTACCTCATTGGACATTGAAAAGTAAGAATAGACGAAGGAAAATCGAAAACTAGACATATTCAATCAGCTAATAACACACCTATAGTTGTTATCTTTTTTGTCAACAATTTTAATACCCCTTGAAACCCACCAATGGCTATTGTTTGGCTTGGTGGAGGTAACTGCCATGTGAACATTGCATGATTTTATCATTGTTTACCCAAAAACCCTAAGAAAATCTATATTGGGTATGTGCATGATGTAATTCAAACTATAGAAGTGCACATTCAAGCATTCAAAGATGCTATAATAAGCACCCAAATCAACCATGAGGATGTGGCCTGCATATTTTTCCCTTATATCTTGGATGATATGGCCTATGGTTGGTATCTTGGCTTGTTATATGGATCCATCGCTTCTTGGAATGTTTTTTTATAGGGAAAATAACACTCACATGTATTTTGATTAAACATTGTAATGTGAATAATTATGCAAGTAATAATTCACTAAAAGATATATTTGGTTAGTTGTTAAAATACAATATTTAAGAGTCATATTGTTGTGTGTACCAAAAATATTACACCTATTAGCTTGTTATTGTTTAAGAGTGATCATAAGAATATGATGAGTCATTTGTAGAGATATGATTTTCCCTATTTATAAGAAAGACTTTCCCTATATATATGTAATGCCTGAAAGATTTAATATTGAGAATAGAGTAATATATTGTGTGTTCAAATACTGTTTAATTATTTGTCTTTATGTTGGTTTATATGAGATAAATCTCTATATTAGCTCTTACAAAAGCTATTAATGGTATCAAAGCAATATGAGATCATGAGCATGATATGGGGCAGATCTGCTAAATGTTATGGTTGCCCCAACTGATGAAAGAATATTTGGTTTGAAAAGTTTCTAATATATATTAAGCTTTTGCTTTATAAATATTCAGATTTTGTCATGTTTATAGTTTCATAATAAATCCATGTTGGTCATAGTCTTTTAGATTTGTATGCATTATCAGCTCAAGCCCTGAGATCTATCATCACATTATTGGGCAATTGTTGTCTGATACTTAGGCCCTGATTTATCCAGGAGGAGCCTTGTAGGTGTGTTCACAAATTTTCAAACTGTGACTAATTCTATTCACTTCATTTTTATGGCAATACACAACTCAATGTATTCAAATGATCCACATAACTAGACAAGCCTAAAAATGGAGACACCGATATTCCATATGCATGGTCTTATTTTGGATAGTGTCTATGTCATCTTGATCACCATCTAAACAATGATCATCTATAGAACATTTGTAAATTCAATTGACATATCTTCAGTATAGTTTTCTACTCGTACATCAAAAATGATGAAGTTGAGTGTCATTCAAAAATCTAATGTGCAATCTAGAGATTTATACTGTGTTCAATGTCATCCACCTGTGCGTAGACATGCAATTCTTGGACTCAATTCATCCAACTACGTGCCCTGCTCTCTATAAAAAAATGCTCACTAAATGGCTACTTATACATTGGATCCTCGACTCCACTTGACTCGGGTGCCTCGTCCGTGGTTCAAATAATTACTAATAATTTTTTGAGTCTTTATTTTTCTATTCCAGATATTATGAGTCATTTAATAGTAGTTGTGTATGTGAGAGTATACAAAGTTATAGTTTTGTAATTACTGGCTCGATGCCATACTTTTTAAGGTTTAGACATTTCTTAGTTTATTAGATCAGTCCATAAAAGCTTTATTTAGTTTAGAGTCTGAGTTTTTTTTAATATTAGCATTTATACAATATATTATTATTTAAATGTTGAATTCAAATGTTATTTTTGAGTTTATTAGTAAGTCAAGTTTAAGATGTTATCTTAATATGTTCAAAAAGTTAAAATCAAAATATCTATTTATTTGTATGGATGCATTTTGGTGAAAATTGACATCCACAAACATTTCACATTGTAGGGGGGCAGAGCGGTGGGAAATGATAAAATAAACACAATGTGAAAATATTTGAGCTTAAATTTTCAATTGGATAAGTAACGACATAAAGGAGGTTGGAGGCATTGGAGAATAGAGGCTTTCTATGCCTCTCGTTAGCAACTAAAAATGGGGTTGCTTCTACTATAATGGCAAATAAGATGCACAGAAATGACTATGTTAAGGATGATCACCAGTGTTAGTGGTGACTATCTACATTATATGAGATTGAGTGACAACAATCACGTGTAGAGGATACAAAAGTGATAATGAGGATTTAATCCTCATTTTTAGTTTTTTTCATGTGTTTTCAATTTTTTATTCTGCTTTGTATGTGTGAAAAATAAGAGGTGTATTTATTATTTTCTCACATGATGTACCACATAAAAAATGTGTTTAGGAGATGCATGAGTGAATATTGGATAGATGGTTCTTTCTTTTAGTTCTCACATTATATAAGTTGATGAAGTTCCTTTAGTGAATGGTTGATAGCAGATGGTCCCTGTTCATAATTCTCGCACTGAATTTGATTGATGATGTTCTTGACAATGAATGGTTGATGATTTCTTTCTCTACATTAATCAAGTCTTGTGAAACACAAATTACCATATAATTACTAGGGGGGATGTTAAGAAAAATAGTACTCACATGTAATTTGAGTGAACATTATAATGTGAATAATTACATGAGTAATAATTCACTAATAGGTATGTTTGGTTATTTGTTAAAATATAATATTTGAGAGTCATATTGTTGTGTGTAATAATAATATTACACATATATGTTTTTTATATTTTGAGAGCGATCGTAGGGATATGATGAGTCATTTATGGACATATAATTCTCCCTGTTTATAAGAAATACTTTTCCTATATATATGTAATGCCCAAATATTTTAATATTGAGAATAAAGTAATATATTGTGTGTTCAAATATTGTTTGATTATTTGTCTTTATGTTGGTTTATATGAGATAAATATTTGTATTAGCTCTTACAAAATCTATCACTCTCAAAACTATGGTTGTCAATCATTTCTGAGTGCCTATTGATCATGTTGTCCTGTGTCATCAATTTATTGCTACCCCTAGAGAGCCAAATGATCCCATCAACATGTTCAACACATGTTTCCATAAGCTTTAAAAGAGGTTAAAATATCCCTATACACAAATAAAAGTGAGTACTATTCAACTCTACTTGAAGGATTTGGACCCAATGACCTCTATGTTTGTTAGAATGATTCCTACAACACTTGCATATTTGTCTTTGGCATATCTTGAAACTATTATGATTAAACAAAAAATGATATTATAAGTGTATTGTGTTGGTATATTTACTTTGTTAGGATATTCAAATGTGTATAACCAAGTTCTAATGATAAATCAAGTGTTCATGCATAACACCCCTTTGATGAACCAAATACTAGGTGTTATGTATTCACAAGGTGCCATGAAACATTGGAGTGGATATAAATGGGGTTAAGTTACGCAGTTAGTATAGTCTAGTATCAAATTTAGATTCACAATACAATTCCATAGAGCTACATGTGTATGAATAATCTTATGGCTCCAAATTGTGGGCTGCCTCATGCAAAAAAACCATAGATTGTTCCTATAGCCTATAATATCATTTGTTGTTATTCCTAACATAAATGGTTATGCTTTTCTAAATAAAAATAAATAATATGGTCCTACTTTTTTAAACAATCAAACCCCTACTAATGTTATCCACATCTAAATGACATGTTGTCCTCACATTTCTAAATGTTACAACACCTGTAATTAGCACAATTTTGCAAGTGGGAAACAACCAAAATGCAAATGTGAACCCTAAAATAGGAAATTTACAACAAATGGTTCAATTATTGACCAATGACATGGTTTATTTGTAGAGACAAGTGCCTCAACATCATAATCATACTATGAAAAACCCTCCTTAGAATAGAAATTTTAACTTTCAAAGAAATAGTTATTAGTGAAACACTTAAGCTAACAATGGAAGTGTACCTAGCCCTCTTGATGACATAAAACATACCAGTAACAATGCTTCAAACTTTGTTAACTTGGTTGATTTGGTGTTACCCAATTGGTGTAGGCTATATAATATAGATGAACATGTTGAAGCTGATTGTGCTAATTTTTTTATCGATTTCAAACATCTTCTAAAAAGAAATGGAAAATTTATAAATAGTGCTTGCACTTGAGAATAATCCGATTAAAAGCAGAAGGAATCCAAACACTACCTTGGTCCTAGAGACTTATGATTTCTTGTAAGAAAGTGATAATAAACTAGAGGATAACTTGGATGAGGTTCATGCCTTTAAATAGTTTTAGAGAGAAAATAATTACACATTGAGAAGAAAGTTGTGAACGCCTTTATTAACATCTACTCCAAATATCACTTAGGTTCCACCTAATAATAACTCCATTTTTTTTGCCTAAAGGGATTATTACATCTTCACAAGTAAGGAACAATGCTACATCCCTACAAACTAAAAAATATACTTGGAATAAAACAAACTAGGATACAACATTATTGAAGACCTGAAGAAAACTAAGGCTGATATAAAAATGTTTGAATTTCTCCAAATTTATAATAAAGAATTATTTTCAAAAGATTTTTCTGCCTCATAAGGAAAAAAATAACAAATTAGTTGATGCACATGTTTCTATTTACAAAGAGAAGACTATAACTCCTCCTTTTCTCCTAATAATTCACATTTTTGGTAAACACTTACATAATTTTCTGGTAGATTCAGGTCCTTCATGAAACATGATGTCATTTTTAGTTTCTCAAAAGTTGGGTTTAACCCATACTAATTCAAACATGAAGGTGGTTCAGTTGGACAAAATGGAATCCAAAGTGGTTGGTGAATGGAATCACATTCACATGTAACTAAGTTTAGAGCCAAGGGTATAATAGTTTATTTACATTCAAGTAGTTGACATACCCGATGCATATGGTATGAACCTCAACATAGATTGATTAAAAATGCTAAATGGATATATGTAAACTGATATCTCTCACATGCAGCTCCCATGGTGTGGTATACCCAATCAGATCAAGATTGAAAGAGATCTAAAAATGATACATTTGATCACAAAATACACAATACTGATGAAATATTTTATGAAGAATCAGAGCTTGGGGTCTATAGGCTTGAGACTAAGATGAAAGCTTATGTGATTCTAAATATTAGCATGATATTCATGCTAGAGAAATCAAAAAAATTTGGTGATCAAATCCAAAATGGAGTAAAATAACTTGAGTAATTGGATAAAGGGGACATGTTTTATGCCCATGAAGTGGCCTCATACCATATTGTTGTCCTTGCATGAAAAGATTTATGTCATTTTGTTCCACAGGAAAAATATGGTTGTGAGTAATTTGTTTCAGCATTGGATGTAGTAGAAGTAAAAATCAAATAGTTGGATCATAGTTGTCTAAGTGAAGATGGAAAATCAATAAGCTATAAATCTAAAAATATAGTCATTCCAAATAAATCCACATATATTTCAGTGACTGAGGACTAAACCAAAAATTCATTGGCAAGTGAAAAACAAGTCATAAACCTTCTTTATGTGAAAGGAAAGAATAAGGATAGTAAAATTATTGTAGCAGTCATGCCACATGATTAGGCACAGACTAATATGATATTTTATGGATTTTGAAATTTGATGGTTGTAAATCTAAGCAAGGTTACGATGATGGAATTGAAATTATCAAATTGAGGGTGAAATCTTAGTTGGTTGCATTTAGGATGAAATTTATTAGTACAAACAATGTGGTTGAGTATGTAAAATTGATTCACAGATTGTAATTCACTCTTAAGAATAAGGTTAGGTACCTGAAGATGTTAGGTGACTCAAAATAGGTAGTCAAACAAGTCAAAAACTAGTATGCTTGTAATGACACACGCTTTTAAAAGTACCATGATCGAGTGTGGAACTTAATATAATACTTTGATGCATTTAATATACAAATTGTACCTTGTATAATAAATCACACAATAAATGCCTTAATAACAACTGCAAGTAACCTAGAGCCAATTGTTGAATCCAAGTTGAAGAGGTTTTCAACAGAGTTGGTGTTTAATCCTATCCCATATAACACCAAAAATTTCTAGGTATTTAATTATGATTGACATATCATTGATTTCATCACAAATATAAGGATGTTCAAATCTCATATCATTGACAAAGCTAATAGGGATGAATTTGAGCTAGGTGAAGAAGGTGTGATAAACTTGAATTCAAATAACATACCAAAAGACATAGTTTCATTGGAAATGTTATTCAATGTGGATTATCAAGGTGAGAAAGAAAAAACAACCCTTTCCAAAGGTATGTTACATGAGCATTACACTTTGGGAAATGCTAATGAGTCAAAAAATGTGATTTTAGGCACAACTTGTACTTAAAATGAGAAGTATGGGATTGTGCAAGCCTTAAAATAATTTAGGAACATCATAGCCTCAATTTATGAGGACTTGAAGGCATTTAACACTAAAATAATCACCCCACCATTCCTATTAAACTAGGTGTTAAGCTTTTTTCGTCAAAGATAAAGGTTGATAAATCCTTTGATAGAATCACCAATCTTCGAAGAAGTGCATAAATTATTATCATGTAGGATTATCTTTCCCATAAGGCATTATACATGGGTATAAAATCTTGTTCCACTTCAAAATAATAATAGAGATAATACTATGTGTGGATTTTTAAAAACTAAACCAAGCATTAGAGAAAGATAAATACCCATTGCTTTCACCAGATGAGGTATTAACAATTGTGAATGGTTCACAAATGATGTCATTCCTACATGGGTATTCCAATTATAATTAGGGGATGATGAACTATGAAAATTGAATCAAAACAACCTTCTCAACCAAATGGGGAATGTTTGCATACAAGAGATTATTGTTTGGTCTAATCAACATAGATGCTAATTTTCAACATGTTATGGACATTACCTTCAAAGTCCTGATTGGTAAATGCATTGTGATCTACATGGATGATCTAATAGTCTTTTCCAAGAACCAAGAAGACCATGTGAGAGACTTGAGGAGGGTATTTCAAAGGTGTAATAAGCACAATATTTCTTTAAATATGAATAAATGCATATTTATAGTTGTAAAAGGCAAATTATTAGGCCACATCATCTCCGAAAGGGGCATATCAATTGATCTAGATTTAGTAGAAATAGTTATAAATATTTAGTTTCTTGGTAGTAGAAAGGAGATGAAATCATTCTTTATCAAGATCAATTTAGTACGGACTTTCATTTTGGGCTTTGCTAAAATTAGGAGACCATTGAAAAACATTGTAGAGAAGGATGCCAATATTGAGTGGACCATTGAGGCACAAACTAATTTTGTTGAAATTAAGAAATCCATTGTGAACACTCTAGTGTTGATAAGTTTGGACTACACGTAGTCTTTCTATATTTATTATTTGGCCTCCAAACATTTGAGTTCTACTAGTATAACTTAAAAAATAGGTTGTAGATGAAAGACTAGTGCTATTCATGAGTTATCCACTCAAAAATTATGAATTTAGGTATTCAACCTTTGATAAATATCTTTTGTGTTGATCAAAGTAATTAATAAGTTTAGGAATTACATTATATGAAGTAAAATATTCATCATTGTACTTAACCCTAATGTAAAGGCAATGCTGATGAAAAATGAGTTGGGTCAGTGAAGGGATAAATGGATGACCATTATATATAAATTTGACCTACAAATATAACCAATGAAAATTTTAAGAGGGCAGGGACTGAATAAAATGATGGCTAAAATTGATTCATAAATTGCATTAGTAGTACATAGTGCAATAAATCATGAGTGATGGGTGGTACCAGGATATTATTCATTACTTGCTAAACAATGAGTGTCTAAACTACCTAAATTCCACACAAAGAAGAGTGTTACACCTAAATACCAATAATTTCATGATCAAATTAGGAACATTATATCAAAATAATCATGAAGGTATTTACTTAAGATGTGTGATCAAATACGAAGTGACTGAAGTACTTAAGGATTTTCATGGAAATTATGGAACTAGACATGGTTTAGGTAGTGATACAACCCACCAAATCCTCTAAGCAGGTTATATTGGCCCCATGCCTTTAAGGACACTCATTCACATGTGAGAAGTTGATACATTTGTCAAGTTTTAACAAACACAAAGCACAACCTTGTTATGTTGTTACAACTAGTTATTAAAGTTAAACCTTTTACAAAGTGGGGGATGGACTTTGATCGAGCTATCAATGCTAACTCTTCTATAGTAGACAAGTTCATCTTGATGGTAACCAACTATTTCACTCGATGGAATGAGGTATAGGTGTTCAATAATTTTAAATTTGACATTGTGATCAAATTTATCGAGGAGTATACCGTCACTAAGTTAGGAATGCCATTTAATCTGGTATGTGGCAATGACCCAACCTTTTCATCTTTGAAATTTATTGATTGGGCATATGACAAAAAGTTAATTCTCAAGTTATTTTCTAATTATTATCTGCAAGGTAATGGTGTTGTTAAATCAACCAATAATAATTTTTTAGATGTGATTAAGAATATTTTGGATAAAAACCCTCAGGATTGACACAACATGCTAAAGTTTACACTTTGGTAGGAAAAAATCAAGATTAAGTCATCCCTAGGCACTCCCCATACCATATGGTGTATGGTTAAGATCTTATTTTTCCAATAAATATGAGAATACCTACCTTGTAATTCATGAAAGATTACCTTGGGACCGATGATAAGATTGAAGCTCGACTATTGAACCTAGTGCAATTAGAATAAAAATTGGATGCTACCTTGCTACACTTCAACAAACATCAAGGAGTTTTCAAATGATGGTTTGAAAAATAAACCAAAATTTAGGCCTTTAGAATTATTGATTTAGTCCTTATTTGGGATAGGGCTCATGATAAAAAGGATAATATGGTAAGTTTTATGCTCTCTAGTTAGTTTCATTCCATATTTCTAAAATCTTAGGCCAGAATGCATACAAGGTCAAGTGTCTAAGTGGTGAGGATGTCACATTGCCTATCAATGGGTATTTACTTAAGCACTACTTCCAAATATGAGTTTACCTTGTGAGGTCTTGTACATATTTTCCTTTTTGCTTTATGCTTTTATTTCCTACTTTCACAATTAGTTTAGTTTGTTCTATCTTATTTTTGGTCATTGGTTATTCCTCATCCTTTGCCTCTTCATGGTCTGGTCCTTTTTTTTAATCATGTGTGTACCTTAATGCTTATGGAAAAGATAAAGAGAGTTTATATTCAAGTAGCATCAGTGGTGTTGTGGTGCTTAAGTAATTTGGTTAGTTTGTAATGTAATATTTTTTTAACAAGTTTGGCATCAAATGTTTGGACTGTTGTGCCTATTCCAAATTTATTCATGTTTGGTGAGTCTAGATGAATTATTTGACATATGAAGATATTCTCTCAAAACCTCACATGAAAATACATTTTAATGATTTCTAGGTTTGCTTGAATGAAACTATTGTAGTCAAGGTCTAGAGTGTAAATTCTAAAATTATACTTCTCATCTGCCATGGTGGTCCCCAACCCAAAATTAAGATGATTAAAAAAAGAAAAAAATAAAAGAAAATAAAATGTATTATCTAAAAGAATTCAACTTTGGGTCAATTCAAGCAATCTCTACTGGGGCTATGGGCACCCAGTTTGTAGTAGAGCAAGGCCTTGAGTGGGATCATAGACATATCCTTTGGGGATATGGACACCTGGTTGGTAGAGATCAAGACCTTGAGTGGGATCATATATATATCCTTTAAGGATATGGACACTTGTCTGGTAGTGGAGCAATGTCTAAGTGAACATTTCAAGGTACAATTGACTAGCTCAATGATCTGGACTATAATAACTAGTCTTTGTAAAATAAAAATATAAAGGGAAAAAACACATTTTCACATAATGGTTAATGTGAATATCATATTTCATCTTATAACCATTCCTATCTTACCCTTTCATGAGCTTATTCACGTTCTATGTGCTATTACAACCAAAGATTATAGGTTCGTAGACACATTTATTAAATTCCAAAATATTCATGAGTATTTTATGACAAAGTCACCATTTATTGTTTCTTGTGAAACACATCCTCATTTCAATAAACTAGGGTACCTCTTTTATTTTTTGAGTTTGGTCTTGCTTGGTGTGGTCCAATTGAGAGTCATTTTGATTTTATGCGCTCATTTTTCCATTCATATGTGCTGGTGTTATTTTAAAGCATATCTCAATTTGCATGCACATTTAAGTCTTTCAAGCTTATTCATTATGAAGAGTAAGTTGAATTGATAATTTTTCATTATTTACACTTTGGAAAAAATGTGTTTTTAACCTTCATTTTGTAGGTGCAGGAAGGTCTCTACAAGAGTGAACTAGTCTAGTGTTAGCTGGGCCCAAAATAGGTCTAGTACATGGTGGACTCAAAAAGAATGAAATGGTCTTGAAGACATTATGATGAGTGTGCCTAAAATTCACAAAGTTTTCGATACCTTAAAAATAGTGGAATGGACGTAGGCATGTTTTGAGGGTTCATAAGCATGAAGAGGTCTTCAAAGTTGTGCATGGTGTTAGACAAGTGCATAATGTACAAAAACATTATGTAGGAAGGGTGAAAAAAGTGTGTGATGAATGAGGAAACCTATGTTAAGTATACGGTGGGACAACATTTCACATGAATCATGTAGTGGGTATGCCGATTGTGCTTCTAGCGTGAGAAATGGTGAAATGATATGCAACCTGGGCCAAGTAGTGTTAAATGGGCTCAATAAGAACTAAAGTATTGAAGTAACCTCGACCAAATGCAAAATGTACCTAGCAGGTTGGAAGGAATCATAGGTCATGGAAGGGTTATTGAAACCATGTGCAAAATATTAAAAACATGCCAAGAAAGGGACAACAAGGTTCAAAATAAATAAAAATGGACTTGACATTATGACAATTATGTTAAGTATGCTTATAAAGGTGAAATGCATGAAATTTACTATGAGGTGTACAAAATGAGCACCAAAATCATGCAAAAGGTTGAGTTGACTATGTTAAGTGGGCTTATGATATGTGAATTAAGGGAAGAGATCATGAAAGGTGTGTCAGATGTGGTTGAGAAGTATGTGAATCTTGAAACATAATGTGAATTGTGCTTAATATACATTAAATGTGTAAAATCTTGGGGTTAAGTGTGTAGGTTAGGTCTAAAAGGCACATGATGGTCTTAAGGGGACATGCTGACAATGTTGAGTATGCTTAGACAGTGTCATATGCATGATTTCATCAAAGATATAATGTAAATGGAGCCCCAAGGGTGTAGGGTGATCAAGGGATTGTGCATAACAGGATTCGAAAGTGTGAAACATGTAGAATGACTATGCAACAAGTGCTAAGTGAGCCAAAAATGCCCAAAATTGATAAATTAAGGGATAAACCTAAGCGTAATGGGTTGGAAATAAGGAAAACATGAAAAATGTGTGGGCAGTTTATAAAGAGTATAGGGCAAGCACAGAAATTATGGATTACTAAATAGAGTGCATACAAAGAGTGAAAGTCATGCCCAAAAGGAGTGATAAGCATGAAGCATTAAGTAGGAAATGTATAATGCATTTTACAAGAGAAAAATAATTTTTAAGGTAGGATGTAGACAATGTTCAGTGGGTTCCAAAAGAGAAAATTGCTCCATATAGAGAGTGTCAAACATGCTCAAGTTGAAAGAATATTTCAAGGGCCTTAAGGCCTATGTCATGTTTTTTACTAAGGTAACTAGGATACATCCTAGATCAAAAAAGATATGAGAAACCACCTAGGGAATCCTCCATAATGGGACTAAAAAAATTGAATGATTTAGACCCAACAATGAGGTTAGCAAGGTGTTAACCTATTGTCTGGGATTAATAATACATCATGAGTCACAAAGACCACAAACCACCTTGTTATTCCAAGGTAAGATAGGGAAATACCACAATATAATAAATAAATGTTTAAAATAACTTCTAAAATTGAGTTTATATTTATCTAATATTGCCTGGAATAAGGCTATTACAACCACAAAAACCATACAAAGATGAACATGAAGCTACCTAGGAAAATGATAATGGCCCACCAACATAAAGGAGTATAATCTATTAAAAAAAGAAACAAACTTTCAAAGTATGAATAAAAAATTAATCCAAATCATTTACATCATTTGGAACATCAGGTCTCCTATCCCTAAGACCAACCCCTGCATCAAATACTAGATCCACCTCCACATTTGGTCGAAGGGATCCTTGTCCTCATCCACACAATAAGAAGGCAAAGATAGGAGGCACTCTTTGGGTAGCTAAGTTTATAGCTAAGATGCAAAGAAGAATAAGCTCTTTTGGAACTTCACCATCTCATCAAAAATAAGGTGACTATGATTGGTTTATTTAAGACCCATAAAATGGATTGAAGTTTCTAGATCTATATGCTCAATACACAAATAAAATGACCCCACAACATTTGACATGATGTTAGATCCATTGATAGTCTATGTAACATCAAATACATTTCATTTAACCACATAATGCCTTAGATACACCATAAGAGTCTCCAATATCTTTGTAATATCTTTTCTCTCAAATTCATCCATCTCAGTTGCCATCCTCCACATTTTCATCCAAATTATCATCAATAAGTTCTTAATATCATCATCAATTCTTTCTACAAAGTAGCTAGAGGTTGATTCCCCTATTAGCCATTCTGATGACATCATTACCTTGCCTTATCTAGTCTTGGGATGGGAATCCCTCTTTTGCTTAACAAATTTGACCTTACCCATCATTGCTCACCCCATAGATTCAAAATAAATCTAACATAACCAATAAGAAAGTTGAGACCAACATGATTCCAATGTATTAAAATTATACAAACTTGAGAAAACATGTCACTAATGGCATCAAATCCCCTCAATCCATCAACACAAGTGGATTCTCCATAGAGCTTATGACTTAAGCTAAAATGAGTGCACAATCATTATGGTGATAAGGTAGGTCGAAACAGGTGAGGGGACATAGGATTAAAGTTTACCAAGTGATGCATCATTTACAATTAGCCATTGTAATTATTTTGGAAATGATGGTTCCCAAATAAAAAAGCTTACCTTCTTATATTCTTTGAGAATGACCCCATGGTTAGCCACCCAGTCCACAACAGAATTATCTTCTCTCCTAGTGTGGAGGAATTTTAGATGTTTAAACCAATTTATCAAAAGGTTAATCTCATTGACAAGGAACTAAATTATCCAAGCCTTAGCAACCCCAAACTTCATATCATTGATTAAAATGTAAGAATTTCCTTCCATAATAAGATTCAACCAGCAATGTGAGATTGCAATATGGATGCCTTTTAGGAATGCACAAACTTCTGCTAGATTATTTGAATTTATAGCAATATTGAGGAAGAAAAGGAGAAGAGGCTGACCCTCAACTTTTCTAAAAAATTTCCCATACCCGACCGACATAGGGTTGCCTTTTGAGGCCCCATCAAAATTAAGTTTGATTGTCTTAGCTTCAGGGGGCCTCCAAAAGATCTTTAAGTTTTTCTTTTCATGCTCAACAAACCCAAACCCCTTATCGGGCGAGGCCTATGGCAATTTAATTTGATTAAAATCAATTTAATTTTAAATTAACTTGGTTTATTTACAATTAAATATATTTTGCTATTTTTATTAATTTTTTGAAGAAAATTTGATTTAAAAATATATATATATATGATGGACATTAAAAACTAATCTAAAACCACTTATTTGCTCATAACTTTGCCCTTAAAACTTTGTTTTCTGAACCATTAGTGTCATTGGGAAGTTGTCTTTGATGCCTTCAAGATGGCATGGGTCCCATAAAGAGAAAAGGGAATTTATAAATTTACCATTTTATGACTTGATTATGTTACTTATGAATTATTGTATTTTTTAAAATTTTAATCTTGCTTATTTTTCGCTAGAAATGTAACATTTTAGTGTTCCTCTTTTGTAGAGCCAGATAAGGGGAGGAGACACCCATTTGAAAGGAGTTTCTGCTAAAAGATAAAACCTACCATCCCCATTTATACGGGTAGAAAATGTGCCAAACACATAAAGTGAGTTTATAAATGGTGCATGCTTTGTGATGGACAAAATGTGAGTTAGTATCTTGTTCATAAAATTCAGACCACTATTCCATTTCACATTTTGTTTATGATATTAGATAGCTAATTTTGACACCTCTAGAGTGATGTTGATATCAAGTGGGGGGGGGCTCATGATCTAGAACCTGTCTACATTTTCATCCCAGGTTTTTATTGCTTCTGTCTTGGGCAAAAAGGGGAGTGCATAGTTCAAAATGAGTTTGCCAACAACCAAAATATTTCCATTAATGCTTTTTGGCCCTTTTAAAGCTTCCCCTTCATGGGTGAATCTCAATTAATTCCTTCAACCACTTTTGGAGGGAAAATGTCATTTAGCTAATGAGTTGAATTCAATATAAGGCATGTTAAATGTTTTGTGGGTTCATTATTATTTGCATGTTAGAGTAGAGGACCAGACAATTTTTTATTTATGCTTTCCTTGTTTTTTTTAAGGTAGATTTTCATGTGAACAATGTTGTTCTATAGATTATTGTTTACATTCAACTGATTGTAATCGACCTGAATACTTTGTTTTTCAAGCAAACATCTATTAATCAATTTTTTGGATATTCTAGTTCACTTCTTATGCATGTAAATGGTGGTTGTATTCTTTTTATTCCTACTATTTTTTATCCTTACACTCTTTCACTATCTCTATTTACATTTGTGTGAATATTAGCAAGGCAAGAGATTAGTTTTTTGGGTTTTGTTCAATCAAGAGAATCAAATCTTTCTTCCATGAAAAGCAAGTTCACTCTTTCCTCTTTCCCCTCACCTTTTACTCTTTTTTAAAAATCTATTAACTTAGGGTTAAAGTAGACCTGATTTCAATATCTGTTTACTTGTTTTATATTGATTGCAACCCCTGTTTATTACTACTTATGCATTATTGAATCTATGTATGCAATGAACAAATTTTAAATCGACTATATTTTATTTGATAAATCTAAAATTGATGATTTTCTAGGCATTTTATTCATACTTATTAGTATTTATTGTGTGCCCAAATTCCACAATGACAAAATAATAAACTTTCATTCCCTCTCACTTGTTTAAGCTTAGATTCCAAACTAGCAAGCCCCTTGAAATGACATAGTTTCACATCGACCAACTAAGTTACCCATGTCCATGACCAGGTGATATAGACCTTGGGGAGATATTTGGTCTCTTTTCATGAGAGGTTGGGTGGGTTCCCACTTTGCCTAAGTTGGTGTGCCAAATGATCCATCAACACCTTCCTTAGAAACACAAATCCCACCCAACTTGTATATAAATACATATTAGATCTATTAGTCCTACTTGGGCTCAAAATCTACAATTTTGTCTTTTTAATGCTGAATTATTTATCCAAAATCTATTTCATGTTCATATTATTTTTCAAATACCTCTTGCACAAAAGGCTCAAGCTAAGTTAGATATCCCAATGATGAAATCAAGGGAGGTCTAGAGAACATATCAAAAAACCTGTAAGTCACACCTATTTTATACTTAATAACAAAATTATTTTTTCTATAAGAAATCCATCCATTCCTAGTGACTTGCATGTTGTGAATTTTATTGGTCTTACAAGTATTGGAGTGCTTAATGATCCATATGAATAATGTTTTTTTCCCCATTTGATAATGGTTACATTTTCTTAACCTTTGAATTAGTGCATACAATTATTTATTATATGTGAAATAATTCAAAATTGATCCATGAAATATTTTTGAATGATATCATACATGCTTACATCCTTGCAATATGACAACACTCATAGTGTAGTCATTTGTATATGTTTCCACCTCAAAATGTCACTGTAAATTATATAGTGCTAGAACCAGTGCACTGTTAATATTTGGCTTTGACTCAAAAAATGCATTTTTTATTTCTTACCCTAGGTAAAAAAATTACCACCTGTTGTTATGAATTGTAAAGAAGTCATTTTGGTAGAAAAACATTTGATAAATTTCTTCAAATATTGAATTGTGCCTATAAAACTTGTGGTATTAGTCAAATTGAAAGGTTTAGGCCATTTCAGAATGAATTATACCCTTTTTAGATCAATTCTCAACTCTCCATCTCCAATCACATGCCTTAAATAGACCAATGATTTACTATGAAAACATGCATTTCTTCTCATTTGGTAGCATTTTTTCTCTTTTAAAACTTGAAAAATCTTGTTTTAAATGTAATAGATGTTGATCATAATTTTTTTTCTAAATACTAATATATCATCCAAGAAAATAATGACATAATAATTTATGAATGGCCTTTAAACATAATTCAACAACCTCTTACAAGGAGAAAGCTCATTACACAACCTAAAAAAATTAGAAGTCACTCATACAAACCTTTCCTTGTCTTGAATAATGTTTTCCTTATATCCTCCTTTATTCTTACCTGGTGATGCATATGTTTCAAATCTAATACTCTTAAAATAATTATCATGTTGAAGTTGATTTAAAAGATCATCAATTTACAAAAGAGGGTACCTATTCTTAATTGTTATCTTATTCAAATCCCTATAGCAATAACATATTCTCCATGAACCATCTTAATTAGGTACAATAATAATAGGAAAACCAAATGGAGAAGTGTTAGGATGGATTACTCTTTGATCTAACAAAAACTGAAATTTATTCCTTACATCATTTTCTACCAGTAGTGATTGCTAGTAAAGACTAATATTATGAAGAGGACAATCCAATAACAAATCAATCTCATGTTTGATTTCATTTTTTGGTGGAATACTAATGCACTCTTAGAAAAAACATATAAACTATTGAAACTCTTCAATTTTCTTATGATCTCTTGTGATTCGATATTTCATTATCTTTCTTATCTCTCAAGAAAAGTAAAGAAAACTTCCCACTATGGTTAATAAATATTTTAGCTTCAGTGGCACTTGCCAAGGATATTTTCAATTTCCATTCACATGATTTGATGATGTAGATTTCCCCATTCTTGACCTGATGATATATGTTAGTTCTCTTCAAGAAGATAACATCTCTAACATACATATATGGGCTGCGAAAAATTCCACCACAAACATCAAGAGGCACAACATCTACCACAACATCATCAATAAAATTTTCATTTATCACAAACTTGACATTGAATTTTTAGCTCACCTCTATTTATATTCCTTATTTCATTTAACGTATAAAATAAGGATTGAGATGATTATATGTTTCCATCATAAGTTTTTCTACTAGCTCCTTAGAGATAAAATTTTCTCTAGAAAAAGAAACAAAAAGAGCATTAACTTCAGTCTTCTTAATTTGAATTTTGATATGGAAAATTTTAATAAGTTTCATTTTGTCTTAAACCTCATTACTACTCAAACATACATCTCTACGATTGGAGGCAATAAATCATTTCATCCACATCAAAGCTACATCCAACCTTTTTTCCTTGAAATGAAGACATAACATTATTTTTCTTGCTATAGAATGGATGTGATTTCCAACAAGTCTCATGTGTATGGCCATCAACATCACAATGCCCATTATTATTTTTAGAATCCTTCTAAATTTTTTATCGTAAAATTAGACTTTGGTTAAGAACACTACACTAAACCAATAAAATAAGCCACAAGAAAAATCTAATATAGATTCATTAAAAGAATAGTAAATTCAAATTTGAAATGTTTTAAAACTGAGATTAAGAGGTTTGAAACTTGAAAAATTAGGTTTGTAGATAAATTCCTAAATTATAACTTACTTGCATACTAGAAATGTTTGAAAACAATGTGAAACAAGTCCTAAGACAATACATAAGACAACCTATAAAAAGTGCAATGATTTGATGGTGTGCAGGAAATGACCATTATTGATTGGGTTGATATCAATATACCACTATCAAATTGTTTTGATACTGGTAGATGATGTAAAACCATTCTCAAACTTTTTGGATTTCTTCATTAGACATTGCTTGTTAGAAACCTCTCTTAAATTATCAATTTGTTGTGCGAAACTTCCATAATTCATCCTCTTTGCTCCAAACCCTCATCCACTCTAAAGGACCTTGAAAGAGCATAAAAAATTGGTGTAGTTATGGGATTTTTACCTCAAGCATAACCCCTATTTCTTAAATAGTTTTACAATTGACACTCATGTAATCCAAGAAATAGTCTGGTGTGTATGAATATCTTGGCCCTTATCCCTGTGTATGATATGCAAGTATTTGATTCTATAAGATTTTTCACTAATCCTTCTTTTGGTAAAAGAACACAACTATAAAACTTTAATAGATAATGATGCAATAAAAAAATAGAGCATATCCCAATCCTTAGATGCAATATTTAAGTGTGTTTCATGATGATCAATGCATTAGTATGTTTATATGTATCTAGACTTATAAAATTCAAAATAAGACGTTATTAACACACAAGCTGACATTGTGGAAGCAAAAAATCCAACAATCAGGGTTAAAACATATAAAAACTAAGGAAAGGGATCAAAGGACTCATAATTGATACGACCACTATCGAATTAGTGTGATAATAGTTATACTAGTATCAAATTAGTTCACCACTAATTAAGATGAACAAAAACCCTAAAAGAAAGATCTAAGGATTGGAGGAGCATTTAGGAGCTTCCCAAGGCAAACAAATAATTCATCTCAAGTATTTTAAGTTGAATGGTGGCATTTCTATTGTCCATAAATGAATCAAAAGTAAAGTTACAAGAATAATGGAAGGCTGTATGGGGCACAACATAGATTATAATGTGCCAATAAGAGATTAATCTAAATCAATGATACATATAGACAAAAACATGCTAATAACATAGAAACTCCTAGTCCTGAACCAAATTTAGGTGTCTACATAATGCCCCACTTCAAAGTTTGTGTGTTCATATACATCAAATTAAAACAAACAAGTGCACTTGGGAGGACTTGATGATGAAGTTGTAGTTGAAACCTATAAGTTATGCTCAAAATTAATATTATTTATGATAATGATCTGAAATTTAAAAGGGATAGGTTACCTTATTAGTGATTCCACCTCCTATGACATTAAAAATAGGAAAAAACTTATTTCTTTGCTATCTGCATGAATGTATTAACTACCACTAAGGGCCCACAAACAAACATCAATGCTCTTGCATCGAAATTTATAGTGTACCTATAAATAAATGTAAATGTTTGCAAGTAAATCAATGTCTATATAAATCAATAGTAAAGTAATTGATGAAATAGATAAGTAAAAGAAGAGAGTATGAATGAATACCCCTTAGTGGTAAGCAAACTATGTCTTCATCTTTGTAGAGTCTCTGAATGTGTAGAATATGAATTATAACTCTAGTGTGTTCAATGTGCCTTATAACTCTCTATTATTAGATTCCCATCTTAAGAAGAAAATATATTAACAATCTGTATTATGCGCCTCTAATTATGTGGAGGTATATAGAAAAATATCTAGCTTGTATCATGTGTCTGACAGTAGAATAAGTAGATCATATGACACAATTTTAAGGTGTGGTATAACTTACATATCAATCATATGAAAAGAAAAGGATTATGCATACCATGTACAAAATATATAGAATCATAAGTTTATGTAATCATTTAAATTGTGTTTATCACATGTCTATGTTTAATTATAGGAACATATTATCATGAAAGTACATATATAACTCTAAAAATTATGACCATTAAGGTTCAAATATAGCTAGGCAAAGATGGAAGCAAGATGCCCCTGCATTGTAAAATGGTAAGCAAAAAGGGTGGAAGTGATATGCCCTGATGTAATAGTATGCCCCAATATAGACAAGATATAGCAATGAAGGCACAACAAATAATATGTCCTAATATCAACATGATATAACAATGATGACATAGATAATAATATGCCCCAATGTGGATAGATGTATGAGATAACATATGGTAATAACCTACCTTGATATAATCATTGTAAAATCTATAAACACAAGGGTGTATCATGTCCCTAATGAGAAATATAAAAGTAATGAAACATTTTAATTTATGCCCTTGATCGATACATGTGCCATAATGGGTTTCTCCCCAATGTGGGCAAGATATAATTGATAAAATAAAGGTAATAATGTGTCCTAATGTGGAAAAAATATGATATTTGAAGTGTGACAATGAAAGGACTCTAAAACACATGTCTATCTAATTGAATAAGACAACCAAGTACAAAATAAGCAAAGAATATGTGCAATCATGAAAAATAAAATGATGAAAGCAATCATAGAAAGAAAATCTAAAAAGCACAAAATCAAATAAAAATGACTAGTCAAATAAAAAGACTCAAAAAACAAGAAAAAAACAAAAGATTCAAATTTAAAATCTATGCAAGTGCATGATATTCAATGTATTCTTCAAAGGATTTCCCTGTAAGGTAACTAGGCAATAGGTCCCTGAACCAAGTTTTTATGTGATAACAAAGGGATCTAGCTAATTAGGTTTGAGATTACCTTTAATTTATTTATTCATGTTTGTATTTTTTAAGTTTATTTTGACACCTTATTGTCTACATTAAATTTTCCTAATTATATATTGTTATTATAGGCTTTCTTAAGGCAAATATGACAAATGTTTAAGTGCTTAGTAGCATGAATACACGCTTAATTTAGCATTTCTAATTGATGTAATATTTTTTTCTCTATATTACTTGTCATCCATAATACCTTTTAACAACACACTAAGTAAAGGAATCTCAAGCTTTAAATGCAAAATTATTTTTGTGCCATATGTTATAGAATAAAGAGTGGATCCTACAGTTATCCTTACACTTGTTTTATATGCCCATAATCAATATATGATTTGATTAAACTAATTTTACCCATGTTTGGTTATTGTTTTAATCATTTTTATTAATGGTTATCTTCTTTTTAGCCTTAGCTTGGCCAATCCCTTGAGGGTAATAAGGAATTGCAAATGCATGTTGAAACTTATATTTAACAAAAAATTCTCTACTATATATTTTTAAAAATATTAAACATAATCCATAATAATAGATAACATATGGCCGAGCTAAGAGATGATATGAATCATTATAAATATACATATATCTTCACAATTCATATATTATAAAAGTAACTTTAACCCAATTTGTAAAATATTTAGTATTTGTATTGAAACCATATCAGGAAAGAGAAATCCTAGGATCATCAACATGTAAAGACACCATACAAATAATTTAATAAGATGAGAATTGACCAATAAATCAATGTATTACAATAAACAAAGTATATAGTGTAAATGTTCAACCAACAATGATTGCACTAGAATAGGATCTGCTTAGAGACTACATCTTCACCAGCTTTGGATGGCTGACTCTAAGCTCCATTCTTTTCCATAAAGGACATGAGGTTCCTTATATAGGAAAAATATAAGGTGAGTGGGATAAGATTATTGGTGGAGTTAAATATGAAATCATTCCTTAGGTTACACCTAATTCTTCTCACACATGTGAGAATAAATACCACATTTATTGTGGATTTAACAATTGTATGCACATAACACATCTTGCCTTGGTAACAAAACTATCTAAGGCCAACTTCACATCAAATGTGAATATGACACATACAAACACACTCATGAAGATAAACTTAGGTGATGTAGTAAAATAAAAGAAGACTTAAGCTCATGAAGATGAGTCTAAACAATTAGGCCTCATGAGGTACCCATGTAGAATGAAAGACCAGAAAAATAATGAAATTGTTATAGATGAATATTGAAT
This sequence comes from Torreya grandis, assembly GCA_037957365.1. Classification (NCBI taxonomy): domain Eukaryota; kingdom Viridiplantae; phylum Streptophyta; class Pinopsida; order Cupressales; family Taxaceae; genus Torreya; species Torreya grandis. The sequence continues at coordinate 1,273,091 of JARHVA010000082.1, forward strand.
CTGATGAAGCCTCCACTAGAATGAAGATGAAAAAGGAATAAAAAAGTAGCTTTTATGAATATGGTTGTGGGAACAAGAGTGACTATAGGTATGTGTTCCATCTGACCAAAATGCATGCATGGGTAACACACACCAAAGAGGGTTGGCTAAGAAACTATTCTGAATTTTGAAACCACCAAAAAGAGTTGGCTCATAAACTATTTTGAATTTTAAACTAGCCTTTGCATCAACCTATTAATTTAGAAACAAACACTAAGTACATATCATACTCAAACAACCAATGAAACATTAGCTCTACACAACATTCTTGAGTAATGTTGGTGAAGGAGCGAAGACAAAGCAACAATCAAGATCCAAGACCTCAAAAAAAGTGTTAATGTTGTAAGAGTGCAACAAAATCACAATAAAAAAATTGTAAGTGAGAGTGCCCAATATGTCACATAATCTACCCAACAACTAATATGATAAAAAGGGAGTGCGACAAAGCACACATACACATGAAGGTATACAAGGATAAAATAACAAACCCCTATGACACTTTATAAATCAATACAAGTAAAATATACATTTGAAAAATTAACACAGAATTTGTATGAAGCATTGAAGAGTAATCCCCTCTGAAAATGAGGTGGAACCTATGCTTAGTGGTAAGTAGTATGATTCATAGTTTTCAAATAAGCTAGTCAGATAAAAAACTACAATATGAGACAAAATAAAAAAAATAGATACTGTAGTTGTGAAGAGTGTGATAAAACACACTTTTCAAAAATGGCATCCAAATTTGAGTTACCATTCAAAATTTATTTCCTTTGGAAAATCTAAAAAATACGAACTAGCCATCAAAATAGGAAAGAAACTATAAATTCTAGAAAATTGGGTCATCAAAATGAAAAAATAACCCTACCACTATGTAGATCTTAAAAAAATAGGCAAGGTGAGAAAAAAATTAACCCTCCCAAGGTTCATGGATCACAACTACAAGTCTTAAAGGTTTAGGACTCCAAAAAAGGGGCCTAATGGTGAAGGGTTATCTCTCAGGGGCTAAACGTGCCAAACAAGTAGTCATTTAGAAGTCTAAGGAGTAAAAAAAACCTGCTAGTGGGTTACAGGCTCAATAATGGTCATATGGACCACAAAATATTGTGACCAACCACTATGTTAGAGGCCAAGCAATGGTGGTGGACATATGGAGGAGGCAATGACTTAGCAACAGATCAACCAACAACATAATGACCACATGGGTGATGGTGGTGGATTTTACTGGCACTACCTAAATGGTGTCATGGGCACTTGTTATTTCCAAATAATAACAAAAAAATGAAACTACAAAATGTAGGTTAATACATTGATAAATAGAAAAAAGGATGGGAGCACCTGCTTCCCCAATGGATTGCACCTTCAAATCCAGTTGTAACAAAATCTCTCTCACAAAAAGGTGGATATCTCTTGCATTAAGTTGATATTTTTAAAAAAGAGAGATTCATTAAGGTTTCCCCCTATTTTATATAAACCTTAGTTATTCCAAGGCTAACTCATGACCTAACCCTCAATTAACTCTAGGCACACAAAATATAAGATAATAGAAATAATGTTAACTAAGCACACACACACATAAATATATGTTGTGTTAGGTACACAACACTTCATTGCCACTCCATCAAACACTACTACAACTTCAAATATTCATTATAAGAGCATAATAAGTCTAAATCATTTAAATGAGGAGTTTTTGGAAAGATCTCAAAATGTCAAATCTAGAAAACACACTTTCAAACAACATTTTTGTTTAAAATGTAATGTATTTTTATAGATACATTTATGCCTGAGCTTTTTATAACTAAAATCTCTCTAAAATATATGAGAAGAAACCAAACTAAGTGAAATATATGTCCTTTGAAGGGTTTCTAGATGTTGCAGATGAAATGAAAATGTTATATTTTCTCTAGGATGCCCCAAAAATGTAGAAAAAATCAGATTTGCTCTTGAAAGTGAAGTACTTCCCAACTGATCTAATGGTGTCCATTTCATGTGAAACAAAAGTCAAAATTGACTTTCTATGGCACTCTGAATGTAATGGGAATGTCTGATTCACACCAAAAACACTCATAAATGAAAATGGTATAAATCTCTTCAATGGATTTTCTCTATAAGTATATCTATAATAAGTAGATGAATCTAACCAAAGAAAATAGTGGATTTGAACAAATAAGAGATGGGGCATGCGAATAAATTCTTATAGAACCAAAATCAATCAATGTAAATGACCCTAAAATTACAGAATTAGCATGAATAAAAAATATCCAATGTAATTTAAAAAAACCCTTGACGGGTTGTCTCAAAGAACATATCTAGCACTAAAAATATGTAATGGTTTTGAAAACCCAAAAAGAGTTGGCACAAAAATTTTGTCCTCACATTAAAAAATACATACCTAAAGTAATTTTAAAAATCCCAAAAGGGTTGGCACAAAAACTTCCTTGTGGGTTGGAGAAGTGATGAATTCTACAGACTAAAAAAACATAAATATCAATAGGCACAATACTCAAAATTTTGTGAAACCATAATATTTATTGATTCACCTTGAATAAATAAAATCATTACATAAAATTCTTTAAATAAACCTCAACTCAAAATTGGAGTTGACATGCAAAATTCAAAAATCTAAAAAAAAAAAAACTTGCCCTGCTATTTTTAATAAGTTTTACATGTGAGCTTGAATAGGCCTAAAAATATCCATGTATACCATAAACACTAAAATTAACCTAATGGAAAAATTTCAACTCAAGTTCATGTCCAGTTACAAAAATAGACTATTTTTTAAAATAAAAAAATTCTAAAAAAGAATATTAAAAAAGCATTTTTGGACCCTTAGATGGTCAAGTATGGCCTTATAAAAGTTTTGAAAATGTCCCTAATCAGATAGGGCAGGTTATGGATGAATTAAAAATTTTGAGACCTTTGTTTGACGTGAATGAGAGCTCAAACAGACTTACAAATCAAAATTTATGGACTCCAGAAGATAGGCCTCCGCATCAAGAAGTGGGGGAATGCTAAGCTTGCTAAAAACTACATAAATCCATAACTGATATCTATGAAGAATGGATCTATTTCCTCTAATCTAATACCATATTTGAAAAAAAATCTTATCACTCCAACCATGCCAGGAAAGAGAAAGACCAAAAACTTCAACATGTAAAGACACCATCCACATAATTTACCCAGACAAGATAATTCACTAATAACACACTAAATTACACTAAAAATGTATACAATGTAAATGTGCAACCAATAATGGTTAGACCATAATATGATGTCCTTAGAGACTACATCTCCACCAACTCTAGATAATTGACTCTAAGCTGCATTTCTTTCCATAACAAACATGAGGTTCCATATATTGGAAAAATAAGAGGTGACTGGGAGGTGATTATTGGTGAAGTGAAAGGTTAAAACATTCCCTAGGTTACACCTAACCATTCTCATACACGTGAGGATAACTATGATATTAAATGTGCATTTATCAATTATGTGAATATAATACATATTATATTGGTAACATAGTTAATTCCTTCATAGTTTAATCTAAAGATTTATCAGAAAGCGAGGGGGATAAATCTCTTATGAAAAAACATTATATATATCAACATATAATTTTGAGTTTTTTGTAAACTCTTGATGACAAATACATCTAATGCATCTAGGCTTGGTAATTTGGCATTTAGTTATAATAATTTGATATTCAATATAGCATGATCATTTTTGATATCAATAGGAACAAGGGAAGAAACACTCTCCATGGCATCCACATGATGGTTGTTTTGTCTAAGATCATTATCAATCTCAAACTCATCAAATTGAGTTATCAAACCAAAAATTAAATTATAATATGGTATCAATTTTTTTAGTTTCATTTCATAAACACTTGTTATTTGATTTACAACAAATTAAGAAACAACATATACTTTTATAGATTTAATATTTAAAGCCTATGTGGAGTGAAGTCTTAGAGTCAAAGCCTCATATTTTTTTATATTATTGGTGCATGAAAAGCACAATCTGTATGCTAATGACATAGTATGTCCCTAAGGAGTTACTAATACAATGTTGGCCCCAAAACCTAAAAAACATTTGGATCCATCAAATTATATGATCCAATTTTTATTTTCATTTGTCATCTTGAAAAATGCCATAAATAGGAATGTGGTATATTAAGGGAGTCTCATCTAATTGGTTGGCAATAACCAACCTTTTAACTAATTTTTGGGATATAAATTTAAGATCAAATTCCATTAGTATCATGACCCACTTGGATAGTCATCTAGATAGATAATGCTTATACATCATACATTTCAAAGCATTAATATTAGTGATGACCTAAGTTTCGATATTAAGCATGCAATGTTTAAGTTTATATGTTTTAAATAGAATATATAAGCAAAACTTTTCTATTTTCATAATGAAATAATATATGACTTGTTGGTTGAATATTTTGTCGATCAGTGTACTGATAAACAAAATAGGTTTGATCAACCAAAGTAAGAAGACTAGTCATCCAAATGTGTAGGTTTACCACATCAAAAGGAGACTGATCTCTCCTCTCATCAAGGGGAGGTTCCCTATAGATATGCTATATATATATATATATATATATATATATATATATATATATATATATATATATATATATATATATATATATATATATATATATATATATATATATATATATATATATATATATATATATATATAAATAGAAAATAATACTCAAGGGTAGGACAAACCATCCATCTCTCTTTCTTCAAAGATGATGCGTGCAAATCAAAGGAAAAACTCAAGGGAAATGATAAACAACACTCATCTTCTTTCATAAGTACTATTTAACAAACCACAAGAATACTCCTGGTAGTAAATGCAAAATGTAACTAGGGACGTAGTAACCAGCAAATCGAGATGTAGCACAAAGTCTCCACCTGAATTGCTCAAGAGTGAGATACGAAGGACAATGAGGGCACAAAGTCATCGCAAGGTCTTTTACACATAAATGAAAAGAAAACACACTGAAAGGCAATTATGGGGGCACAAAGTCTCTCCATAATTGACTTCAGGACACCTTCCTGACTGTTGTCACTAATTTTGCTTGTTGAATTAAAGGAACATAAGATATATTAAGGAAAAAGACATAAGAACAGTTTCCTCAACAATAAAGATATCACAACACAAAGTCTAAAAAATCACTTGCTTTATTATTCCAATAACAAAATATGATCAACAATCTGAGCTCAAAGTCTCAGTAATGCCTTTCAATTTGAATAGAGTTTCATTTTTATTGTCAAAAAAGAGATCCTTTTACAATAAAAGAGAGTCCCTTATATAGCCTCTTCAAGAAGGACTCAGGAACAGTAACACATCATGTTGCATTGAAATTTGTTAAGAAGATAGACTGGAATTTAAGGGCAGCTACCCATTTGCTTTTCTCAATGTAGAGGAACAAGTCACGCTATTGAAAGTTTTCATCTTTCAATGTCGACCTAGAGATCTGATCCTTCTTCATTGTTCCTCTTTTTTTGGTTAAGTGAATCAGGTCCTTGATTTAATTTGATGCTCTACTCCTTAGTCACTTCCTGATGGTCTTGGCCTTAAATCCTATGAATGCATTCAGGTATGTAGATTACAAGGATCAACGGCTATTTTATGAGCTTTGAAATTGACGTTTGTGCACCTATCACTACGTTTTCAACAGCTAGTTCATTGTCTTGAATTTGACGTCTTCGGGTGCGTCACCCCTTGGTCATTCTTCGACTTTCCTATTTTGCATCCTCCCGAAGGGAAGGTGATCCTTCAGCTTTGAGGAAATGTCCTTTAAGTTGGAAGATGAGAGTCCCCCGCAAGGGCACCTGCCCTTCGGGGTCCTTCGACGGCCTTTTATCTTCGGCAGTCTCTCGCGGCTTTCTTGCAGACTGTTTCTACAAAAAATTTCCCCAAGCTTTTCCCTAGGCATTTTCCCCAAGCTTTCTCCATGGGCATTTTCCCTGGGCTTTCTCCTACAGACAATTCCCACGAATAAAAAGTCCACAGACATTTCCCACAGACAAAAAGTTAGCGGATATTTCCTGCGGACAAAAAGTCTGTGGAATTGTTCCGATCACTTTGCCTTTGAAAAATCCTTCGGGATTTTTCCGCCTGTAGCTTTTTTCCTGAATTCCTTTAGACTTTTTGTCCAAAGGAATTCCTTCAGACAAAAAGTCTTAAAGAATTGTTTCTTGCCTTAGTCTTTTTTGACTGCCTTAAACAAAAATATGAAATAATTACCTTTGCAGCTTCCTTGAAAATGACCCTTCCAAAGGGTGATTTTGTTGACCAAGTGCCCTCCACAAGGGCACTTGTCCTTCGAGAGGCTTCTTTGAACTTTTGCATTTGAACCACTCCTTTGAACCAAGTCGATGATCCCTTTGATTGAGCCAACTGAGTGAACCGTTTGATTGAACCAAAGCATTGAACTGCTTGGTTGAACCAAACATTGAACCAAGATTTGAACCAAAAGTGGTTCAATCTGATGGTTCAATCTGATGAACCAATTGAATGAACCAAAGCATTGAACTAATCGTTGAACCAAGTTTTGGTTCAACGGTTCAAACGAAGCCTTTGAACCAACTGATGAACCATTTGATTGAACCAAAGTGATGAACTGAGCAGATGAACCAAAGCATTGAACCGAGCATATGAACCAATTGAGTGAACCAAAGCATTGAACTGCTTGATTGAACCCGCCTTTGAACCATTTGTTTGAACCCACCTTTGAACCTGTTGAACCTTGAACCCATTAAACCTTTGAACCAAAGTGGTTTAATGGCTCAACGGTTCAATGGTTCAAGCCTCTTTTGCTTAGATGCTTGTCGATGGACATTTTTTATTGAACCAAGGTGTTGAACCAATCCCAAAAATGACTAAGTGTTAGAAAGTGATTCTTTTGATTGAACCCACCTGTAGAAGCCTTTGAACCTGTAGAAATGAACCTGCCTGCAGAGTCCGTAGAAATCAAGTCTGTAGAAATCAACCTGTAAAGCCCATTGAACTTGACCTACAGAGTCCGTAGATTCAAGCCTGCAGAGTCTGTAGATTCTTGAGAAGTTTTAAAAATGAGGAATTTGAATGCCCAGGATAAATTTTGAAAAGGGAAGAGACAATTTTGGTCTGTAGGACCAAAATAGTTCAAATGTTGTCCCAAAAATGAGTGATATTTTTGGGGGATAACATGACTTATGTGATAGATAACACATTATTTATGATCACCATCGTATTGTGAAATAAAGCTTCCCAATGCATGTTCGATGGTATATATGTATAGTAACAAAGGTCGATCAGGAATAAGTGGCATCATAACAAGAATATTAACTAGATATTCATTGATCTCATTAAAAGCCTTATAACATTTTCCATCCCATTAAAAATTAGTGCCCTTCATCATATCCTTGAAAATGGTTGGGTTTTATCATTTAAATGAACAACAAAATATCTAATGGCTTGAAATTTTCCATGTTAGTTTCATAGTTGTTTAAGGCCTTTACGAGGAGGAATTTCAACAATAACTTATACTTTATTATTGTCAACTTATATACCTCTTTGAGAAATAATGAATCCCAATAATTTTATAGGTTTAACCCCAAAGATACATTTTTAGGATTGAATTTTACTTTATATTTTCATAATCGTTCAAATATTTTTTGCAAATCCTTAGGATGGTTTTCAACCTTCTTCTATATTCCCAACATGTCATCAATATAATCCTATAAAATATCATGCATGTAATTATGAAATATGTGTCATATCCATTTGATTACTTTTGCCTATGTTTGTAAGACCAAAAGGTATGACAACAAAGCAAAATTTACCCCAAGGGGCCATGCAAGTTGTTTTGTGTTGATCAATGAGATTAAACTTAATTTGATTATAATAGGAAAACTAGTTTATAAAGGAAAACAACTCATATTTTTTCATAAAAATGACTATCATATCAATATTAGTAAATAAAATTCATCCTTGGTGCATGATTTATTAATGTCTCTAATGTTAATGCAAATCATGATACCCCCATTAGGTTTGGCCATAAAGAAAATGTTAAAATCCATTCTAGATAATCAATAGGTCTTATGAAACCTACATCAAGTAGCTTTTGTAATTCCTATTTTACTAATAAAGAAATCTTAGGATGCATCTTTCTATGTTTTTTTGATTGGTTTAGAATTAAGATAGGCAACTAGATTGTGAATTGTAGAGGAAGGATCAATACAAAGCATGTCAACATATAACCATGCAAATATATCAAGGAAATCATGTAATATTTTAGTATGGATATATTTTTATTCAATAAATATCAATGCACTTAACATTACAATCTTAGGTTCAACACTATTGCCAAGGTTAAGATCACTTGTCTCTTTGTTTAATAATGTCGATCAATCTTTGACATATGGTGCAGTTGCTTAAGTAGTTGGACCATCTATTGGGATGTTTTGTCAATAAGTGAGGGCTCAAACTCCCCAAAATATTTATGATTATTAAAAATAAAATGTTTGAATCTATTTTTATGATGATAAGTTCATAAATCTACAAAAGATCCCATTTTTTCTTGAAGGGCTTCATGTTATAGTGAATATCCATGGGGAAAATCTCAAGTGAAGTGACCCCATAAATTAACTATGGATGTATGAACCATAAGGTTGTGACAATATTTACCTCTTGTATGTGATTTTTGTTGGATTTGGCAAAGTGATTATGCAAAAATTTATCTTTTATAGCACTCCATGATTCACTTGTGAAGGTATATATTTAATGTTATAATCTTCATTATATCCAATACCTTGCTTGAATTTATGGGAATTTGGCATGATAGGTTTTATGATACCTTGCTCATGTTTAATTAAACCTTGGCATTTATATCCATTATATTTACATATTTCAATCAAAATCCATACTTTTCTAAAGCAATTTGAACCAAACTAGAGGTTGTTTTGGGTTATCAATATTTCAAAAGGTGTCCATTGTAATCCCTTTACCTTTATCATCATAATATTACATAGATAATTGTATAGGTATACCTTAGTCTTGAGAGGCAATATAAAGTTGATATATGTTAAAGGTACTCATATCATCTCCATATTCCCTTTGGCCAATAGGTGTAACTTTAAGCTTACCAAATTGTGCATCCATATTATCACTTTGAGTAACACTATCCTCTTTAGTTTTACTAATTTCACCCCATTTTAAATGTAGTTAATTGTTTCATTAGAATGATTTTTTTGGGTGACATAATGGATAGTTATGGTGTGTTTAGATGCAATATGATTCTAATTATGGGTTCTACCATTTTGCAAAATCAGAAAAGAACATCATCAGAAGGACAAGTGTACATGAGCCCCTCATGTATAAATTTTAAACATACATGTAATGTAGAGGGGACCACATGCATGTCATGAATCCATGGCCTCCATAGTAAAATGTTATAGCTCACATCATTAGATGTCCTTTGACATTCAGTAGGTATGGTTTGTGGTCCAACAATTATATTCAATATAATTACTCCAAGAGCCTTTCTTAGTTGATTGTCAAATCCTTTTACAATCATATCAAAGATAATAAGAGTTTGTCTTCCAATTCCAATTTCATTAATAAAGGTCTCGCTACAAGTGTTTAGCTCCGTACCATTGTATACAAGGACTATTTTAATCCCTTTATTGTTGATGATAAATTGGAATACTTAAGAGTAAATGTTGGTCCATAATATCCTTAGAAGGTAAGTTCTTAGGCTCAAAAGAGAAGAATGTCTCACAATTTCTCAAGATTTTAATAATAAAATAAAATTATGGAGGTTTAGTGTCATTTGGTAAAGGAAAGTCATGCAAGGACTCATAAATTATGTCTTTATAAACATTATAACTTGTAAGCAATTCTGAGATAAATATATTGGTGTGAGTATTCGTAAGTTGATCTATAATATCATAATACTTAGAGTCATGAAATCTAAGTCTAGGGGCTTGAGGAAGGTTATTAGGGGGTGTTTTGATTAACCTCACCATAAGGTTGAGAAGAAATAGGATAAATTTCACCATTATGTGTCCTTCCCCTCTACAACAATCCACAGGGAGTTAACTAGAAATACGTGATTTTTTTAAATACAAATACTATAAATAGATTTCACCACGATAATCTAGGAAATGATCATACAAAATACTCTAAGTGTGTTAACTACAAATAAGATTTGTGACATCTAACAGTCATTGATCACTATCAATTTATGAAAATTCATCATAATACAATCATAGAAAGTAATTACAAATATCCAACCACTATTATCAATCCACAAAAATAGGCAATTACAATTCTTCATGAGAATGTTTCCAATAATATATACAATGTAAAAAAATAAGATACAAGGCTCCCTGGAGACTGAGTTCCCCAGTCTCTCTAGTATTTATTAAAATCTCAAGAGTTATCTCAAAAGTAGTACTGTTATGAGGAGGGAGAGCATCATCCAAGCGCTTTTACACACCAACCACAAACCAATGATCCCCCACATTAATCCCATTAGGGAATTTCCCTCTTGTCACAAATGGGTAGATAGTGATGACATGAGAATCTAGAGAAACAAGTGAGTACCTGTGTGCTATATGATTTCTAAAACTAAACATGCAGTGTATCATAGAAAACCCGTTCTATTGCAAGATATCGCACAAACATGTAAATCATACTCAATAAATGATAATGTCTCACTAAACATATTATTTTTATAATAATAAAAATTAATAGTGATCTATATATCAATCAAATTCATTTGCACCACTTGATCGTATTGCCTTCATCTGACATTGTGATGCTAGTAGGCCAGTGAAGTCCATCTCGCTCCTTACTTAGTATCAACAAAGTGAGATTGATCAACATAATTTAATCCCAATATTCATTCAATTTATATTCTACTAGCAATCATATCACATAACATAATAAACATAGGAGTAATCAAAGCATATATTTATTCTGTCAAACGTATGAATGAATCTTACATTATTATCTATTCTATACTATAAATAATGACTATAGTTTATACCACCTGGGTAAAATACTCTTGTAACTATATTTTCTAACTACCACAGTTAGTTTTCAACATACTACACCCTATGATAACTCATATTATCATAGTCTAGTGTTCTAAAGCATAACTACTAATTTTCCACAATCTATCAAAAAACATGTTATTCAAAGGAATAACTAGCTCGCATACATTTAGTCCATCAAATGTATGAATGAGTTCTATGTATATCAATTTTAGTTACTACCACTGGGGTGTGACATACATTTATACTATAATATTCTATGACATCCCATAATATCATAGATCACAACTACATAATTACACTTAACCAAACTTACAATTTTAAGAATCAAAAATCTCATAATCACAAATAATAATCAAGCAAGCACAATTTATAGCACCCGAGTATACCCTAGGTTATAGTGCAAACTAGAAAATAGAAGAAACATAATCTATAGACACACATCATGATACACTATTTTATGTTATATATGTCTAAACACTTGTATATATTAATACTCTCACAATAAGTATTGCACACAAGTTTTCAATACTATTAGTATATATACTAATAGTCATTTATGACATAAGTCAAGGTCTTACAATATTTACATAATCATTACATCCATAAACCTTTAATATATAACCTAGGTACTACAGTCATTTAGACCTCTCTATAAATCAATGTTCCATTCTCATTATTTACTATTAGTTCTCAACGACCTCTAACTCAAAACCACCATATAAGGCATTCACAATGTTTCATTATGTGATAAAACTCTACATTAGTCTATGCATTTCATCTATATATGATGCTACAGGTTTGGATCAGTCGACATGTTTATATAACAGTATTTTGCTTCCATTACATTATTAATCTCTACTTAGAGTTTGAAACATAGCCAAAGCATAGACTTAGCCCCCTCACAGCTTATGTTTGTGCATATTCCTTCATAGCTTAGAATGTCAATACATATATATTTAAATCGTATAATTATATCAATCATGGATATAATATTAATCATTTAGGAGTAAAGTAACATTACCACAAAATGTCTATCTTTGATATTGTTTACACAAATTATAGCAATATTCCTATTATATAACACTTTTCATTTCTCTAATGATCATGTACATCTATGTATATCCATCCTCGAGCATGGTCATCATGTAACTCTAGTTCTCAAGGATAAGTAATCACTAAATAATCACAACTATTATTAACTTGTTATAGTTGCATGTATCCAAATTACTATGGCTCTTTATAAGAAGATAGGAAATTGCCTTACAAGCATCTAAAAGACAAGGGCTAATTACCCAAAGGGTAAAAATATGATTTTATAACTGAATATAACCCATCCACATCTGAACTTAATTAGTCATCCATAGATAATATAATAGATTATACACCTAAAATCTGACATTCACATCTATAAGACATAAGCCGTGTATATCCATACAACTCATTATATATGTTGTATTTTTCATATATCATACCAAAATATTATTCTATGCCTTTAGTGAATTGCTTCACTAATTTGTTATAACTTGTATATATGTAATTTACCCAGATAATAATATGCTATATAGAACTATTTGTATATATTATAACTCCATTAGAAATTTTGTATATACCTAGTTGGATGTATATACTAACCAAAAATTCTCAAAAGGTTACAGTATACTCAACTTTACATTAATGTTGTAACCCAGGTAAACCAATAACCCATGATTTTTCTAATGTTGTGGGTGATTAATGTCCTATCCCTTATCAAAAGCAAATTTTTTTATGAACTTGCAAACATGATTACAATTCTAGTGTCCAACAGAAAATATAGTACAAAGCACATTGTGTTCTCATTTATAATTATCTCAGATAAGCATACTAGTTAAGAAAAATTCAAAGGAAAGCATGGTTCATGAAAATATCACTGGAATAATACCATGTACAAACACAATTAAATGTCACTATTTGATAGATGTATATATCAATCAATATAAGAGATAGTCCTTTATGTTCTTTAAGATTAACTTGACTTTATTTTCTGTAGGAAATAAAGAGATGTTTTCACATAAATCAAAATGCAACTTCTAATGGATGAATTTTGGCCTTCACAAAATTAAATCATATTCAGGAAACTTCATATGAATCTATACTAAATTAATGCAATCCTAAATAATAAATCATAATTATAGTAGTCCAGAGTTGAATAAATATATGGTTATGGCTATGATTTTTTTTTAATCCACAACTCCATCTTCATAGGCATAACTCTATTCAATTTGATTATCGATGGCATTAATGGTACTCTCTTTACAGGTGTTGAATGATTTTGAGAGTGTTGGATATAGTCATGCCATGTTTGAAGGTGGGGAATCCCCTGAGGGAATCACAGTCAAGTTTTTGATTGAACCCCACTTGTACTCCACATCTATAATTTGATCGCTTGGCATCTGGAACAGGCGAATCAGTATAAACTAAAATTAGGGATCAAAGATTGAACCCTGACAGTCACAACTTTACAAAGTCAAATGCATCAAGTCAATAAGGCCCATGTGTAGATTATGTTTGTCCACTTCTACCACCACCATCACTGCATGAATACAACCTCTCAATCAAACTATCAATATGTGTGGCTAGGAACTACAGGTTGGTCATGGGAGAAAGGTGAGATCTCAAGGGACCACGGTTCGATTTTGATGATTTTGTATTGTAAGAAAAGAACAAAGATTCTATAATAGGGGAATATATTTGCTAGATTTTAAAACAAGGTTGCCTCTATCTCCTCTCTTTTGTATCTATGCCTTCCTTTTCTTACCCCTTTATTATAATCTCCTCCAATCTTTTATTTCCATACATCCCTTCGTCATTGTTTAGTTTTTCATCAATTCCATCAACTTAACTTGAGCTTTAACTATTTCATATATTGTGCATGTTTAAATCTTTTGTTCAAGGTTGTGTTAATTAATATCTTAAGTCCACTTAATTCATCTCAAAAAAATAATTTTGGACCTTCAATTCTCAACGTATTCCATGCATAGGACTTAGCTCTTAAGTTAGCATTATCTTGATAATTCAATTTCTTTAATTTAAATGTAACAGGGAATTATCTCTTTAAAAGATAAATCAAACCAAATTAATAATTTTATTTATAGCATAAGACTAATGCCACTTAAATTTAAATCCTTTAACTAATGGTTAATTTTGTAATGTAACTATTAACAATTACTCAAAAGGTTAACTACATTTTAATTTTAAATAGTAATGTGACTATGGTAAAATAAATAACCAGCTTTCGAACACAAAGAGAATCCTATTTTACATTATAATCTTTCATCACACATAGAGATGTTATAATAATGTTAGTGTTATCATTAACTAATCATAGATTTATTCTAATGCCTTGACTATTTATTATACGTAAAGACATCAAATCAAGACTGATATTTACCGAATATCATTTAAACTAGTCATTGTGTTAGATGATCATATTAGTGTAAGCATCAACAACATGATCATAAAAAAAGTATATTAGCACTTAAAAACAAAATAACTAGATAAATTAAATAGAGAGTTAAATGAGTTATTGTTTTGTGTTGGGTTACTAGAAGTTCCTTTGTTATCCCCAAATCATCTCATCTATGCCATCCTCTGTGATGATGATCTCCCTCAATCATGCTCTGAGGGAAGAATCAATCCTACTTCCACCTCACGATAAGTAGGTAGTTAGTCTAAGTCATAATATATATCAAAACTAATGATACATAGCTCACAATTATACATCCATAATGTATAGAAATAAGAAAGTACATCTGCCACATAATTAATCCATAATGCAAACTAATCATCACATAACTATTCCATAACCAATATTTGTCATAAAGTTCAAATTAAAACAACAATAATCAAATGATAACCATAACAATCCATAAGTTCAAAGGTTATATAATACTTAGGGTGAAATTGAGATGTAACACCCTCTGATTTATTAATGCATCCACCTCAAATGAACCATCATAAAATGACCCACACAATATTTATTGTTATGGGGTACTTAAACAAATCTATCAATTTCAAGGGTATCACTACATAAAATATCATTATTACACACATCCCCATCATGTTTCAAACCATATACTAGCATGTTATAGTATATGTGTGAATAGAAACATTCAATCATTAATAAAATTTGCATATCATCATGTCTAATAATATACATGATTTAAGAACATCCCATGTAAATACTATCATAAAGGAGCATGCCATATATGAATTGCATCTACCAATGAGGAAAGATAAGAAGAAAGAATATACAATATCTACAAGAAAAGGGAGAAATAGTATGTATGAAATCTAACATGGTCTAACACCTTAAAAAATCAAGGATAATTGCAACGAGGAAGATCAACAAGGGAAGGGCTAACGCAAACCATCATAAGATAAATGGGATCACCAATTACATGAAACCTTAGTTTGGGTGAATAAAGCATGAGTTCACCAAAAAAATTATTAATAAAGTGGACTTAGATTAAGAAAATTACATTAAACCAATTAAAGAAGGCACAAGCTAAATATAATCTAAATACAGTGAAATAATAGTAAATATAGATATGAAATGTGTCAAAACTGAGATTAAGATGCTTGAAACTTGACAGGAGATTTTTAGAGAAATCCCTAAATTATGAATTACATTTGTACTTATAATGGCTAAAAATGATGTGAAATAGGCCCTGAGACAATGCATAAGACAACTCAAAAAAAATGCAGTGATCTAGTGATGAGTAAGAAATGACTACCATTGAACTAGTTTGATAATAGTTGACCTTTGTCAAACTAGATTGATATTGATTGTTTGTTAGATATTGGTAGATAATTTTAAATTAGTTTAAATTTTTTTAGATGCTTCTATCAATTCCTGCTTGTCATAAACATCTCTCAAATTGTTGATTTGATTCAATAAACTTCTAAAATTGTTTGTCTTGGTTGTAAACCCTAATCCACTCCAATATAAATTGTATTATCATAAATAATTGATGTAGTTATGAGGGATATTGCTCAATTAGACTCTAATTTTTAGATAATTTTTCAATTGATACTCATGTGGTTCAACAGGTAATAGTATTCATCAAACTCTAGAATGTAGATGGTACATCTATGAGACCAAAGGGAATTACCAAAATCCATAATGGTTTTCATGGGTTCTGAAAGTTTTCTTATGTATATCATAATATCTAATTTGAATTTGAGAATAACATAAATGAAGATCCAAATTTTTTAGGTATAAAACACCATGCAATTCATCTACCAAACCATCAGTTACTAAAATAAGGAACTTATCTTTGATGGTGTACTTGTTGAATTGTTTATACTTTAGGCACATCCTCCAGGTATCATCCTTTTTATGCACCATTACCAAATAGGATGAATATCCACTTTTACTACTCCTAATAATACCAATGTCCAACATTTCTTGTATGATATTTTAAATCATGCTCTTATAGACATATGGGTACCTATATGGTCTGATGTTTGGGTTGAATCCCAAGTACCAATTGAATGGCATGATCACGTTACCTTTCTGGTGGAAGTACTTTTGGAATTTCTCCAAAAATAATAGAGTGTTTATCAAAAATACTATGTAGATTAGGTTGTGTAGACATTTTTTTTGGTTGTTATTATAATGAAAAAAGTTGTGCTACAACCTAAACGCCACCCTTTTGAGAATTTTTTACATTTGATGAGAACTAACTAGCCATGGAGACTTTGCACACAATCCTCATAATTAAAATGCCTTGCCTTCATAATGAAAACATATGAACAATCCTTCAAAATTCATCACTATTTTGCCCCAAGTTAGTGAGCCATTAGACTTCCAAAACTATGTCATCCCCACCTAGAGGAATATCATAAGAGAGTATAGCTTGTAATCTCCCATGGCAGTTTTGAGAATATGACATTTCTTTGAACAACTGGTTATGTGCCCATCTACAATCATAACCTAAAATTTTGGAGTTGGATAAAATAAAATAAATTAATCATGATTCCAACCTATTATTGATGAAGTTATGTGTACTCCCTAAGTCAACCAATACTAACACCTTATTTTTCTTAAGAAAGCCCAAAAACTTGAGGGTTTGTGGAGTCCTAATACTTGAAATTGCATGGCATGAAATAGTTGCTTGGGAATATTTAGATTCCTTCTCTACATACTCCTCACCCTCACCTAATCTTTCATCATCTTCTTTGTCATCATTGGCCCCTTTTATGTAAAACAAATTCCTCTCAACACATTTATGTCCTTTGTTGTATTTATTATCACAATTGAAACATAACCCTTTTGCTCACACACATTCTATGCCATTATAGAAAGATCACCATTTGACCAAATATTTGTCTTCTGCCCTATGTGCGAAGACCATGGACTTTAATACTAAACTTGGACTTAATATTCAAACATTAATTTGGATGTTATACTTGAGCCCACCTAATAATATGTCATTTAGGTTATCTTTTGTGAAGTTATCCACCTAAAAAGATAGGTTTTGGAATTGTTGAATATAATCCTTGACAGTCCTTAATTGTTTGAATCTTTCTAACTAGTTTAAATAAATTTTTTGTAGCACTATTATGGCAGTGCATCTACAGCTCACCAATAAAAATTGACCAAGTAATAGTGAGGCCCTCATTTTTATTTTGAGCACATAATCATTTATACCAAATGAAATATTTTGGTTCTAGATTCAAATATGCTATGACCACCTTCTATGCACATGGGGTTTGATTAAGGTCAAATAAATTTTCCATTTGACTAATCTAGGCGATAAGATCCTTAACATCAAACTTGTACACTTTCACTTTTCGTAGCATGATCCTGTAACCGGTATTTTAATTTTGATTCTTCTAGTTGGGAGAACCCAAGTGGTTCGGTGGAGAATGATTGTGTTGGGTGAATATTTTGTCATCAACTAACTGATGGCAAAATGGGGATATCAGCCACAGCGTAAAGGAGATTTACACCATGAAGAGGGTGGCTTTACCAGATCTAGACGAGGTAAATCTCTCCTCTCATCAAGGGGAGGTTCCCTATCAGTATTTGTATGCTATAAGTATGTATATAATTAAGCAGAAAATAACACATGGGGGGGGGGGGTAGAACAGCATCTACTTTTTTTTTTTCAGAAGTAACGTATGAAGGATAAAAGAGGAAAATCCTTGATCTAAAGCTAACAACACTCCTCTTCTTTCAGGAATGGTATCAAACGAAGAGCAGGAAATTACCTGAAGTAATAAAGACGCAAGAACACTCACGCAAACACAAAGTTTGCCGTAGCTTCTTCACGGATCTGGAACAAATACAACCGTAGAGTAAAGTGAAGCACAAAGTCTTCACCTAAAACTACCAAAGATAAAAGAATCTCAAAAGTAAAAGTAGCACAAAGTCTATCTTCTACCCTCAAAAAGTGCCCTTAGATAATATCAACACATTCACTTTGCTTATTAAGTCAGATAAACAAGAGGTTATCAGGAAAGAGTACATAAGAAACTATTTCCTAGATGACACAGATAACTTCAACACAAAGTCTGAAATCACTTGCTTCTCATTCATTTGACAAAATCTGATTTACAAATCTGAGCACAAAGTCTCAAAAGTTGCTTCAATTTCAGCAGAGTGTTTGCTCTCTATTTTTTTCCAAGATCCAATTACAAATGAGGTCTCCACTATATATAGGGAGAAAATCCTCAAAAATAGAAAATAAGAATAAAATATCTTGGTCAAAGATGACTCATCTTTGACTTTTAGATATTTTCTAAAATATTTAATTCGTAATTACATGTTACAAAATTGCATGCATTCTGCACAAAACAGAAATGCATAAGGATAGAAGAAGAGAGGGAGAGTGTCAATTTTTACTGTCGGACCTCTTCAAATGGGCATCGTACATGGTGATTGATGCCTGAATTCCTATGTTGTCCAGCGCAACTGCATTTTTGGAGACGACCCTTGATCTGATTAGTGCGTCTTTCAATGCTGTGATGGCTTTAGAGTGGCCAGTTAACCTAGATTTTAAATTCTCCAAAGTCAACTAAGCATCCAGAATGCTGTCTATTGAAGTCATGGAGAAAGACGCACCTTTGAAATCCCTCTGGATCATCCCTTCGAAATTCTGAATCATTTCATCTGCTGGAAGGAACTGATGATCCTTAGAGGTCAAATCGCAGGGCAGCTCTTCTAATTTATTCAACAAGCTCAGGTCACTTTTATCACTAGCTTCTTTAAAAGCTTTGAGATCATCAATTAGATCTTTGAGTACCTGGATCCTGAAGATCATCGCCTCCTTGATCTCAACATATGAATCCTTGTTAGGGATGACACCGATAGATATCAGGGTACTCTTTTTTAGATCTTTCATTTCCTTCCATCTATCGAGATCTTTCTCCAAGCCGTCAATCTCCTGAGAGGTAAAAGAGACAAAACTGTCTACCTGAGCTTTCAACCTCTTCATTTTCCCTGTTCTTTCCGCAAACTCAGATAGCAGAGAGATTCCTTGATTGTGCATTCTGTCAATATATTCCTCCATTACTTTTCCCTTTAAATAAGTCTTTTCAGCTTTCTGAATGACTGAATCATCCACAGAAAAGGCCTCTGGAGTCGCTGCTTTAGGTGGGATGGTGAATCTTCTGATTACTGTCGTTAACTGCTCAGCTTTGGCTTTATAAAAATCTTTCATCTCTTTTTCCTTGTCAAAATTTTGGACCATAATGTCCATTGCCGACTGAAGATCACTCTTCGCACCTTCGTGTGTAACCTTGCCAAGTTCAACACGAGAAAAGGAATAACTACTCATTTCAAAACCCTTAAGGGTTGCGTCCTGTGGGGGTTTGGCAATTTCCATAAATTTTTTCCCCTTTTCCTCGACCAACTTGGAGAGGATTTTTGGCTTCTTGGGAGCTTTTATTTTGGCCGGCACTATCTTGCCGAAATCGAATTCTTCTGGGGAGATGGCCCTTTTCTTTCTCTTTGGTGTGAAAGCAGACATCCACGGCGGGAGAGAAGTACCTGTTGTAACAATAGTTGCCTCCGCCGGTGTCATGGTAGCGGCTTCCACGCTACTGGTGGTGACAGTAGTCGTAGTTGGAGTGACCGGCGAGACTATACCAACTGCTGATTCTGGATTAGGCACAGGGCTTGGTGGCAGGTTGAAAGATGGAGATGATAAACTCGGAATGGATGCAGAAGAGCGAGGTGAACCTGCTGAAAGATCTTGTGGATCACCAAAAACAACCTTGGAAGGGGAAGCGGCTCCGAAAGATGGAACGCTGATGGGAGAGATAGGAGAAGTGGGCACCGTAGGAGATTGAGGAGGAGGAGAGGAGCTCTGGATCGACCGTACTTGTCCCGTTGAGGTTGGAGACCCAACACTTGGTCATTCTGAAGGTTGTTCTGTTGACCCCATTGGTTGAGTTGCCTGTACCCCGGGACTTTGTTCTTTGGTTCCCTCGACTACTGCCTCAGGCTCTTGTGCTGACCTAGGCTTCTTGGATACAAAGACGATCCTAGGCTTGTGAGGTCTAGAAGATGAAGGGACGTCGTCTTTGTTTTTGGTTCGGCTTTCCGCCTTTCTCTTCATCTCTGCTTGGTATTCAGCCTCCGACCCTGTGATGAACTCTTTTAGGGTGATTCCATTTGCTGCCAACCAACTATTGGTGTTAGCCAATACTGGTTCGAATCTTTTCCTTAGAGAAGTCAACTCTTTTTGAGACTAGTTAATCGGAGGAAGAGGGGAACCGACGACCTTGTCTGTCAGATATCTGCTGTTCACGATATTCCCATCATCAATCAACCCTGAAGGGATCTCAGCAAGCCCGAGGTACTCTATTTGCTCTAGCATGAGACGAAAATAGTCCATTTTCCTTACCTCTTCAGTCGTCCTCAAATCTACCCAGATGTCCTCAATCATGGGCTCGTGGAACTGAGTTTTCCTTCGGATTGTCTCTCTGAATCCCCTGTAATCAAAATTTTCCCACCTTTTGAATGATTTGATAGTAACCATCTGCATCTCTGTTTTCATAACCTTGGCTTTAGTCGATGTAGCAACAGAAAATCTGCCAATCTAGATAAGAAACTTGAAATCAGGTCTCTTAAGCTCCATCTGTTTTGAGTGCACGACGACCAATTGTCGACAAAGCTCCATTAGGACCAACCTGTCCGAAGGGAATCTAGGGAGCATATAAGGGTATCCTTGATAGAAACCCACTCGAAGATAAGAAAAAGTAGAGAACTAGAGGAACATGCAGCCAAAACTATTCACTACTGTCCAAGCCTCGTCTGATATTCTCTTCTGTTCCAGTTGAGGATCGAAGAGACATAGAAATACAGCAAAGAATGCATCATTCACTCGCCTGAAATGACGTGTTGACCCCTGAAGTGTCAGTTGCGGATAGTATGAATAGACCGGGGTGGTCTTCCTATCCCCCTCTATTGTTAAACCTGGGAAAGATCGCATGGCAGCAGCTATGTAGACTAGGTACGAGGTCATGTAGAATTTGAAGGAGGTTTGTACCCTGGTCAGCTGCTCATGAATAGCGTTGTTGATCTGTTCTCCCTAGAAGATGTCCTATTTGCCTTGTAGGATGATCTTAATGAACGGATACATCCATTCATAGAATTGCGAAGAGGACGGGAGGCCCCGTACTCTGCTGAGGAGGGTGATTAAGTCACCAACTTCTTCAATGAAGTCGCTTCTGGGGAAGCTTTTCGGCCATCTGGATAGACTGGCCCTTGGGGTTTTTAACCACTTGTGGTTTATGACCCTCTTTGCCCTCTCAGGGTCTTTGTTGTACTCCCTCTGCGCGTTCTCGAAGTCAATTTGGGTTACTTCGGTGGCTGGTGGACATAGAAAAACTTTGTCGATAAATTTGGGGTCCAACCGAATGATCATGCTGCCACTGGCGTCTGAGACTGATCTAGTCTCTTTGTCATAAAAGTGCGTGCATTGAAGGATGAACTCTGCATGATGGGCCGCTACTGAAAAGGCGGCCACTAGGTGGATGTTGCTCTCGATAATTCTCTTTATCCCAGTGCTGGGATTTGTTGCTTTGGTTCGTCCCAGGAATTAGGCCATATCTACGTGGCCGATCTCAGTGTCTCGAATGTCATCGACATTCGAGGTGATTGCCGTGAACGGAAAGATGCCCTGATATTCGTATTTCATCGTCTTCGCCTTTGAAGGAGATGCTTTCGTCATGGGGGACGATCTTGTTTGGACGGGAGCAGGCGTGCAGGAGCTTGCTGAAGGTGCTGCAGCCATAGTCGAAAGGAGAGTGAGAGAGGGGGAGAGCAATTTAAGTGACATAGGTTACAGGAGGTCACTTAAAAAGGCCAGGACGGGCAAAGGGACGAAAAATAAGGAATAAAAAGCTTGAAAAGGACAACTCGGAAAAAATTTGAGAGTTAGTTAAAAAAGGAAGGAAAATGCAGGGGCGGCGAAAATCGCCGCCCTTGCGTGAGAAAAGCAGGGGCGGCAAAAATCGCCGCCCTTGCGTGAGGAAAGCAGGGGCAGAAAAAATCACCACCCTTGCATGAGAAAAGCAGGGGCGGCAAAAATCACTGCCCTTGCGTGAGGAAAGCAGGGGCAGCGAAAATCGCCGCCATTGCATGAGGAAAGCAGGGGCGGCGAAAATCGCCGCCCTTGCGTGAGGAAATCAAGGGCAGCAAAAATCGCCGCCCTTGCATGAGGAAATCAGGGGCGGCAAAAATCGCCACCTTTGCATGAGGAATGCGTAAAGAAAGTAAGAGCGGCGAAAATCGCCGCCCTTACTTGAGGACAAACCGGGAGGAACGGCGGCAAGGAAATGCCGCCCTTACGAGGCCGCCAGGTAGAGGAAAGAAAAGATAAAAAGAAAAACAAAAAGGAAACAACTAAGCTAGGAAGAAGAGGAAAAAATAAAAACAAAAGTTAAAAACAAACCCTACCTGAAAAATGCGCGCGCCACAAAGTCAGATCCGCGAGCTGGCACTTCGCAAAGTCACTTGGAGCGCTCAGGTGCAAGAGGCAGGAGGGGAGGAGGAAGAAGTGAGAAGAAATGAGGCCCAAATCGGATTATATAGGGTGAAAAACCAACCCCAACAACCCGCCGCGCAGGGCCATTAATGCCTTGCACGGAAACCGAGACGTGCAGGGGCGGCAAAAATCACCGCCCTTGCAAGAAAAAAGCAAGGGAGACTAACTCCGAAAAGAGGAGAAAAAAGGAAAAGGGTAAGGGGAAACTTGGTCTCGACGGGATAGTAACCATTTTCCGATCTGGTCAAGATGAAAACCTACAACGGAAACGTCTTAAAAATGAACCTAGAGAGACAAGACGAAACGGACAAGTTTTGTGGGGGGGTTGCTTCTAAAACGAGATAAGCTAGTTTTGGAAACAACAGCTGGCTCATGTTGGGGAACTTCCGCTCAATCAAAAATATTAACAGAAGCAGAATCCAATCTCTAAGTGCCTTCATCCAAGCCATTGGGCTACGGAGTCGAGCGAAACAAGAGAAAGAAAGACAGACAAAAAAAAGAAGAACTGTACATATTTTACAAATGGACTCATCCAAGCTTCAAGGGTTGAAAAGCTTTAGATGCTGCCCATTGTGAGGTAGTGTAAACGGCGTTCCATCTTTATACTCCAGCAAAAAGCTGGCTTCGCCACAGAGCTGCCGAATAGTGAACGGACCCCTCCACAGGGAGTCAAATTTGTCGTGCATTCCTTTTGGTTCACGCCGCTTGTCCCATAACAAGACTTGATCTCTGACTTGGAACTTACGCGCTTTAGCTCTTTTATCAAAAATTGCCTTCACCCGGTTCTGATGTTCCCTGATCTGATCTACCACCATAACTCGTTATTCATTCAGCTCCGTCAGATACATGATACGCTTGTCAACTGAACCTTCAAAGGTCGAGTCTTCGATTGCTCTGGTTAACCTGAGTGCTGGTAGTTCAAGGGTGATGGGGATTTCTGTATTTCGTCCATATAGGATTTGGAAAGGTGACATACCTATAGATCTTTTAGGTGTTATCCTGTCGGCCCATAAAGCATCATACAAAGCTTTGTGCCATGTTCTCTGATTGTCATCCACCAACTTCCTGATGATGGTGACCAGGTTCCTGTTACTTGATTCTGCTTGCCCATTTCCCTGAGGGAAATAGTCTGAAGTGTGAGACAAGGTAATCCCATAGTGGAAACAAAATTGAGTGATTTCATGTGACGAAAAGCAGGCCGCATTATCCGTCACAATTTTTAGTGGAACCCCAAACCTGGAGATGATATTTTCTTTGAGGAAGGTGCATACTACTTCGGATGTAGCATGTTTAGTTGGTTTGGCCTCCACCCACTTAGTAAAATAGTCTGTCACGGTGAGGACATAATCATTTCCGGCGCTTGAAGATGGGTTAATTGCACCAATGAAATCAATACCCCACTGCTGGAACGGTTCATTGATCACAACTGGCCTGAGGGGCAAAGCAGGTAGCTTAGGCTTTCCGACGAATTGCTGACACAGCTCACACTTACGCACCCATTTGTAAGCATCCTGAAAAAGCGTAGGCCAAAAGTACCTTGCTCGTAGAATCTTGTGTGCCATCACCGGTGCAGAGAAATGTCCTCCACAGGCCAAATTGTGGAAAGATTCTAAAAGTTTTTCTTGTTGAGCTTTATCAACACAACGAAGAAATGCCCCATCCAGGGTTCTCTTGTAAAGACCATGGTCCCATAAAACATAACCAACTGCTTTTAATTTAACATTCCATTTTTCTTTAAAAGAAAGATGAGGAGGGCATTCACCATATGTTAGGAAATAAGCAATGTCAGAAAACCACTCATCAGTAGTGGCGACAAAGAGAACTGTGGGCACGCTTTCGATATCTTGATCTTCATTTTTTAATTCCTCTGGAGTGTTGTTGGCGATCAATTGGCAAAGGCCCCGTCCCCGTATGAGCTTGGTTGGTTTGATGTCCAGATCGAATTCTTGAATTTTGGCAATCCAGTTACCCCTCTTTGTACCAAACTCTTGCTGAGTCAAAATAGATTTTATTGTTGTATCTGGTACGAGGGCTTCAGTGTGAGAATTCAGGATATAAAACCTGAAATGCTTGACAGCCTTGACCACGGCGTATGCGTGTTTCTCCATAAGGGAATATTTCAACTCGTGATTTTTGAGTGGGCAGCTCATGAACGAAATAGGAGATTTTGCATTTTCTGAATTGGGCTGAACCAAAATCGTTGATAGTGTATGCTCAGAGGCATAACTATATATTTTGAAACCTTTAGTATAGTCCGGACAGACCAAGATTGGTGCCCCCGCAATTGCTTCTTTAATTTCTTTGAACGCTGCTTTGCCTTCGACAGTCCACCTAAATGTGGCATTGCTCTTCATCATGTTGACAATGTGACGGGTTTTCTCGGCGAATTCAGGAACAAATCTCCTAAGGAAATTGACCTTCTCAAAGAAAAAATGAACTGTGGTCTTGCTGGTAGGCAGAGTAAGTTCCTGAATGGATCTAAATCTTTCTGAATCAATTCTGATACCTTCTCGAGACACTATGTGTCCGAGAAGCTTCCCTTCAGTTACTCTGAAAATGGATTTCTTTGGGTTTAACGAGATGCCATTTTGATGGCAGCGCTCTAGTACTCTTTGCAAATGGTGAACATGCTCAGAACGCTGTTTTGAAAATACCGTCAGATCATCTAAGTATACTACAATGAATTTTCCCATTATATCTTTGAAAGCGAGATCCATAGCCCTTTGAAAAGTAGCGCCTGCATTTATCAGACCGAAATGCATTCTGCGGTAAGCGAAAGTACCCCAGGGTGTGGTGAATGCTGTCTTATGTCGATCTGCTTTTCCGACCTCCACTTGATTATAACCCCAAAAACCATCAAGCATTGATAACATTTCCGAACTTGTTACCATCTGTAGGACTTGATCCATAATGGGAAGGGGGTAGTTATCTTTTAAGGACAACTGATTCAAGTTCCTTTAATCTACATAGATTCGAATCTCACCATTTTTATTTCTGACGGGTACTATGTTAACAACCCATGTTGAGTGATGGATCGGAAAAATTATCCGAGCATCCAACATCTTTTGTATCTCGGCTAAAATAGTATCTGAGATTTTTGGATTATATTGCCTGGATTTTTGTTTATAAGGCGCAGAGTTGGCTTTCAGGGGGATGTCATGACGGATGTCATGTGGCCTGAGAGATTTTAGGTCGTCATAAGAATAGGCCAACACATCCCTATATTGACAGAGTAAACTAGCAAGCTCAAACCTTTCCTTGGAAGTGCAACATTTCCCAATGTTTACCATCTTAGGGTCGTGCTTGGTCCCCAAGTTGATTTGATCAAAATCTGAAGAAGAACTTGAATCTGTTCGTTGTTGTTTGACAAACCGGTCATGGTCATCGAACAGCTTCTCTAGGGAAACTAAACCTTTGGGAATTTTATTCCCCTTGAGCTGCAGCAAATCTTCACCTGTATGGGCCTGGGTTTCAGGGGTTAGTCCATTCTCCCGGGGCTTACTGCCTTCGAAACACAATTGTTTGAAAGTGTCTTTTTGCTCCAAGAAAGCGATGATTTGATCATCGTCATTAAATACTTGCCAGTGGTCAACATTGTCTGGTACACTTGGTCAGAAAACCAACTCAATAGTATATTTATCTCCCTTGAAATCAGGATGGGGAATTAGGAGAGTTGCAGAGACAGCTAATGCATCTGCTCGATCATTGAATTCCCTCAGAACGGCAGAGATATTGAAAGCATCGAAATCCTCAATATGATCCCATACCTGATTGCGATAATGGCGCAACCTCTCATTTTTGGTCTGATAGAGGTTCCTTATCTGACAAACTATCAACTCAGCATCTCCTTTAGCATGGAGTTTCCTTACGCCCTTTTCTTTGGTAGCCTGTAGTCCGAGCAACAGGGATTCATATTCGGCCGTGTTGTTAGTATTATTGAATTGTAATTTGTAGGAAAAAGGAGTAATTTCTCCTTGAGGGGACACCAACACAACTCCCGCTCCTGATCCAGTAGAAGAGCAACTGCCGTCGAACTCCAAAGTCCATAGCTCATCAGGTATTACTCTTTCCATAAAAACTTTTTCGTTTCGGGGAAAAGATTGTTTTATGTATTCATTTTGCTTGGGCGTCCCATCCTTCGCGTCAGCTGAAACCAAAATCAAATCATCCCCCGTAGGAGTTTCATCTAATGCACTGCGGATCTCGTCTGTGGATAAGAAATAAGTGCCCATGCCTGATGACTCAAATAAAATCTGAGCTTCAGGTGCTATGGAACGGGTAACTACATACCTGGCTTCCTTCTCAGGAAGCAATCTTTTCATGACGCCTTGAACCGGAATCCTTGCTTCAGATAGGTCCATGCTTAACTCGCCTTCAACATCTTTACAGAAATTCCGCCCGAGCAGGATACCGTAAGATGCTGGAACATCCACTACTAGAACCGTCATTTTAATTCGCTTTTCTGGAAAAGCCGCGAAGGCGTATTGGGCATCTTTTATTTGGCCAAGGAGGGGAACTTGCTTGTTTTCCATGGAAAAACACCTCCCAAAAGTTTTGGTTAAAGTTAAGCCGAGAGAATCTGCTACTTTTGCAGGCATGACGTTATCTGAAGCCCCAGAGTCTATAATGCAGTTACTCAGTTTGAAACCATTTATAAGCAGAGAGACATAAAAATGTTCTATTTTTCTGGGAGCGACGGGAGGTGTCACAACCAGATTATTTTGGGCTGGTTTGTCTTTGGGGAGATCCAGAACAACTTTCGAAGGATTTTGTCATACAGGGACAGCTTTATTTTTAACATATTCCGCTAACCTATCAAGCTGTTCTGGGTTAGCTCTCAAATACTCAACCTCTGTCATTTGAATCTTAGTCTTTTTAGCATGATCAATAATATCAAATGATTGAAAGGTGGTTGCAATAGAAAAAGGAGCAATCCCCTCATCAAAGACTTTGACAGGTTCTTCACCGGCATGAGTAGTAGGAGGGGAGGATATTAAGTGACCGGGAGCCGTTACTTTTTTATGAGTTACTTGATCTTTTGATTGCGGAGGTAATGGAGTCCCACGTTGGGCAATGGAAACTGCTGGCCGGAGCTCGTCATCTGCTTTCCCTTTGTCAGTGCGTGAAGCCGATTGATTTTGAGACCTGGTAAAGACAGCATAAGCCCCCTCTGAATCTTCCCCCTTTTATCCGGCTTCATCTTGGTAATCTAGGAAACCGATATTGGAGTCACCAGCTAATTCTTCATCCTGTTCATCAAAGAGGTTAGCACTTTTTGATTGATCTAGTTGCGGCTGAAAGGAAAGGTCGTGCTCAGCTTCTAGGTATCCAACCGCTGAATTTGTAGGTGCTGCTTCAATGGGTAATCTCCCTGCAGGGGGAGGTAGGCGATTTGATTGTCCTTGGGTTCGGGCAGTATTACTTTGATATGGCTGATTCTGAAATGTCCTCCTGGGTGCATCTCGATAGGTAGGGGCAGACGGGCCTTGAGCAATTTGTCTTTTTAAAGCAATCAGTTCATTTGTTAATTTTTGCACCATAGGATCAGTAGTGCCCGTGGAGGAGCTTTCAGCCGGTGAGGGGTATTTGTTTTTACCAGAATCTTTCCTGATTTTGCCTGCCAAGATAAGATCGCCTTCAATCTCGGTGGCCAATCCTTGAGCCAGGGCTAGGTCCATAGGGCCAGCTCGTCTCAACAAAAAACTTACTTCGGGGAGCTGTGAGTTGATAAAAAAGCATTTGAGATTCTCCGGCGTGGGTTGAGCCACAGTAGGAATTCGATTTCTTAATTTGTTGAACTTAGCTATGAAATCCCTCATGGGTTCCTGGAATTCTTTTTTCATCTGTGTTAGCTGAGCTAACAAAGCATGTGCATCTTCAGCGGGTTTAAACCTAGCTTCGAATTTGGACTTGAGCGTATCCCAGCTTGTTATTGACCCGGCCTGCAAGTGATAGAACCAATCCACAGCAGCACATTGCAAAGTCTCCACAAAAAGTCTCACCGCCACATCTTCAAATTCAACACCAATTACGCCACATGCTATGGAGAAAGCGGCAATATGCTCGTCGGGATGAACCTTTCCATCACCAAAAAACTTAGGAAAATTTTTCCTAGAACTACGAGGTAGTTCATGCAGAGGTGGGGTTAAATTAAGAGGACCGAAAGAATTACCCCACGGGCCTTGAGCCATTATGATAAGGGGATGAAAAGGTGGGATAACAAACCTTGGTGGAGTGTTTATAGGTAGGCGGCGATTGACAGCGGGAAAAGGAGTTCTACCTTGTGTTGGTGACCTGACAACGCTGGAAGGAAAACTCTTAGACCGTCAAGGAGAATTTGATGGGGGAAACAGATCAAAATTACTCTGTTGCACCAACTCGAACACCGGGTCAACAACACCCTTAGATCTCTGACTTCTGGTATAACGTGGGGTTGCCAGATTTTTAAAACAAAATGAGACCGAAACCACTTCAAGTTGAAGCTTGAGGATCCAAGATGTGTGTTCTTTCCATCAGCTCTGGTTTTGTAGACCAGATAATATAAAGGAGGCAACTGGTAAAGCTAAAATGATAATGGGTAAGACATGAAACAGAGTCGCCAGATTACGCAATGGAGAAGGGTAGGGACTGCTTCAATCTGAAACTCGAGGTTTCAGACTGCACATTCGGTCCACAGCGGAGTCGCCAAAAAACTGTTGGGTGAATATTTTGTCATCAACTAACTGATGGCAAAATGGGGATATCAGCCACAGCGTAAAGGAGATTTACACCACGAAGAGGGTGGCTTTACCAGATCTAGACGAGGTAAATCTCTCCTCTCATCAAGGGGAGGTTCCCTATCAATATTTGCATGCTATAAGTATGTATATAATTAAGCAGAAAATAACACATGGGGGGGGGTAGAACAGCATCTACTTCTCTTTTTTCAGAAGTAACGTATGAAGGATAAAAGAGGAAAATTCCTGATCTAAAGCTAACAACACTCCTCTTCTTTCAGGAATGGTATCAAACGAAGAGCAGGAAATTACCTGAAGTAATAAAGACGCAAGAACACTCATGCAAACACAAAGTCTGTCGTAGCTTCTTCACGGATCCGGAACAAATACAACCGTAGAGTAAAGTGAAGCACAAAGTCTTCACCTAAAACTACTAAAGATAAAAGAATCTCAAAAGTAAAAGTAGCACAAAGTCTATCTTCTACCCTCAAAAAGTGCCCTTAGATAATATCAACACATTCACTTTGCTTATTAAGTCAGATAAACAAGAGGTTATCAGGAAAGAGTACATAAGAAACTATTTCCTAGATGACACAGATAACTTCAACACAAAGTCTGAAATCACTTGCTTCTCATTCATTTGACAAAATCTGATTTACAAATCTGAGCACAAAGTCTCAAAAGTTGCTTCAATTTCAGCAGAGTGTTTGCTCTCTATTTTTTTCCAAGATCCAATTACAAATGAGGTCTCCACTATATATAGGGAGAAAATCCTCAAAAACAGAAAATAAGAATAAAATATCTTGGTCAAAGATGACTCATCTTTGACTTTTAGATATTTTCTAAAATATTTAATTCGTAATTACATGTTACAAAATTGCATGCATTCTGCACAAAACAGAAATGCATAAGGATAGAAGAAGAGAGGGAGAGTGTCAATTTTTGCTGCCGGACCTCTTCAAATGGGCATCGTACATGGTGATTGATGCCTGAATTCCTATGCTGTTTGGCGCAAGTGCATTTTTGGAGACGACCCTTGATCTGATTAGTGCGTCTTTCAATGTTGTGATGGCTTTAGAGTGGCCAGTTAACCTGGATTTTAAATTCTCCAAAGTCAACTGAGCATCCAGAACGTTGTCTACTGAAGTCATGGAGAAAGACACACCTTTGAAATCCCTCTGGATCATCCCTTCGAAATTCTGAATCATTTCATCTGCTGGAAGGAACTGATGATCCTTAGAGGTCAAGTCGCAGGGCAGCTCTTCTAATTTATTCAACAAGCTCAGATCACTTTTATCACTAGCTTCTTTAAAAGCTTTGAGATCATCAATTAGATCTTTGAGTACCTGGATCCTGAAGATCATCGCCTCCTTGATCTCAACATATGAATCCTTGTTAGGGATGACACCGATAGATATCAGGGTACTCTTTTTTAGATCTTTCATTTCCTTCCATCTATCGAGATCTTTCTCCAAGCCGTCAATCTCCTGAGAGGTAAAAGAGACAAAACTATCTACCTGAGCTTTCAACCTCTTCATTTTTCCTGTTCTTTCTGCAACCTCAGATAGCAGAGAGATTCCTTGATTGTGCATTCTGTCAATATATTCCTCCATTACTTTTCCCTTTAAATAAGTCTTTTTTCAGCTTTCTGAATGACTGAATCATCCACAGAAAAGGCCTTTGGAGTCGCTGCTTCAGGTGGGATGGTGAATCTTCTGATTACTACCGTTAACTGCTCAGCTTTGGCTTTATAAAAATCTTTCATCTCTTTTTCCTTGTCAAATTTTTGGACCATAATGTCCATTTTCGACTGAAGATCACTCTTCGCACCTTCGTGTGTAACCTTGCCAAGTTCAACACGAGAAAAGGAATAACTGCTCATTTCAAAACCCTCAAGGGTTGCGTCTTGTGGGGGTTTGGCAATTTCCAAAAAAATTTGCCCCTTTTCCTCGACCAACTTGGAGAGGATTTTTGGCTTCTTGGGAGCTTTTGTTTTGGCCGGCACTATCTTGCCGAAATTGAATTCTTCTGGGGAGATGGCCCTTTTCTTTCTCTTTGGTGTGAAAGCAGACATCCACGGCGGGAGAGAAGTACCTGTTGTAACAATAGTTGCCTCCGCCGGTGTCATGGTATCGGCTTCCACGCTACTGGTGGTGACAGTAGTCGTAGTTGGAGTGACCGGCGAGACTGTACCAACTGCTGATTCTGGATTAGGCACAGGGCTTGGTGGCAGGTTGAAAGATGGAGATGATAAACTCAGAATGGATGCAGAAGAGCGAGGTGAACCTGCTGAAGGATCTTTTGGATCACCAAAAACAACCTTGGAAGGGGAAGCGGCTCCGGAAGATGGAACGCTGATGGGAGAGATAGGAGAGTGGGCACCGTAGGAGATTGAGGAGGAGGAGAGGAGCTCTGGATCGACCGCACTTGTCCCGTTGAAGTTGGAGACCCAACACCTGGTCATTCTGAAGGTTGTTTCGTTGACCCCATTGGTTGAGCTGCCTGTACCCTGGGACTTTGTTCTTTGGTTCCCTTGGCTACTGCCTCAGGCTCTTGTGCTGACCTAGGCTTCTTGGATACAAAGACGATCCTAGGCTTGTGAGGTCTAGAAGATGAAGGGACGTCGTCTTTGTTTTTGGTTCGGCTTTCCGCCTTTCTCTTCATCTCTGCTTGGTATTCAGCCTCCGACCCTGTGATGAACTCTTTTAGGGTGATTCTATTTGCTGCCAACCAACTATTGGTGTTAGCCAATACTGGTTCGAATCTTTTCCTTAGAGAAGTCAACTCTTTTTGAGACCAGTTAATCGGAGGAAGAGGGGAACCGGCGACCTTGTCTGTCAGATATCTGTTGTTCACGATATTCCCATCGTCAATCAACCCTGAAGGGATCTCAGCAAGCCCGAGGTACTCTATTTGCTCTAGCGTGAGACGGCAATAGTCCATTTTCCTTACCTCTTCAGCCGTCCTCAAATCTACCCAGATGTCCTCAATCATGGGCTCGTGGAACTGAGTCTTCCTTCGGTTTGTCTCTCTGACTCCCCTGTAATCAAATTTTTCCCGCCTTTTGAATGATTTGATAGTAACCATCTGCATCTCTATTTCCATAACCTTGGCTTTAGTCGATGTAGCAACAGAAAATCTGCCAATCTAGATAGGAAACTTGAAATCAGGTCTCTTAAGCTCCATCTATTTTGAGTGCACGATGGCCAGTTGTCGGCAAAGCTCCATTAGGACCAACCTATCTGAAGGGAATCTAGTGAGCATATAAGGGTATCCTTGATAGAAACCCACCCGAAGATAAGAAAAAGTAGAGAATTGGAGGAACATGCAGCCAAAACTGTTCACTACTGTCCAAGCCTCGTCTGATATTCTCTTCTGTTCCAGTTGAGGATCGAAGAGACATAGAAATACGGCAAAGAATGCGTCATTCACTCACCTGAAATGACGTGTCGACCCCTGAAGTGTCAGCTGCGGATAGTATGAATAGACCGGGGTGGTCTTCCTATCCCCCTCTGTTGTTAAACCCGGGAAAGATCGCATGGCAGCAGCTATGTAGACTAGGTACGAGGTCATGTAGAATTTGAAGGAGGTTTGTACCCTGGTCAACTGCTCATGAATAGCGTTGCTGATCTGTTCTCCCCAGAAGATGGCCTGTTTGCCTTGCAAGATGATCTTAATGAATGGATACATCCATTCATGGAATTGCGAAGAGGATGGGAGGCCCCGTACTCTACTGAGGAGGGTGATTAAGTCACCAACTTCTTCAATGAAGTCGCTTCTGGGGAAGCTTTTCAGCCATCTGGATAGACTGGCCCTTGGGGTTTTTAACCACTTGTAGTTTATAACCCTCTTTGCCCTCTCGGGGTCTTTGTCGTACTCCCTCTACGCGTTCTCGAAGTCAATTTGGGTTACTTCGGGGGCTGGTGGACATAGAAAAACTTTGTCGATAAATTCGGGGTCCAACCGAATGATCATGCTGCCACTGGCGTCTGAGACTGATCTGGTCTCTTTATCGTAGAAGTGCGCGCATTGAAGGACAAACTCTGCATGATGGGCCGCTACTGGAAAGGCGGCCACTAGGTGGATGTTGCTCTCGATAATTCTCTTTATCCCAGTGCTGGGATTTGTTGCTTTGGTTCGTCCCAGGAATTCGACCATATCTACGTGGCCGATCTCAGTGTCTCGAATGCCATCGACATTCGAGGTGATTGCTGTGAGCGGGAAGACGCCCTGGTATTTGTATTTCATCGTCTTTGCCTTTGAAGGAGATGCTTCCGTCATGGGGGACGATCTTGTTTGGACGGGAGCAGGCGTGCAGGAGCTTGCTGAAGGTGCTGCAGCCATAGTCGAAAGGAGAGTGAGAGAGGGGGAGAGCAATTTAAGTGACATAGGTTACAGGAGGTCACTTAAAAAGGCCAGGACGGGCAAAGGGACGGAAAACGAGGAAGAAAAAGCTTGAAAAGGACAACCCATAAAAAATCTGAGAGTTAGTTAAAAAAGGAAGGAAAATGCAGGGGCGGCGAAAATCGCCGCCCTTGCGTGAGAAAAGTAGGGGCGGCGAAAATCGCCGCCCTTGCGTGAGAAAAGCAGGGGCGGTGAAAATCGCCGCCCTTGCGTGAGGAAAGTAGGGGCGGCAAAAATCGCCTCCCTTGCGTGAGAAAAGTAGGGGCAGCGAAAATCGCCGCCCTTGCGTGAGGAAAGCAGGGGCGGCGAAAATCGCCGCCCTTGCGTGAGGAAAGCAGGGGCGGCGAAAATCACCGCCCTTGCGTGAGGAAAGCAGGGGTGGCGAAAATTGCTACCCTTGCATGAGGAAAGCAGGGGCTACGAAAATCACCACCCTTGCATGAGGAATGCGTAAAGAAAGTAAGAGCGGTGAAAATTGCCGCCCTTACTTGAGGACAAGCCGGGTGGAACGGCGGCAAGGAAATGTCGCCCTTACGAGGCCGCGAGGTAGAGGAAAGGAAAGATAAAAAGAAAAACAAAAAGGAAACAACTAAGCTAGGAAGAAGAGGAAAAAATAAAAACAAAAGTTAAAAACAAACCCTACCTGGAAAATGCGCGCGCCACAAAGTCGGATCCGCGAGCTGGCACTTCGCAAAGTCACTTGGAGCGCTCAGGTGCATGAGGCAGGAGGGGAGGAGGAAGAAGTGAGAAGAAATGAGGCCCAAATCGGATTATATAGGGTGAAAAATCAACCCCAACAACCCGCCGCGTAGGGCCATTAATGCCTTGCACGGAAACCGAGATGTGCAAGGGCGGCAAAAATCGCCGCCCTTGCAGGAAAAATGCAGGGGCGGCGAAAATCGCCGCCTTTGCAAGAAAAATGCAAGGGAGACTAACTCCGGAAAGAGGAGAAAAAAAGAAAAGGGGAAGGGGAAACTTGGTCTCGACGGGATAGTAACCATTTCCCGATCTGATCAAGATGAAAACCTACAACGGAAACGTCTCAAAAACGAACCTAGAGAGACAAGACGAAACGGACAAGTTTCGTGGGGGGGTTGCTTCCAAAACGAGATAAGCTGGTTTTGGAAACAACAGATTGGATGGTAGCATTTCTATAAAATGACTGAGATAGTTTCGAATGTCCCATTCATGGTGAGAAACTTTGCCCTCATTACATTTATGTCCCCTTTAACCATGTTTAGATATTATTTTCTCACCATGTTTTTCACATCTACATGGAGTTGGGTAACCAACCTAGAAACCCTTGATGCAATCATTTAGGAATCCATGTCCTCCTTGCTAGGTATTTTTCTTGGAGTGGCTTTCCATTTTATGTGGCCTCAAGTGTTTGGATCAGCCATACACAAACTCTATACTTTAGGGTTTGGGTATTTAGGGTAGAGGGTTTGACCCTAAAAAAAAGTGTACCAGAGGATCATACCATTGTGATCATCTCAATGAGATGAATCCACTGACTGTTAATTTGTACAAAGGTGCCAAAACATCCAGACTTTTTTTCCAAAAATAAACCTTAAGCAATACTACACCGATGAAAAAATAAATTATTCTCAAATCATAATTTATATTTTTTTGATCCTTAAACTCACAAATGCTAGATCTTGGAAGCAAAAGCTACGTTATAGAACCTTTCCCAAATTGAAGCTTTAATACCACTTGTAATTAAATTACTTGTATATATCAAGACAATTCACACTAATGGATAGAAATGTAAACACCACGATCAGATTAACATCAATATAGTGCCATAATGAGAATAAAATGAACATACCAAATTAATAATTAACAATAGAGAAGAATACTTGATAAATAATATTGATCCATTTCGAGTGGGAAGCCTCCTTGAACATGCAATAAGAATAAAATTTGTAATATAATTTTTATTTACTAACCAATACTTATTATATATACTCTACTTAGGCTATGGTTACTCCATATTCTGACTCTACTAACAATATGATAACATAGATAAATGTGACAAGATAAGATAAAAGGTGATTTAGTCCATATATTAGCCATGCATATCCCTAGACACGTTATAGGTTAAGGACATCACAGAGACGGAGTAAAGAGAAAAAGAAAGAGGAGAAGGCAGTGTGGGGGAGGAGAAATTCAAGAGAAAAACTTTCAAGAGGTATTTAAATCTTACTTGTTTTTGCAAGGAAGAATATGAGGTTATTTTATGGTTGTGCCCTAATTTTTGCACACTGCCCATATACTCTTATGTGTGGCTGAATATGCAATTTTTAAGGTAAAAAATCTAGGTTTTTTCAAGCAAAAGCGTGATTTTATAATTTTTTTAATGAGTGAAAATATTGTAGAAAAGTAAGAGAAATAAGGAGGTTGCTATGTCACCCTTGCCATGACTGAAATATGAGTTATTTATTTTATTTATTGATCAAATCCATTTTCCCTAGGTTTAGTAATTTTGTATAAAACATTGTTAAGAATTATATGTTAAAATCTACAATTTTATGGGTTTTTCTATTTGTAAAAATTCAAGAAAGTAAAGGAAAATAAGGTTGTTTTTTTAAATTATTATTTACTACCATGAAATCTAATTTTGGACTTGAAAATTTCTCCTATGAGTGTTGAGCCTATTTTTGACACCCCTCCTTTTCTTTCCCAAAATAGGTACTTTGAAATGATTTTCTCATATTGACAACATTGTCGTAACATCTAAAATTGTCAGTTGGGGGTCTTATTTCATTATGTCATTTGAATATGCATTTTATGTTTAAATGTTTATTATGAATTTTTATTTGGTGAAATGATTACTCTGTGTTACAAGGTGGTTTCGAAAGCATTTAATAGATTCAATGAAAATATTTAGTATATCCATAATAGCAGAATTCATGCTTCATGAGTATTAGTTAATGATCAAATTCATAATCTTGTATGATACATAGGTTCATCAAGCAAGTAACATTTGTGATTAAAGGTTGAACATAAATGTACTCAGTTGGTTTCACTTGATCATTATTGAATGGATGATATTTGTAAGATCATAAGTTAAATTAGTTATTTCTAAATCTAATGGTTTATTCAAAGCAATATCTATAAGTGTTATTGATATTTTTTAAACCTAAATATTTCTAAGAGTCTCAAAATAAACTCAAAGACCGTAAATACTTTGACATAAGTATTTTTGCATCATGACATAGGGGTCGAAGGTCATAACTCTATGAACAATAAGAAAGGTCTTAAATTTTTATAAGGGTCAAATGTTCATTACATCGATGGTGGTTATGACGAGTTGATTGAATTACGTGGCTATTTTGATAAATGTGAAGGTGGTGAAATATTTAATTGAGTTGGTTATGATCATGAATTCAAAGTGTAGTTAAGTGATACTTAAGCGGCAAGTTATATATTTTTAATGTGCTTAAGATTTGGCATATATTTTGGGATCTATTTTATGCACCTATAATATTTGGCATTTAAATATTGTGTATTGTGCATCCAATAAATATTTTTAAGTGGTAGATTAGTGACAACTTTGGTCATGACTAATTTTGTCAAAATTATTAAAATTTTGGCTAAGCCAGGGATAAGTACCGATAAGTTGTCATCCAATCTTGGTCTAACACAGTTGTTTTAGTACTTTGATCTTGAAAGAATACAAAAGAAAAATCTCATTCTGTTAGTTGTCATTCTTTGACAAGCTCACTGTGGAAGTGAAACTTTGGAGCTAAGGAGAAAAAGTTGAAAGTTTGTCAAACAATCTACAGGCGAGGTATGGATTCCATTTCCATTTTCATGAGCAAAATAAAGTTTAAAGTATTATGGAAGATCAACTAGAGTGGGTTATGAAATTTATGAGTTTGATAGAGGCTATTTTAATGGTTTACTTTATTTACAAAATGCACATAGAAACTTCAGTTAGTTTTACATGCAAGTGTTTATTTTTATTTAATGAAGAATAATACATATCTTACTGTGCATTATTTAAAAAAAATATTCACGGAAGAATGATATTTGAATAACGCAATATATAGAGGTGTTATTCTGTGGAATGAAATTGATGAGTTTGTGTTTGCATGTTATATATTTTTGACAAACTATTCAAAATAGTTGATTATAAGGTGATTCTAGAAGATGCAAATTATTTGATGTGGATATGAGCAAAACATTTGAGAGTTTTGTTAAAGTATTTTAGTGTTTTTAAGAATATTTTAAAATTTTGCATGCATTTCATCATATAATGGTTTTGGTCTGAGCACAAGTTGTTTCAAAATACAAGATATGATTAATACATAATTTTTTGGTATATTTTGCATTTGAGCTTCGTTGAAGAAATATAATTATTTTCTGTATGACAAAATAAGAAGAGAATACCTTTGAAATATGTGACTTTTGTCATAAATTGTTGATAAGAATGTTGGATTTAGTTGACATTCGAATACAAATTCTCTACAAAGTGTTGGCTTGCCATTTTGTTTTCTTGGGTTTTGAAGTAAAATAAAAATCTATGATTTTTTGTTGAAGACAAATATTTGTTGTAAGTTTAGATATATGAAGTATACCGAAGGTTTGGTATCAAGTTTCAAAAATATTTTGATCTTCACCACATAGTTTTAAAAAAAAATAATTCACAATATCATTTTCATGTTGAGCAATTTTCTTATTTTCTTTGTCACTGATACACAGGTTGTGTTAAGAAAATTTAGACCGTAGTATGTGGAAGTGAAATTTTTATGTTTGCTTGAAATATGAGAAAACTATGTTTTAGAGGTTTTGAAATTTTTGAAGGACAATCAATTTTATAAATTTATAAACTAAGTTTATATTTTTATCAGTTGATCTTTTGATAATAGTGGATGGAGTTTTGTGAGTGTTGATTTCAGTTCTTATCAAATTGTGCCTTGTCTTGATGACATATTATTGTTCAAATTTCAATCTTTATTGACATATATAATTTATGGGTTTGTAGATTTTGATATGTGGTTTCCAAAGAGATTTTATTGATTTATTTTATCTTTCAAAATGTCAGGGTGGATACCCCCAAATTAAAATAATGATCAAGAAAATGCATGGAGAACAAATCGACTTGAGAATAGGGAAAATTTATTTTCCCATAGTTTTGTATTTAGAGGTCATTTCTCTATTGGTAGGAGGTCGGGTAGGAAGTTTTCAAGACCTTTCAATAGGGGAACTCGTATGTCAATCCACTTTGATGCAACTGATCCCACTTTATATAATTTTTATGAAGTCTTTTCATTTAACCTTGTCAAATATAGAGAAAATTGAGGTTTGAGAAGGAATTATTGGAGAAACCGTCCATATGGATGTATAAATTCAAGTGCTTCTCAAAGAATGCAAACTAATTTACAATAAAAATTTAGTTTTTTATCATTTTTCTTGTCGGAATGATCAGTTGTCTGAAAATATATTATTATAAGTTACTAAGTTATGCTTTCTTTTAGTGCATTTGAATCAAAAAATTCCATCTTTTGAATCTGCTAGTCCATATGCAACTTGCTCTAGGTTTAACCTTGCAGATTTTCCTCATCATCAACTGGAAGAAGAGAGAACAATAACATTGAACCAAAAAAAGAAAGAAAGTAACCCTTAAGCATCACAAATAGTTATCAAGATGGTAAAAAAAAATTAAGTTGGAAGTAGATGAAGAAGAAGATGAAAATTCAGTTAAGTTGATTAAGTTCTCGGTAACCACTATGACTTACATTGAATACGTAACTAATAAGGGTTATCCACTTATTGAAATGCTGATAGATTTAGATGATGAGTAGAAGTGTTTAGGGATATTATGCTACTATTTGATATTATTCAGATACTTTGTTTTAATTTTTGTTTGACAGTGGTTTCATGGTTTAAGACATTTTTAGATAACAATTTTGATATGGATATTTAAATTAATATATAATTCATACTGATAAAATATTAGATGTGATATTTTTCATTTAATAACTTATGTTGATTTAGATATTTTACATAAATTGTTTTATTTAGGTGATTATAATGTCTACAGGCCCCAACCCGATTAGAGTTAGTCTCCTTGATTTATTTTTTATTATTTTGATTGTAAGATTCATTTTAAAAGTCTAAATGAGTTAAGTGATTATTGAAATCTAATGGACTTAATTAAAGTCAATTAATCCATAACTAATAACTAACTAAAGTTAATTATAACTTATTCCTCAACCATCTTTGGAGGAATTGATTATAAAAGATCAAAGTGACATAGGAAGGAGGAGGAACATTACACATGTATTTTTCAAGACTTTGATTTAATTCAAGTTCTTCTTCATACTTCTTTCTATGCAATATCTCTGAGATAAACAACTCTTGCAGATTAACCAATGACACTTTATTTGACAGTTAAGTAATTTTCTTAACACACACAAGTATATCTAAGTTTCTTTGTTCAATTTATAAACTAAGTATCTGAAGAATGTTAGGTTTAATAGCTTATGATGATTTCATATTTATAGTTATATGAGCATAATCTGACTACTTGACCTGATATTGATGGACACTTCATTGTGTGCGACATATTTTTTTATCAATTCATATTGTATTGGTTGTAACGTTAAAGACTTTTGTATCAAAAATGATGTTTCTCAATAAAATTTGATTTACTTATTAAGATGACTCTTTCTTCAAAGACTCACAAAATATTTATTTAATTTTTAATTTATTTTATCTTTTGTTTATTTTTAATTTAGATTTTAGTTTAATTACTTTGTTTAATTAAGAATAGTTTAAATATTAGTTAGTTTCTTTGATAAATTTTAGACTTGAATTATTTTAGTTTCCTTAATTTTAGTTGCTAGTGTTAATTATTTGACTTCAATTAACTTAAGTTATTTAATTAATATCTTTGTCTTCTTAATCAACCTTTAGTCTTTGGAGTAGACCTAGTTTTTTTTTTCTTTTATTTCATCTTTAATTTAAATTAAGTTTATTAGATTCTTTCTTCAAGTTTATTGTGACTTGAACTTAATGATAGATTTATTTTATTCATTAGATTAATTATGTTTTCTTATTTTGTTTGTTTTTCTTTTCTTTTTTAGATTTAGGTTTTTAGATATCTCTTCAATAATGTTTGATGTTATATCTATCTCTTTCTTTAGTTTTCATTATAATCTTTTGTTCTTGTCTTTTTGATCTTTTTGTTTTTTCACTGGATCTATTTTGAGTCAAGCATAAATATATTATATCAATTGTTAAATCATAAATATTCATAAGAAACATAAATATTTCCTTCAAGAGTTTATCTAGTTTATAAGTCTTCTCTGTCGGATATGATTGATTGCATAATCACATTTGTTTCCTTATTTCAAAGAGAACATTTGATTTTTAAATTAATAATGGAGTATTGTTAAGTATTTGGCATGCTTGTTATTATCCTAGATCATTTAAAAAACCCTTTACTCATCTTCTAGATCCCTTATGATCTTTTAGACCAAAAACTATTAAATTGATATGATTTCGCTTTAACCTTCGTGATAGGTGAAAAAGATGATTCGTTGATGTAACAATTTTAATTGTCAACAAATTTGACAATTTCAATAGAAAAATCTTTAGAAATCTTGTTTTTAAAAAAAAAAAAAAAAAGTTGCCCATGACCATTGTAGGTCCACACCCAGTTATCCAATCCTTAATTGATATTGCTGAAGAACAACTTGACTTTGTTTTTAGTTTGACTTGTTTTGGTTGGTATAATAAGCTTTATGATTTGTTTCATATTTTTGAAGTATTTAACGAAGAATTAGAATAAGTAGAAATTATTGATGTTCACACAAGTCTTACACGTGAAACTCAAATTCATATTCAAGAAAATAATTGTATAATTAGACTTGAAAGATAAGAAATCTTGTGTGTTAATCCTAGACTTAGTTTTTACTTCTTTTATTTCATCTTTCATTTAAATTAAGTTTATTAGATTATTTCTTCAGGTTTATTGCGACTTGTTCTTAATGATAGATTTATTTTATTTATTAGATTAATTATGTTTTCCTATTTTGTTTGTTTTTATTTTATTAGATTTAGTTTATTATATATCTCTTTAATAATGTTTGTTGTTATATCTGACTCTTCCTTTGATTTTCATTGTAGTCTTTTGTTCTTGTCTTTTTGATCTTTTTGTTTGTATTCACTGGATCTCTTTTGATTCAAGCATAAACTTATTATATCAATTGTTAAATCATAAATATTCATAAGGAACATAAATCTTTCCTTCAAGAGTTTATTTAGTTCATAGGTCTTCTCTATCGGATAGGATTGATTACATAATCACATATATTTCCTTCTTTCAAAGAGAACATTTGATTTCTAAATTAATAATGGGGTATTGTTGAGTATTTGACATCCTTTTTATTATTTCAGATCATTTAAAAACCCATTTACACATCTTCTAGATCCCTTATGATCTTTAAGATCAAAAACTATTAAACTGGTATGATTCCACTTTAAACTTCATGATAGGTGAAAGGGATGATTCATTGATGTAACAATTTTAATTATCAATAGAGGGTAATTATGCAAAAATTTTACATAAATATCTAGGTAGGGTTTCAATGTTAAAAAAGTGCACTTTTATGATAATTTTTTATAGGTGGAAATACAAGAAAAGTAAATAGAAATCACGTCATTTATATGTGTTATTTTGTTGTTGTAAACCTTGATTTTAGGCATGAAAACAGTTCCTTCATTGTGGAAATATTATGCATAAATTTGTGTAAATTTTTCTATGCATTTTCAGAAAATTTTATGGTGTAAGTTTTGTTGGAAATGTTGTTATCTATGAGTTATATAATTTTTACAATCTCATTACCAAATCATGACAATATAGGTCGCCATGGAAACATAGTTTTATAAAAAAAATCATGTACTAGTGGGGCATCCCTATGTGAGGATAAAAACTTTGAATTTTTAAGTAAAATGTGACATGGGTTTGCTTCGAAATTTGACGAGGATAAAGTAGATTCATCATAGATAGTTTTGAAAAATTAATGTAACAATTTTGTTTGCTAAAAATGATGACTTTGAGTTATTTCCATATCCTCTTTAGACATCAATGTCTAAAAATTATAATAAGATATTATTTAATTTTTAATAAATTTATAAAGGATGTATGACAATCGTACAACGATTTTCATTTTCCTTTTGCTCCACCCTCACAGAGAGACAATTTTTGAAAAAATGCATTAAATTCATTCAATTTGAGACAAAATGTTAACTCGAAGGGAAAGTATTTGTTCTCTTATGAGAAGGTTAACTAAAATAGTTTTCAATTAAATTAATTACCTTGAAAATGTAGTTCACATTATTCACCCTTGTTTAATAATTTAAAAAATTGTAGGCCTAAAAAAATAGCTAGTAGCAAAAATATTGCTTTCATGGAAATGGTCGATGCTTAAATTAACAGTGTTATAGACGTGAAAAACTTATACTTAATCTCTTTTGCATTCACTTATTTAATAATATTTATTGTGTAATATAATCATTTAATTAATGATTATAAATATTAGCCACTAAACATATACTTATAAACCTATTTTAAAAAGTCATAAAATTAATGTCACAATGTTGATTAGTGGAGAATTGTAAATTGGAAATAAGACTTGAAATCTAAAACAAGGAAAAAAATGTACCTCTAGCGAAAACAGGTTAACGAAAAAATGTTCCAAAAAAAAAACATGTGGTTTAGTTGACTATCTATGAGATTTGAACAATAAGTGATCTAGGCTCAAGTAACCAATGTTGCTTGATAAGATTATGTGGTATAAAGGGCTTCACATCACTGAAGGGTTGAGCAAGACCATTGAGGGCATAGGTTGAGTTGATAACTCATAACCAAATTGAATCTAATCTTCTCTTGGTGTACACCAACATGTAAGAGCTCTAATCTAGTCAATTGAGAGTCTAAATTCCAAGTAAAAAGTAAGCCTCTGTGAGGAGCTATCACACCAAAGAGTAAGA
Source organism: Torreya grandis (assembly GCA_037957365.1). NCBI lineage: Eukaryota > Viridiplantae > Streptophyta > Pinopsida > Cupressales > Taxaceae > Torreya > Torreya grandis. The sequence continues at coordinate 1,317,365 of JARHVA010000082.1, forward strand.
TTCTATGAGGATCAGTCGAGGAATAGTGTTTTGTGTATGTATTGAGATGCTTTCTAGTTATAAAAATTAAGCAGTGCCAAGGTTGGTTGGGTATATGGCTAGGGAGTCCTTAGATTTAACTACTATAGGATCGATTAGCAACACTTGATTTCTGACCAAAAATAATACCTTAGTATTATAAAACTAGAGAATGAACCTAGAGAAGGTGTATGAGAATACTGCATGTGACTGATTATCTGTATGGGTGGGTTACACAATCATGTTAAGAGCAAATGTGCAAACATTGTGGAAGCAGAATCTTGGATCGAGGCATAACACTATGTCATTATACCTAAAAAGTTTATTGATAGTGTAGTGGTGTATTGAGGCATTGAAAATCCTACATTTGGAAAATACCTATATTGGTGGGATCAACTGCCATAATGTTAACAGTAAACATGCTAACCTTGGTGGATGAGAAATGGCACTATGTCATGCTATATGTCGCACACTTAATAAATAAATTTAAATAACAAGTTTATGAGCACAACCATTAATTATAGCTAAATATTGCAGTGTAGATATATTGATGTTGTCGTTGTTGAGGTTGAGTACATTATATGTTACATACGTGGAATTTGGTACATTTTGTAAAAAATATAATGGTGTTGCTTGACATTATGTCTATACCTTAAAATTAATTTGATATTTCAATTTAAGATGAAATAATACATTTACTTGATGAGTAAGATCTTGATAAAAAATTAAGTTGTATGATCATTTAATCACCTAGAGATACAAATTGGGTTGTTATGTTAATGATTACATTATTGTTGAATGATTATCCTATTTGTATTAATTAGCATGTTTTGATTGATATTAAGAAATGATATTTCTTTTATATCTATATATTATCGCACATTGTGTGACAATGATCGTTGTGTGTATAAAATATTGAGCGTTATATGTTCGCATGTATTTATTCTGTGTTTTGGTGATGCTTGTTGACTTTGCATTGTGGAAGACCTTCTTGTTTAAGCAGTTTTTCATTGATTGAGTTGGGATGGATAGGGACTTTGTTCTCCAGTTGCTTGGGATCATCTTTCCCCATTTATTTCGCTCATCAAAAATCTCTGGAAAAGAACCAGAAGAAGCTTGAAGGCATCATTTACTATCTTTCTATCTTCTAGTTTGTAATTGTAATTCCTATGAGAAAGATAGATGTATATTTTAATAACTTGTATGATCCATTTATGAGTTGAATTATGTACCATGTTAATTCTTGAACTTTTTACTTTATAATTTTATGATGTATGTAATTAAGTTAATTTGGTCGGTAATATAGTAGTATGGATGTGTTGTCAAAAACAAAATTAATTCATATTTTTGGTGTATGCCACAATGATTCATATAAAAAAACACAATAATACCATAACAAACCTTAGGTTTATACTAAAATCAGGTGTCTAAGCAAAATTATCAATATCATTGCACTTATCTTTCCCTTTTCCTTTCCTTTTTGGCTTGGAACAACCCTATTGCTTTGAAGCACTTGAAGAAGAAGATAAACTCTTCTTATTTTCCATCTCAAGGTAATGGGCCTAACCACAATTTTTATCTATGTCCTTTGGATTATCCAACAAAACCAACCTCATTAGATGACTATGAATCCCTCCAACATAATTCATCGACATGTTATGACTAAGCACATCTTTTCCCATTTGAAAAACATTATTGTGAATTTCACTTGTGTAATGTTGCACATTTTGTCCTTATTTTTACTTAAAAACATACATTTTCCCTCCAATGAAAAGTATAAATTATACCTTAATCAATGTTAGAAACTCATCTCCTTCAGAAATATGTGGTAGTTTTCTTACAACAAAGGAATGAATAACTTAAACTAAGTTAAAGAATGACAAGTTAGCTTCAATATTGCAAAGGAGGTATGTTGTTCTTCACTAATTGGATGAAAACTAAAATATACATGTAATTGGGCTAAACAATGATCAAGTTAATCAGTTTTTACTTCGCCTTCATAAATTTTAATCTCTATACTGGCCTCCATTTTAAATAGAGGTTAAACTTTGTTGGAATGGGGTCACTCCTTATAGTCTTGGGTCTTGAATTCCTCATTTGCTTTCAAGATATATATATAAACTCCCAAATTTTGCATAAGAACCTCCATATTCTTCTTCAACTTATCAAGCTTTCCTAATAATTGAAAAATATTTTCACCATCCTTTTCAAATATGTTGAACCTTTCTTCATCGTCTTGAGATTATCTCATCTTTAGGATCCATGCTTCTCATTTCTCTATTTAAATTTCTTGTGGATATCTATTGGGTCAAAGGAACCAAACCACCTTCTCCACTAGCACTATTTTCTCTAGTAATGGGTTTAAATATACAAAATGGTGACACCACACAAACTCTATAAGAGTGAGGTCTTGCATCCTATTTCCACTATATACTTACAATGTTATAGGTTTACTTATTTATTGAGGCCTTCATAGATAATTTTTACAATCGCAACATTACCAAACACCCACATAAAATCTAAAACTTGCTCAACTCTACTTTCCTATCAGACTCAAACTTTTAAGACACTCAATCGAGACACCGATGGTTCTATCACTATAAAGAAAAAATTGATTTTAACAAAGAACCCATTTAACTAAACTTCACATCTAAGGTGTTTGGATCACCTCAAACACAACTCCACCCATATGGACCCGTGTATAGTCTATCCTTCACAATTCTTGATTAGAAACTCCTTGGAAATACAAAGTTAGAGAGTTACAAATTACAGTCTTCTTGAGAATAGTGGCCTAGTTAGCTGCTTTTTCTAACACTTTAAGATTTGATTCAAATCACTTAAATACTTCTAAGCTTGAAAGGACAAGCTAGGAATTTTAAGAGGAACCAACATCATTGTCATTTTGCTTTGCTAAATAACATTTACAAGCTACACAATCCTCATTGGTATGGCTAGAGGCATGTTTTTAGTAACAAAAGTTGGATACATCATGGGATAACTTTGGGTTTCCTAACTTTTCATCCTTCTTAGTGATAATTTCAACCTTCTTATCTTCCTCCCTCTTCTTCTATTTTTTCTTCTAAATAGGAATATATTACACCACACAGTTAGCACTTTGATTTTGATCTAACTAACAAAAAATGATCATAATACAAAGAATGGGACCAATCTTATATGGAGGAAGAGTTATTTCAACACAAATATCACAAGCATCTAATTTCAAGTAGGATTATAAGGCATATTCATGGGTAAATAGTTCATTCATAGGTACTTTGAGGTGAACCTCTATCTTTAGGGAACAAGTAAACATGCATAATAGTTGGGAATCATAAAAACCAAATCTTACATGTATGTATGACAAGACAACTATAATGTGCAAATTAAATTTTTGTTTCTCTTAACCCATTTCACGATTGTAAGTGACTATATCATTGGGTTGAAATGTAAGGAATGTAATAGTGTTATCCGAAGCTATAAATAGATTCAATGAAAAGGTATTTAAACCATTGAAGGGATTTCTCTTGTGTGGTTCAAGTGACCCATCTAAATGTTCAAAATCTCCTCATAATACTCTCAATCCATACAAGTGAGCATAAAGGCATCAATAGGGTCTAAGTTCCACTTAAGTTAGGAAGACTTGACAACATTATGATAAGCATAAAATGATCCCAAACATGAAGAGCTTTGGTATTTTTATGGTAATTATTTGTGTCATGACCATGAGAGGAGTGTCTCTTACCACCAATGTTGGCATCATAGCCCCTAAAATCACTCCAAATTGAATATTCGTTAAGATTAATTAAATCCACAAGTCAATTTAGTGAAGTTGCAACAATGAGATATAGAGAATACAAAAGAGAACATAAGATAATGATGGTACACACAATATACCAAATAATCATTATAACACAATAGATCAAGATGATCTAACTGAGGTATAACCCTTATCTATTTATAAATATGAATTCGCCTACACTTTGGTGGTTAAAATAAACGTCAAAGTACATATTAAAAAAAGGCATGTTGAAATTATTCTACCACACCAACATAGGCAAAAATAAACCCAAATTCCAAGGTACCTCAAACTTTTATCCAGTCATACCCAACAAGCAATAAAATGACACCACAATCTAATGCATCAACCGGTTAAATTAAATATTGAGTTTCCCAAATTACACCCACAATTAGTGACCCAAGGGGCCAAAAGATGTTGGGTTTACATCAAATGTAAAAATATGCACTAACTTCCCCCCTTGAACTTGGCTTGGAGGGCACAAGGAATATTTTGCTACACAAACATACCCCTTGAGGGAAATTTCTTGAAGCCAACTAGGACACAATTTCCTCCATACTTTTTAGTTGCAACTCAATCTCTCAAAGTTGGTCTAGTCTAAAATTATTTGAATTCAATGTAATCACCGCTTAATCACCTAAATCAAGCAAAGATTGATAGTCTTCAAGAGTAAAATAAAAAATGATGGGTCTAACTCAATCCCCTATGTTTAGGATGACAATAATCTAAGAGAAAATATGCAATCAAAATAATATGGATTGTGAAGAACTACTTTAAAATGAAGCAAATATTTTGAAGCAAGATTCCTTAACCTCAAACAATGAAAGCTCACCTAAGAGATAAATAAGTAATCCATGAACTGTGAGAGCTTTCCCAATAGCTATTCAAATCCAACATGAACCAAGAGACCAAAGACCACTAATGCATGGATCAAAATAAATGAGAGACACACAATCACTCCACCATATTTGAATCTAAAGGGGCTAAGAAGATATCAAGCTTATAAATAAGACATAATAAAACACAAGAATCCAATCCAATCGTACATGATACAAGAAACAACTCCATAATCGAGAAATCCCTATGATAAGAAGCATCCATATTCATATATGAAATAATCAAGCATGTCAACTCAAGACTCCACAATATTTGGGTCCAAAGAAATAAACTCAAATAAAAATTCGAGTAAACAAGCTCCATTCTCCTAGAAGAAAGATTTGAGGTGCATAAATTGCCATGAACACATAAAATCTCCATTTACTATGAAGCAAATAACCAAAGTACACCAATGGTTAAGTATACATAAGAAAACTTAACGCTCCCAAAAGTAAGAATTGGAGTGCACAAATAAATAAAAAACATAGTAGTAATATCCACAAGCCTAAAGTATGGATTTCCATACCAAATTCCTATCAAACCATGCTTCACTATGTCAAGTAATCCAAACCTAAAAATAAATGTAACATAAAAATGACTATCAAAGTATCATTGTCATTGAAATTCCTTATCAAAACCATCTCATGTAATGGAGAGTCCCATAAATCTCATAATTAAGAGCATGTCAATGAATTCATAGAATATGCATGAAGAGGTAAAATTATAGATATCATGTATAATCAATATGACAAGCATTCCATAGAACTTAAATCATATAAACATCCAAACTTTCCATATAGCAATCCAATATATCTCAGATCAAAGTATCAAGATCATCCATAAACCAACCATGATCTAGGTGGATTGCCTCACAGTGACTCTCGCGTCATCGCTTAGTCCATTGGCCTATAGAGACTATAGAGAGACTTCACCGGTCTGTGTTGATCCAAGTGGACCTGCACCACTGGGTTCCATTGTAGATTACCATTGTTGCTTAGTTAGGCCTACACTAACAACAACAAAATATTCTTGAGGATTAGTACCTACATACCAATTCTCACCATCTAGTTTTGCCATTGCATTATTGCACAGTTTCGATAGTGTCAGCCTTGAATATCATTCAAAAAATTATCGATGTTACACATCCAAACCTACACTAATGGCAATAGACACATCACAAGGATCAACACCTATGTGCCAATCCTTGTAATTTAATTTTGCCAATGCATTAACACTCGGTTTTGACAATAACAATAGTTGATGATGTCATAACATAATCATTATAGATGATGAGCCACACATGTCAACGATTCAACTTCCATAACGACTCTCAATGCTTTTCACATGTAATTCTATATATACATATATGTAGCATACCACATATAGGATAGAAGTAGCAAATAAGATAGAAGATTGCATCCATACATATTTCTCAAGAGTATGCCATGTACAAAGAAAACAAATAAATAAAACACATTTATTGTTTTAGTTCTATACATCTCTTTGTCTGTCTTACACTATCTCTCTCACAAATCTTCCGCACATGCACATAAATCAATCAAAACCTCATATGGAGAGTTGTCCACAGTTCACCACCTAGGCATTAGATCAATCATAAAGGTACATATCATTATTGTATGACCTATCAAACATGATTAGAGTATTTGAGCCTCGACATCAAACCTTCTGATCCATAAGACTATGCATTAGACCATATTGACAAAATGGCCAAACCAACTCAAGAGGAGATTCATGCCCTAATCAAAGCTGATTTTAGAGCACTCTTAGAATAACAAACAAAATTGTTCAGCTAATTTGTATAAAGATGATTTTAGAGTTTTCTTAGAATAACAAACAAAATTGTTCAGCTAATTTGTATAAGTCCTTGAGTGGGTGGTCCCATCGACTTCATCATCATGTAAAGATTTTGGTGGTCGAGTCCCCCTAGGTTTCAGGTAAAGCTAGATGTTCATGTGTTTGAGGGTAAAATTAACGTAGATGCAGTAGATACCTAATTAGATCAGTTGGAATATTATTTCTCCATGAATGATTTCTCTAATGAAGAAATATTAAGATTGCACTTCTTAAAGTCATTTCACCTATTAAGAAGTGGTGGCAAGCACATTATTTGCAGGGGAAAGACCAAATAGAATATGATTCAACCTGAAATGAATTTCTGTAAGCCTTTAAGGGTGAACATTACCTTGAAGATGTTTGTGATGATCGATAGATGTAGTGGTCACAACTAGAGTAAGGACTAGACCAATCAATCCAATCCTACATTGAAGTTTTCCACATTCTCTATGCAAGACTAGGTTCTTTCGAGATGAAGCAACATCGAATCCTCAAATATCAAAGTGGCTTATGACCATCTATTAATCTAGGTTGAAGTTGATCAAAGTCAAGATGATGGGTGAGGCCTATTGCTATGGAGAAAGCATTGATGAGGAGTTCAAGCATAAGGAAAATAAGGAGACAATCTTTGCACCAAAGAACACACCTACTTCAGATAAGAACAAACCATCTAAGTCAGGTAAATGGTGCGACAAACACAAAAGCCAAAACCACTCCAACACAAAGTGTCATGTGTAGAAGACCTTGCTTACACTGATAGAAGCAAAGGATGATGCCAAGGTCTCTAACTAAATCATTGACACAAAACCCATCATTAGAGTCAACATCGCACAAGCAACCCCCATAACACCATATGTTAAATCTGAACACTTTTTCCATTCACAAATGTGGGTACAAAGGCAACCAATTGATTTTCTAATTGATGGCAGTAGCATTAAGAATATTATTTCCATAGCAACCATTAAGCAAATTAATTTTTTAGCGGCACAACCATATAAATTGGAATGGGTTAGTTCCTAGAACAACCAAGGTATACACGTCACCCTAAAATGCCACTTCTCGTGTGTTATTCATCCATTTAAGGAAGAGTTAGTTTGTGATATAGCCCCCATTGATGTCTGTGATGTACTCCTTGGGCATCCATACATGAATAGCCACAAATTTATGTACAATGTAAATCCTTTCAACATAGTTGTATCAATAAGTAGTAAAAAGTACCAGATTCCTGAATTGATTCCATTCTCAACATATGTTGCACCAACTCCAAAGAATATTGTGCCATACAACTATGCATACTTTGCATTCCACATTTCACCACCGATTGACGCACAACCTCCAGAGGAAAAGATATATTAGATCTTGGAAACCATGTTTACAAAGAACTATTCTATGTTGGTGTATAGAGTCGTCAAAACGGTTCAACTCCCACAACAAGACAAATGGTTCACCAAGCAATAGCTAGAAGCCAAGGTTCCACACCTACTTTTGAGACTTAATGTAATTGGGACTATTGTTTTTGAAGGGGGGGTGACTAATCTAGGGGGATTGCCTCATAGTGACTCCCACAGGAATGCTTAGTCCATTCTCTTGGCCTACAGAAACTATAGAGACACTTCACCATTCTGCGTTGATCCAAGTGGACTTTCACCGTTGGGTTTCATTGTAAATTACCATTGTTTCTTAGTTAGGCATGCACTAACAACAACATATTCATCTAGAATATTAGTACCTACGTACTAATTCTCACCATCTAGTTACATCAGTGCATTACTGCACAGTTTTAACAATGTCAGCCCTGCACTAATGGTAACAGACATGTCACGAGGATCAACACCAATGTGTCAATCCTCGCAATCTAATTCTACCATTGTATTACTGCTCAATTCCAATAGTAACAATAGTTGGTGATGTCATAACATAATCGTCAAAGATGAGTCACACATGGAAACAATTCAACTTCTATAACAAATCTTAGCCCCCTCGACATATATATATATATATATATATATATATATATATATATACTGCAGATAGGGTAGAAGTAGAAAATGGGCTAGAATATTATAGCAATACATCTTTCTCAAGAGTATCTCATGTACAAAGCAAACAGATAAATAAAACACATTTATTGTTTCAGTTCTATATCTCTCTTTGCATGTCTTGCACTATCTCACAAAGTTTCCACACATGCACATAACTAGATCAAATCCTCATCTGGAGCATTGTCCACCCGTTCACCACCTTGTCACCAGATCGAACCAATTATGGCATCCTCGTTAACCAAGTTCAATATGTGCAACAATGGATGGCAAAATGAAGCACAAAACATCAAATATCGTAAGGTGTAACCAAACAACCTAAGAGGCACTTCACACAAATGTAGGGCTCGCTACTACAACCATGAAAATCATCAAAGAAATAAATGGACTCATTGAGCCAAAATGGGTCCAAAACAAAATGCATAAAAAATGGATGTATCCTTCTCCAAACAATCTCATTTCATCATTGTTTCCTCAACATAAGGCGACCTTACAAATGGCCATGCTCAACATATCTTCCAAGAGTGGCTAAAGTTACTAACACGATGTCATTAAATCATATGCAAGATAGTAATACTCACCCATCAAGGCTAGAGGTATTAACAACTATCCACATAGAGGATGTTATTTGCCCTATCAATGACAATTCGTAGCACCCTTGTTTTATGTAGACATCATCAGTTGGTTCAATGACATTATTTTTTGTGGAATTATTTGTATGTCATCAATCTAGTCAATGATGTCATCTAGAACTTAATTTTGACTTATAAGAATTTGATTTGTGTTTTTTAGGTTCCATTTTGTCATTTCTCAACATAGATAACATTAATTCACTCTACTTACATATGGATATCTATCGTAGCAATACGAAGAGGATATAGGGCTAAGAAGAGATTAAATCATGGAAGAAACGTTAGCATAAAAGACTTTTGATATTTCAAGAATAGGAGTTGAACTAGCGAGGTCTACTAGGTCTTTGGAGTTCCGAAATTCAGTCTACTTAGGGTTTCACTTATTCATCTTGAGTTCACCTATAACCATCTCTCACAAAGTGTTACAAGCTAAGAGGAGATTAATGCATGAGGAAGTCAACCAAAGGTAAGTATCACTAACCCTAATCTATGTTTCATTTTTAATTTAGTTCATATTGTGTATATTTTATGATTCATGCATTTCAATGCATACTTGTTACTTTATTGATATCTTTTACATTATTGTAACTTACATCTCTTGCTTTATCACCTAGTGGCATTTGATTTTGTCATAGCTCTTGTTTCATGAACCCTAGTTTACATATCTCTTGCTTCAAAGTTTAATGACACCCTAAATCTCTTAAGGTCCTTCACCCTCTGTCTCCTATAGAGATTGGCTGTGTAGGTTCCCCTTATAGATCCATTCCAACCTCCTTTTCACATGACCATTATCTATAGTCTCGAACTGCTTTGTGGACCAACATTTTGTATTTATTGGATTTAGAATGATCTTATACCATTTACCTATTTAGAGGATTATTGTATTGTAGAATCCCTATTTTATGCCCCATACATTATAGTGAACCCAACATGAATGTTACCCTACACTTGGTTGGGTCATTTTCACGTTGTTCTTATATTTTATATTTCTAAGACATTTCTCAAACATGTCACCTCTTAAGGTTCTCCTAGCAAATCTCAACCCCTTTAGATTCGATAGTAGTTTCTCCTTCATTCCTTCTATGAAAACCATCAAAGTTAATAACTCATGTTGCAAATTATCTCAATCTCAACCTAAACTAATGATTTAATGTAATATGGTTGAAATCACTAAATGAGACAAACAAGAAGATCTTGAAATAATCTAAAAACTCAAAGATCTAAATAATGGATTTAATTATATCCCTTCCAAATACATGGATCACTAATATTCCTTAATTATATAGCTCCACTCTTTCAAACTCCACCACATCAACAATGGGACATCAAGGAACACCCCACCTCATCACAATCCTAGTCAAAATACCTCATTGGAAAACACCCAAGTGCTCCTGAAAGTGTTAGACCAAATGGCCTACATACAAACTGCAATCCACAATCAAATTGCCCAAATGAAAACTAAACTTACGCAAATGTAAAATCAACCAAAAAAAACATGTTGGGACCATCTAACAAGTGCCCCTCTCCTCCTCTCGTTACCAATGTTAATCGAAATCCTATCCCAAAACCTCTAATTAGCAACAAATTAATTCAAACATTACAAAATGAATCTATAGCTTATTATATTGCCTCCATGGACATTATAGGTATTTCTCCCACTATTACCTATGATGGGTTTACCAATCCCATCTTACACGTGAAAGCATTTGACAATCTTTGCAAATATTGAATCAAAACAAAATATTATGCAACTTCAAAACTTTTTGATAAAACCCTAAGTGTGGATACTCTAGATTGGTATAACCAACTCACACCTAACTCAATTTTCAAACTAGAAGATCTGCTCAATGCTTTAGTCAAAAAAATTCAATACCATGATCTTCTTGAAAATTACTTAGGAAATTTCATCACTTTAAAACAACTAGCTCATGAATCTACCCATGATTTCATCACTTTAAAACAACTAGCTCATGAATCTACCCATGATTTCATCAAATGATGGAAAACTCTAGCACACAAAGTTGACCATAACAAGAATGAAGAAAGTATCTTCAAACTCTTTATCGTCACCTTAGGACTAAAATTACAATACAAAATCAAATATTTCTCTTAAAAAAAAATACAAAAAGCTTTCAAACAAGCTAAAATACATGACTAACTTAGGAAACAATTTGAGCAACCAAACATTTTAGCAAGGGTCTTTTAAAGCACCAATGAATGTTATCACTACCAAGCATCCCAATTTAAAATTATCCCACTAGGTATTCCACCTCTCCCGTGTATTAAAACCCTAACCTAGCCACCCTTGAGTCTCAAAGAGCTCAAGCAAAGAATGACAATGCCTCAACCATCTGGCATAGATCCTAAAAAACCCTTTCTCTAATTGTATAACCCCAAAAATTATGTTGGTGCCATGCTAATTTGGGTTGAGACCTCAAAATACTTGCCTTCAAATTCATGTTGAGCATAAAATTTGACCATGAACAATACCAAAAATATTTCCTCGCTTCCAAACAACAAAATAATTAACAAAAACATGTTAATATCTTCTCTAACATCACATTCATTCAAACATACCCAATTCTAACTATTTCCAATCCTGAGATAAGTCACATGAATGAATTAGTTTCCAACATGAAGGAAGTTAGACCAAAATGTCATCAACTCATAATATGTCAATGCCACTAAAATCAACTATAAGCGCAAACCTACCCATAAGATCCCTGTCAAAAAACCCAAGAAAACCTCTTAAGTGTAAATGGCAATCAAAGATAACACAACAAATACATCCACATTTCCACCTAACGAACCTCAAAACCCATCGACAAAATATCAACATAAGGAGAAACATCCTCATATTATAAAGATTGACAAATCTTACCCCAATGCTCAACCCAAATATCGCTATGGAACCTAGTAAAAATCAAATCAGTGGAATATTTTTAAAAATATCAACACTATGCCATGTAAGATTCCTCTCATGGAACTCATGCAGACATTTCCTTATCACTAAAAAGTTCTCATGCAGCAACTAAAAGCTGTAGAATAATCTCCACCAAATCTTGAGCATGAACGACCTATTCCATCCACAAGGTCCAACAAATACCAACATACACATAATTGAGACCATACCTCACCATTGACCAAACAAAACTCTTTCAATAGGATTCCTAATAGCTGACATGATAAATGGTGACATCTTATATAGAGTTGATGATCCTCCTTTATTTATTAGTGTCGATATCGATGAATCTAAAGTCCAAAGGGTCCTAGTAGATGAAGGTTCAAACATCAATGTTATAATGCAATCAAGGACAACATTTTCCTTGTAGCCTATCACTCCACACAATTATAAATGAGACTGAAATAATAACTCAGACTTGTATTGATCTTAAGGAAGTACATAGATTACGCACGCACACACTCTCACTCTCCCTATGACTATAACACAAAGGAAGAATATTACACAGTCCCTTCCTCAACTAAACACTAATCTTTGTTGATCCAAGCTTCCTACTCTTCACATTCACTTGGAAGTTCTCCATTTTAGTATGCCCGCTCCACAACATTTCCTCTTATTTTTTGCCTTGTGGTATGACTCTTGGGATTCCCATTCACCTTGAAAATGCTCCAAATGAGCACTTCAATGATTTTTGGTCATTAATATGCTTGGTTAATTGCCACAAGTGAAACCACCACTTCTTAGAGAGCAATAGTTGTGTAACCGTTTGCATTAACCAACAATTTTGTTATGAGACAACTAACACTTTGCCTCATGACCTGATACCACTGCTCATCCCTTCTAAAAACCTATTGATGTGTGAATGAGCTCTTGGTGGATGTCTTCGATTGTCAAAGGCCCACAAGATAGAAGATATATATTTGGTCAATGCAAGATTGCTTGACTAACCAAATGCTTTTGCATCAAACACTTGGGGTAAGATTTTGTGAGCATAGTGCTCACAAATTTCGGCTACGTGGTAGAACAACTATTTTGACTTCCAATTGAAAGTCACAGTGCGCCGTTCCATAGTGTGATGTAACACCATATTTCCTAGTTGTTTTGTTGGACTAAAAAACCATCTGGCTTTGCCAAACATGTCCAATAATATATCTTGCTAGCCCCCACAAACATTGGGTTGACCTCCCCTAACACATCTCAACACCTCCTTCTCTATTGTAGGGAACCTCTTCCACTTCCTTCAATATGTTCTTTTTCTCTGTTTTCACTCGTAGGGTTTTTCCCACCTCTATTCGCCCACCTCCACCAAGTGTGCTCTATATCATCCACACATACTCCTTACAAGAACACACCTCTTCCACTACCTCTATTATAACATCTTCCTCTGTTGTTTCTTCCTTCAGGATGTCTTCAAAGAATTCATCCACCTCTCCTTAGAATGTTGCTCCTTCCATCCTCTTCTAATTTTCTTCATTGTTTGTTGCAATCTTGTCCTCTTCCACACTCTCTTGAGCCGATAACACCATCAGATGTCCATTCTCCCCTTCCCCAAATCTTTTGTGGGTTGCCCCCACATCTGCAACATCGTGCATTCCTCCTTTTGCTCCTTGTTGAAATACATTCTCCACCTCTATCTCACTACCCACGTCACCTTCATCTCTCCTCATCCACAGGCTCCGTGGACCAATCCAAAACTTTTGAGCTTTTTTCTTGACAGCTTCATAAATCCCTCTTTGCTTCCCCATCACCATTCTCCACTTGTTCACTCCATGCTTCACCCTTTCTACATCTCAAGGCAATTTGTAGTTGATCACAAGGGAACTCATTTCCCACATAATACTCTTCCTCCAATACCCATTCCTCATGTGCCTCTAAAGATGCTAGAAACACATCTTCCCTCTCTTCCTCAATTGCTTCACCCTCTCTTGCTACAATCTCCTCATGCTTCTCTAATGGAATACCTTCTTTTATTCCCCAATGTTCCCTCTACATCATGTGCATTCACTTACACCCCCTTTGCATCCACCTTCAAGCTTTCCAAATGACATGCTTCTATCGCTCCTTCCTCCACTAAAACTTCGTCAATCAGCTCCAAGGTCCTCTTATTCCAAAAACCCTTTCCCTTCTTTAGTTCTATAATACATGGTGTGATCCATGTTCTCCTTGTGCTCTCTTTCTCCTCCCTTGCAATAAAAACGTCCTCTTTTATGCTTCTTAGCATGGATTACACAACCTCAAACTCCTTCAACTCCTCAACATCTATCATATGTAGTATAGAACCACCCATCCTCCTCATTGCCTTAGCTCTCACTTGGGCTTGCCAAGCCCTCAAAAAAACTTTCAACGCAACCACTTGGGTTCTACACCTCCCATCCATCTCTCTCACTTCTTTGTTATCTACCCACAAATACAAGATGGAGAACACCTCTATACACCATCTACCCACTATTCACTCAATGGAGGATGTACCCACAATTATCTACCCATCCACACAAGATGGGGAACACTCAACCCTCACTGGACTTCACTATTGCCCTCTACCCATTCTTTCTTAATGGAGAGCAAGCACTCTTTCTCTCAAAAACTTTCACTCTCAACTATAATACCTTGTACACCCAACCTTTCTCACTAGTTGGAAGATGTCTTCCCCTCATTTCTCCTAGAGTTATTACCTTACTTTGATACCAATTGATGCACTTAAGGATAGGAAATCTAGTTAGGGACAACCTTTTCCTTGCAGACTACCACTTCACACCCACAAACATGAAACTGAAATAAGAACTCACACTTTTATTGATCTTGAGCAAGTAAAAAGATTACACAGTCACTCCCTCACTATCCTTGTGACTATAACACAATGGAAGAATGCTACACAGTCCTTCTTGGACTGAAAACTAATCTCTGCTCCTCCAAGCTTCCTACTCCCCACTTTCACTTGGAAGCTCTTCTCCACTTCAATTTTCTTGCTCCAAATTCTTCCCTCCATTTTTGTGCTTCATGGCATGACTCTTGGGATTCAAATCGACCTTGAAAACACTCCAAACGAGCATTTAAATTATAATTATTCATTACTAGGTGTGGTTAAACATTGCAAGGAAAATTGTTGCTTCTAACATAACAAAAGTTTTGTAACCACTGGTTAACACAAGCCTATGTCAACCGACTGTTTCGTCACGACACAATTAACACTTTGTCTCATAACATAAAACTGCTTCTCCTCTATTCCATAAGCCTTATGAAGTGTGAATGACTCCATGGTGGATGTCTTTGACTATTATAAGCCCATGACACAGAGGACATATTTTTTGGGCGATGCAGATTTCTTGGCTAATTGGATGCTCCTACATGACATTACCTCTGTACGAGTAATTTACACCTTAGGATATTCCCAAAGTAACCTTAAGAAAACAAGGCTCAATTGCAAAAAAAATGATAAAAACAACCGAAAACATGTTGAGTGTATTTGGCTCCCTATAGTTGTAAGAACTAAAATAGTGTGAACCAAAGTTATGATTCTCAACCTCCAACTTTCCTATAATCTCCTCTTAGGATGACCTTGTACCCACCATATGAGAATAGTCACCTCTATGGGAAGCCAATGTCTAATATTCATTCACAATAACTTTCACTATAAGCATGAACCCAACCCTAGCCCATGGAATCTTCCAATTGCCAAATCTAAAAAAGAGTTCATAGTTCCCACAACTAGCATAGTCAATAGTGCACTGCAACTAAAATACATCAACATGCATGCTGACCTACATGTTGCCATAGTAGACTCTAAATATGATGAACCCAATGAGCTCCAAAATATATTCAACACTTCCCCAGTTACCATGAGCCATAACTAATTGGCTTCCTCCATCCCTCCTACCAAGGGATAAATATCTTACCAGTTTAGATGAAGAATATTAAAATGACCCTTCTGATAACACCAACAAGGCAACATATAACAATGACTTATATTTAATGTGACAACAATGGAGTTGCAAAACTCTTTCTAAATCTCTTCTTACTCTCTTCTCAATCCTTTAGTCAAATCAACATCTCCGATAAGGATACAATCAATGAGGAGAATCCTTAAAGAGCATAGTGAAAAAAATGATTGTAGTATCCAATACTCCTATGATGAGGACTATATTGTTTCCCACGCTCAAACACAACACTTAGATGTACTTCATTACTAGAACAAACGACCACAACTGTATACTTTCAACCATGCATGGTCCAAATATCTTACAAAACTCAAACCCCTAACTTTGACACTAGTGATGAAGAATACAAACAATCACCTTTCAACCATCTTATCAATCCTCCCTTGGAAGACTCAAGATGGATCATTCAACAATTCTTAGAATACGCCAAACCCATCACACAAAGAACGCTTTCTGAAAAATTTAACATAAAACTTTAAAAACTCTCAATGTCATCGACTCGACAAATGGTATTCACTCAAACCCTGAAACCCCGAACCTCAACAACCTAATGAATGATGCTCTAAACAATTTCAACATCCCTCTCAGAAATTAAAAAACACCTATCAATGTCATAGTAATAGATATCAAATAAATCAGTGAAAAAAATGACAACAAAGGCAACAAGTCCATAGACTTAGAAGTCGACCTAGAATACAATGGTCCATTACCTACACTACCAAGTGATGAAGCCATTTCAGAAATCCTCCAAACAAGGGAAGACCAACTCCCTCACCAACACCATAAATTATAATAATTTCACAATGCCTCCACATTTTAATAACTTCATTGCTAGCGTTAACCTAACAACATATGAAATTGCCTATAACTTCGTAACTTTATCATCAATATGGACCCCTTACACCACTTCTTCTCCAAGTCATTTTTGCCTAGCAATAGAATTGATAAATGGATGACTCTCCGCAAATAATTTGACCTTAAAATATTTTCAGAAATAATTAGTTGAACACAAAATCATTTTCGACAAATAAATCCAAGATTCCCTTCCCGATGAAGATGTACTCTTCATGAGGGTGTCGACCAAACAATCTCACCTAAGCATCACTTTCATAACTTAACGTATGATATTGAAGCATAAGCAACCAAAGACACTGAAATAGAACTTATCCAACCAAAAGAAAACAAACAAACTAAGAAGAACAAGAAATCAATGTAGAATTACATGTAGAGAATTGGACTTTAAAATTCAATGGAGTTAAATACTTACAAGGAGTTGGAGATGAAGACTCCTTTTAACATTTTTCCTTCAAAGTCACCAACAACATGGTTGAATATGAAGCCCTAATCCTTGGCATGAAATCCACAATTGACACGGATATCACATACTTAGTCTTAGATGATCCCAAACTAGTTTGTGGCCAAGTAGGTGGAGTTCATACCAATGCCAAAGTGACAACCTCAAATAATACTAGGAACTAGCCACTAATTTCATCAAAGAATTCACATCATTTACAATTGAAATAATTCCAAGAGAACAAAACACAATCGTCAAATCCCTCACCTCATCGGCATCTTTATTTCTCACCCACATTAGAACATCTCCTTGTACCAAAACACCTACAGAGGACTCTCATTTGCCACATCAAAATTGTCACCATAAGACAAAGCACATGATACAAAATCATCATTCAAGTTCTTTAACGTCAAACTTGCCCTTCTAAAATTGAATATCAAGAAAAAACCAAAATTAGAAAATAAGCCTTCAAATATATATCCTCAAAAACGATATTCTTTGTTATCACATTTTCGAAGGCACCCTTCTTCGATGTGTTAGCAAGCACGAGGAGGAATTTTGCAGGGACATTGTAGTGGACATGCCATAGCCCGCAAAGGCCTACAAATAGGTTACTATTGGCCCACATAAGACAAAGACAAAATAATAATTTCCAAGAAATGCAGTCCATGCCAAGCCCATTATGACCTTATTCACTCTCCTCCAGCGAAGCTTCAAACACTCAGTTTCCTGGCCTTTCTCCATGTGGGATTTAGATCTCATCCTAAAATTACCTAAATCACAAAATGGACATACCTTTATCATCAATGAAACTGAGTACTTCACCATATGGATCAAAACCATGCCTCTCACCACTGTCGTCAAAGTTATTATCTCTAAATGTATCCTCAACCAAATCAGTAGTTGTGATCAGCATTGATGCAGAGATTGAGAGGTCTCAGAAACATCCTCAGCCTTTGATGCATGTGCAATGACAAGCGACAACAATTCTCCGGTTATAGACAGTTCAGGAGAATTTAAAACTTCAGATGTAATTGGTGTTCCTTTCAAGGAAGAATTGGGAGCTAATTATGAATTCTTGCAGACTAGGCTAAAAGTGGTTGCTCATTCCCCGGAACTGGCATAAACAATTGCTTTGCAGGGTATGTCAAATATATGATATGCGACGATCCTGACAGAAGCATTTGCATGTCTGGAAACTGAGAAAATAGCACATGGTGCTGCAAATACAGTGGCAGAAGTGTCAAAGGAACTATTTCAAAGCAAGACACCAGCAAAAGCTTTTCAAATATTATCAGGAATAGTAACCACACTGACCAATGAAGAAGAGGAAGCTACAGCCAATGAGACAACAAGAGCTCCTACTGAAGAAATCACCCTCACTCCTGCAGTGAATGAAAAAGGTCGTGAAAGTGAGTAACCTGGAGCTTTCTCAAAATTAGAGATTCAGACCACAGCAAGAAATATTCTAGCATTACAGGATGTGAAGAAAGATAAGATAGATCAACTCCATACACAGGAGCTCCACGAGAATCTAAGTTGAGAAATAAAATCCCAGATTGCAACATCTCAGAGTTCAAAAACTTCAGATAGCATAAGCAAACCATCACTAGATAAATAACTGGTGAGCAGAGCAAGTGAGCAATAATAACAGGCAAACAACATGAGGAAACGAGTGAGAAGAGCATAACAGACAATTGAAATCAAATGCAATTGCAATCAAATGACGAAACAAGAATGCAGAAAAGCATATCAAATGTAGAACATAAGACCATTCTAGCTGAGGATACAACTCTTCAAATTCCCAACACGATTTGCAAAGAAGACATAATTCTTGAAAAATATCAAGTACTTCTTCAGTCCATTAAACTAGAAAATTTGCAAGGACTGTCAACCCAAACAGTAACTGATCAAGAAATAATCCAGAATTCAAAATCAGCTAGTAATGTTCATCTGAAAGTTAAGAAAAAGAAATCTCAAGTGGTTCAACAGAATGGGGCTTCCATTGGCGAAAAAAGATCAATTCATAATCCACTTGTGGTGGCCCATTTTTTGACAGCAAGAGAGCCACAGTTTCCAGTCAAAGAAGAAAATATTTTAAAATCACAAGAGATGGGAGAGGCTGAGACAAATCAAAGAGAACAAACGATGTTCAATATGGAAAGTGCTCAATAAATATCATCCTCTTATATGACAGAAAATTCTGACGTGTGGGAAAATTTACAAGTATTTTGCGAATTTTGCTTGCAAAGGAGGGTATCTACAAATAACACGGACATACATGGGGCATCCCACACTTGGCACAAAGGGGAATCTCATTTTCAGCAATTTCAAAAACAAGTGAGCAGAGCACAACAAAAAAACAACATGCAATTTTCTTGGCAGGAACTTTGGCATCCCATGATAGCAACAAAATAATTAAGGCTACTGAATATCCAGACACGGAAGAGTCACCAACAGTAACATTCAGCAAGATATATTTCATTTTAAACACTAATCTGGAAAAGTTGCCACAAGATATGGCTCCACAAGATAATGAAGATTTCAAAGGACTATTAGAGAATTGAATTCAGCTTTGCACACAAATTGAAGTTTCTACAACTGAAGATATGTCAATTGGTAAATATGACAGCCCTACAATTCAGCTGCTACCAAATTCTAATAGCATCGTCATCCAGAATATTCTAGCTTGTAACAATGCCATTAACTGTAGTTTCTAAATTCCAATCACTTTTTTACGCTTAACTAGAACATTAGACCATATTAAAATGTAGTGAGCCTACCAAAGCTCAAACCAGAATCTAAAAACCACAATTTTAATCAAAAATCACATGCCCATGCTCAAACTTCTCAAAGCTAAATGCAAATCATGTCCCTCTAAGGAAAAGCACATATCCTAAAACATGTAGCTCATGATCGTGGCTTCTCCTTTTTCTCCTTGAAAAGAGCTAACAATGATACACCAGACACTTTAACAACCTTAAACCGAACTCCGGGAATATCTCCCACAGCATGCCCCTTTCGACCAAATCCAGCAATCAGCACCTCGTCCTGATAACCACAAAAGGTTGTTAATAGGAGTACCACAACAAGGAGCAAATATAACATCTCCATTCCATGGCTGTTTTGCCTGTTATGGTTATGACAATTGTGCTAAAAGATAAATATTAGCAATTCAAAGATTATTACAAAGCAGTCTAGCTGGCACCAAAATGGCATACATCAAAGTTTATAAAAAAATGAACATAAAAAAAAAGGTTTCGCCTAACTGTCAGAAAAACATAGAGCTCATTCATGGGTTGCTATCTAAGTAGACTGTTCATTCAAATATAATCCATATAGTCCATTAAAATCTAGCAATACTAGAATGATATGTATAAATGCCATTATTTTTTTAAAGCAAAATTATAATACCTTTTGAGGACTTCAAATAGAACAAGAAAGAAAACTTTTTGATGGCTATTTACAAGGAAACCAGGCATGAAATACTTACATTTTCTTCAATGTAGTTCAAACAACCATCATTGGGAACAAAAGCAGCAATCTTCTTGCCATTCTTGATTAGTTGAACCCTTGCACACTTTCTAATGGCACTGTTAGGCTGCTTAGCCTCAATACCTCTGCAGAATTAGGAACAAATAATATTAATTGTCGTTACTTTACATTCTACTTATCATGAACCTTGCTGAATATTTATTTGTTTGAAAAGGACAATCGAAAAAATTGTGTTCAGTGGCTCATCTGTCTAGAATGAAATGGTAAATCAAGCAAATAAAAAACAACATGCATAAATTAAGAAAGTGCCAAACACACAAATAACATATAGCCAGCCAACCAGAGATCTAAATAATTTTCAATACAATTAAATTTCAGTGTCCTATCAACCCAGAGATCTAAATAATCATCAATACAATTAATTATCTCCAAAAATAGTCCTTAAATTTTAAGAAATGAAATAAATGTAACAGACAAAGCTTACATTTTCTCAAGGACAATGCCCTTGGCATGGGATGAACCAGCAAAGGGTTTCTTCCACTCATTACCGAGATGGCTCTTCTTGTAAGCCTTGTCTGCCCACAGCTGCTTCCTCCTGTGGGTCTTCAGCTTGCGCCCTGCTCCCATACCTCGCGTCTTCCTGCACAAATCTGCCCAGTGTTACTGAAACAATAAAACCCTCATGCGAAAGCTTAAAACGCACATACAAAGATTCAAGAAGCCCAAAAAGAAAACATATATAATCCAAATAAATAAATGGACGGCTCACCCCATGTTGATTGGATTGAAATCGCCTTACTGTAACTCCGTCGGTTACCCTTCTGGTCCTGCTGCTCCCACAAATTCTTCCTTTGAACAAATAAACAGATTCTCTCATAACTCAGCTTGTAGAAAAATAATATTTCTTCCATAAGTTTATTCTTCATAAAATTTACAAATGCTAAATAAACATTAAATATATTCACAAAAAGAACTTTAAAAAAAAAACAAAGTCAAGTACTCTAGTCAAACTAGGGATTGAAAAACACTAAACTATTGTAAAGCACTCAAAACTAAACTATGAAAACATAACTCTAAATCACTGACAAATATGTAATATTTCTGCTCACATCGTAGGAGAATACACACAGCTTTAAAAATGCCATGGGAGATCACACAGTGGAATCAAAAGTTCATAATATTCTTTATCAGGTAATATTATAACAAAAAAAACTGACATATTAGCACATTGTTATAGCAAATCTCAAAAATCATAAATCAGTGGCATTTCAAAGCTCTCAATACAGCTAACAGGCCAAACAACATGACGTTGAAATGGGCACACTACCATTGAACACAGAGCGTGAGTCCATTTACTGCTTTACTTATTCGCTTTTGAAGACAAAGCCATTTTAGAACATATACACCTTGAAGCATCAAATTTTAATCGGAAAAATCACCTTGAATGTAAAATGTTTCAGACGAAATTTTCTGCAACACAGGAACCGCATTTTGATCTTCATTAGTTGACTAACACTGGATTAAAAATCACAACATACATTGATTGACCTTGTCCCCATGGTGAAGACAATTATCAGATCATACCGCAAAACAATCATTTTCAGACCGCATACTCAAGACTGTGATGTGTGATTTTCAAAACACAGTATCAAAACCGGATGTTAAGCTGGAATGGAATGTAAACAAAAAAAAAATTACATCCGACATAAACCCTTAGATCTCAAAAAAATATCCCCGTATTTAACCATAACACCATATACCCTGGAATGGAATGGAAGGCTCTCCTACAGGGGTTTTGGAGGATCCACGACTAAGGGACGAAAGGTATGATGCCTCCATTTACTGAACAGGAAAGAGAAGCTCCATATTTTCAAATTTTTAGGAAGATAACCCATTAAAACTGAATTCGTTTTCAAAATCTTACACAGCAAAATTCTTACCTCGAAAGCGAAGGGTTGCTCCTGAAACTTCCGCAGAGCCTATGCCGCCTGCAAGACGCGAATCTCTAACAACAAAAATGAAAAAGAACGCCGCTCAGAGAAACAAATTTTATAAAATTTCAGAATAAGATTTCAATATGAGGCGGAAATATCTCACACCATCCTTTATATAAGGGTTTAGGGTTTAGCCTTCAACACTCACTATATTCATAGTAATTTAATTTCCAAACAATCAATCAACTATTTTTTTAATGCATTTAATCATTATAATTTAATTACATAACAATCAATTTTCCTTCAAATCTTTTTTTCTTTCTTTAATACTCAATTTAATTAGGGAAAACGTTCTAATGATGGAAGAGTGAATTATTCAATTAACATATAATAATTATACATATTTTTTTCAATAATTATTTTATTTTTATTTAAAAAATAAATATATTTAATTATGTTTTTATGTAAAATATATTATTATTTGTTTATTAAAATTTGACAATAATATATGTACTTAATAATATATAAAATCATAAAATCTAAAATTGAATATATTTTAGAACACTACAAATAAAAAATATGTATTTGACTATTCAAATAAAATGACATGCTGTAAAAATTAAGTATCAACATTCATTAGTTATATAAAATCTATAAATTTATTGATGTGATATAAATCTATAAATTTTTGTCCATATACATCCAAATCTATTCAATTGTTTGAATAAAATGTGCAGTGTTTGAATTCTATTGAATATAGAATCATTGATTTCATCCCATCATTCAACTCTTCCAATCTCGCTTACATCAACAATTACACACAACTTTTACTTTAAACCCACTACTTGAAAAAAAATAATACTATAAGGCTCACTATTTAAAAAATATATAAATAATTCAAACACAATTTAAGAATTACCTCCGAATTTTGAAAAAACCCTCCAATTCCAAAAAAAACAATGAAAATATGGATTTGATTTTGTTATAAACTTTATAAATAGAATGCACGAGATTGTCCAACAGTGTCATTAAAATTCCTTGGACTAGATATTTCATCACAACAAAGAGCAAAGATTTTGAGTTACAAAGTAGAGACATTTAAGCACATCACAAATTAGAAGAGGATTGGCAATCTCTGATAATGAGACAACTTGGTGTTGGAAACAAGATGACTAAGAGGGGTGGGCGGGGGGCGGAGGGCGGCGGCAGGGACGGCACGGGGGCTTAAGCGGGAAGGAGTGAATCAGTCTTAAAAAAATTTTCAATCAATTCCACTTAATCATATATGAACCATTTTAACAAGCATATTCAACTTAGCAAGCATAATCACCAAATCATAAAAGCATGAAACACGTGAACACAACATATATGTGGGAAACCGTTAAGGGGAATAAAACCCACTGATGAAGTAAATGGACTACAATTTTATAAGACAAACATCAATCTTTAGTGAAACACCCACTTCACATGGAGCACCAACCTCAACTAGTTCAACACCAACTCAGTTAGGCTTTAGCAAGCACCCACTTGCAAGGAGACACCAAACCCTTAGATGACTTACCACCAACTCAGCGACTTGATTATTTGATCACCTTCATAAACCCTTGTTTCTCATACAACAGATGATGATCTTCTCCTTCAGCTCTTCGCTCTCAAAACTGGCTTATAACCTTGTTCACTCAACTAGCCCTCTTCATGGCTTGATTAGGTCTTCTTACATTGATCCTTATATGCAGAACCTCTGTTAGATATTCATGGCACTTCTCTGATGGTCCACATGACCTCCGTATACTAACCAATTATCTATATCATTCACTTATCCTCTTTTGCTCTCACACTCTAAGCATACCCAAATAGGCCTAAATTGCCTTGTTTTTGTCAGGATCCCTGCTCATTAAGAGCACACTTGATTACCTTTGTATAAGCAACTAAACATGGAATTTAACCAGAATGATAAGTAACTAGAATTCAGAAATAACATAGAATATGAGAGGCAATACACACTTGTATTAATACTCATCCAGAAGAAAATACAATAAAGAGATCACACTCTTCCCACACCTCTTGGGCATACCAATAATCTTCCCTCAAGAGTTCTCTCTCTCAATTACAAACAAAATCAACTCAAACACAGAGTTGTTGTTTCAACCAGTCAGTAACAATACTGCCAGTACCACCGAGTATACACACATACTCCAAGTCTGAGTACACCACGTACTCCAAGTAGATCTCACCTGATCTTGCACACCTGCAGATCAACCTGGTTTTGCACACCTGCAAACCTAGATCTTACTTACCATGTAGATCTCACCTGATCTTGCTATACCGCAGATCAACCTAGCCTTACACACCTGTCGACCTAGATCTTACATAGAGAAGAATCCTTCTGATTCTACATAACCCTTCTGATTCTCCAGAATCTTGATTCTACAAATTACAATACAGCCCATGAGTGTATTATATAGATTCCATGCAAATAATAATTAGACTTTCTAATTACAATAATTAGAAACGCAGCTCCAAGACTAAAATTAGTCTTTACATGCAAATAACTGGTTCGTTAAACTAACTGTTCGTGCAACCGACAGTTTTGGAATCGCGCAGGCGATCGACGTCAGTTCTTGTCTGTCTGGAGATGACCGACGTCAGCCGATCCATGACCGATGTCGACAGCTTCTTGTCCACCTCTGACCGACGTCGGTTGGTTTGACCGATGTTAGTTGGTCTAACCAACACCGGTTACTATGACACTCAGCACCTCCTCCATGTTTGCATTAGTGAAGCTTTTAGCTCCATAACCTAACAGTTTTTATACAAGTCCCTTGATCATATTAGTCTTAGTCGGCCATACATTTTTATCTCTTAGGTCAGTCATGAATAAGACTTAACATATTAAAAATAAAATGTCTTAATCATGAATTAATCAATATATTAGGTCAGCCATACATCAATTAGCCCTTACTCCTCTTTTAGGCTTTAAGGATACCTAATAAGTCTTCTTAACAACACATTACCCTTTGATATTTCTTAAAGCTTATCCAAACACCTCACACGACATGAACACTTCATATGACACTCCAATAGACCTTAGCCAACTTCACTTTAGATCCATAATACCTTTTAGGTCAAACCACCACTTAAACCTTTTCTCAAAACATTATTTATAAAATGCCTGTGTATATACAAAAACTCTGTCTTGAACAATTGATGCATATACTCAATTTTTTCAAACAATCATGGCAAAAAATTACATATTCATAAACCTCATGACCTCAGGGTCATCATAAAATTTATCTGATACTTCAACTCAGGGTAAACAGGCTCAATCTCTTCTCTGCAAGATGTTCACTTAGAACTGTCAACTGACTTCAAAACATAGTCAAGAAAACATAAACTTCTGCCATATGATTGAATACATGCAAGGGATTTCAATGTATGTACAAGATCTTATATCATCCTCAGAGAAACCTTCATCAAAAAGATTACAATTATTGATGGCAACTATTGGTCTTGCAAACCAATTTGTTGATATTTTCTCTCATGGACTCCACTCAGTCAGATAAGCCATTTTGGCTTCAATGTTCCAACCTCTTGCACTAAATTCTAATATTTTATAAATCATGGATAGATTATTCAAGTCCCAATTAATATCATCATGTACTTCAATGCATCACTCTTACATGAAAACATATCAAAAATCATCTTTTCACTTATGCATGACTTTCTTACTATTTTCACTACTTAGTATGTTAGTGACTGGCCAACTTGGATCACCAAATTTGCACACCTAAGTTCTGAAACCTACTAAAATCCTTCATAGACAAAAACTATAAGCCTCAGACTTGGATCTTTATCCACTTAACAACTTTGACTCGGTCAACTCTATCTGTTATGAAAAATCTCCAAAAGACAAGCACTTTCTTATAGGGTTTGCTCACTCACTTGAGAGACCAATCATATTTGGAGATGTTTGAGAGATTTGAATTTAACCAACAATCACTTAGCTAACCATACCAAACTATTATGATCTCTTTAGAATAAGATCTTTAACATCGAGTCATTGTTAGGATTATATGAGGGTTTAGACCATCTTTCAATCTTAACGATCATTCATAAAACTTAGCTCCTCTCTCTAGAAACCAATGCTTGGAACTTTGAGCTGGAAATATTTCTCATCTACCATGAATAGCTTATATTCTTATGTATATGTTGCACATGTCAATGACCAATTGAAAAACCTTCTTGAGTAGACAACTCTTCATTTTGTGCACTTCAAGAAACCTTGAAACACTTTTTCGAACCTTAACCTTCAAACTCTGCCCTAAAATTTCATGTACATACTTAATACAATTTGACTCACCTCTATCAATGATCACCTGCTCACCCATGTCATGGAAACTGATCCTGATACCCTTATAACCATCATCTCTCTTTTGCTTTTTAAGCCTTGACCTGCAAGTCTCATTAGGCCTTAAATTTGACCTTCTAACCACCCTATAGACTTCATCTTGGAACTCTCCCATGTTTCAATGCCTCTTGTGCATGCTCAAGTAACCTCATACACGCACTCTTATTTATATATTCAACAAAGCATCTTCAAAACTTCTTACATATCTTTGAAGCTTGACTAAGATCTTCGTAACATCTTCAGTGTTGCATACACAAATATTCAGAGCTGACCTTCTAGTTATTTACAAGGTCTTCAACAACTCATGTACAAACTTAAATGACCTCTTTCATGCTCAAATGTTATCAAGTATTCTTTAGAGAATTCACATCTTTGTAGCTCATTCAAAACATCTTTGGAGCTGCTTAAACATATTTTCAAAACATATAGTTTCTTATTTGGAGCTTACTCATTTCATACCTACACATATCATCTCATAAAATCTAGATAAAACATTACAAGATGTTTAACACTTGAAATACTAACCTACACTTATGTTGATCTCAATGATATTTCACTCAAGCTGATATCAGAACATTCTTCAAACAGAACTTTCTTATCACTACTTTTCATACAAAAACAACACTCACTATGTTGGCATAAGAACTCATCATACACGTACCTCAAAGCTTACTTGATCATGCATCTTACAAAAACCTTTGACATTAATGACATTAGATTGACATCAATGGCAACATATTGACATCAATGACAACACTTATTCCAACACCTCAATAGTCAATGACAATGCTCAACAATCTCTTCTTTAATCAATGATAATGTTCAACAATATCCTCTTTTGTCATTGATGGCAAACACACCCATAAAACTGTGTCAACCACTCTCGATGGCAAACATCTCTTAGACCTGTTTCATGTTTTTTCTCACCCTTTCTGAACTTTCCTTATCTTTCTTACTCTTTTTAATTTTTTTCTTTTTCTTATTTTTTAAAATCTTTCTCCCCCTTTGACATTAATGACAAAGGTTTTCTACAACTATCATCTCTTTTAGAATGAATTCAAATTATAAGACATAGATAAAGCTCAGCCAACAACTTAGCTCCCCCTCAAACCAAGCATCCATCATGCTTCTGTTAGTAGTAGATATCAAGAATCATTTGTTACTACTGAAATCATACTCTCTCTCTTTGAGATGATACTATCATTTCAAAACATTAGATGACACATAGTCTTTAAAAACTATGGCTACCACCTATGACAACCATTCTCGAAAAATTCTCTCAATCAGGTCACTCTCCCAACTATCCATTAAAAGCTCAACAAGTAGTCTATGAATCATCTCAGACACAATCTCTCCATAACTCCATGTATATCAAAAAGCAATCACTTGATAGAAAAAACCTAGAGCTACCAATCTCCCCCTTAGACCAAACATATCTTCTTTCAAAGAAATAGAAACTCAAATCACTTACCTTCCTTGATATGACTGAAGAAGATCAAACTCTTGATCACACACTAGGCTACCACACTCTTGACATCGACTATAGAATTAGGAACTCCCCCTTTGTCTTCACAGATCAAGATCAACTACTCAATAAATAAATATCAAAAGCATACCTCATATATACCAATTGTCTACATATTTTGACTTTAGATACCTAAAAATAGCCTTATATCTCTCATAATTTTGCCTTATATACTTCAAACCATAGAGCTACCAACACAGGATTGGATAATATTCATCTTCAACTCCTTACTTGCAACATAGACAACCTAAAATCTTCTTAATAAAAAATATTTTTTGACTGCATCTCCATGCTTCTATTGATAGAAGAATGTCTCCATGAAGTTTAATGGAGCCACCCATTTTCATAGGGTACTAAAATAATATGAACTCAAGAGATTCTTAGATCTCCATATTTTCACAAGATTGAATAGTCTTCAACATCCTTCTGGACTTGATTGACACTTCAGGCATGATCTCATCATCAACTATTTGATCATCAATGTGAGTTGACAAAAGACTTTCTTTGTTTGATTTATCATTTGAGACATGCTCTATCTCGTCAAGTGGTCTACTTGAGCTTGTATATTGATCATGACTTATCTTTATTGCCTTTAGTTTTTATACATTCATTTATTTTCTTTCTTGCACTCAAAGAAATTTAAACTTTCTATTTTGACTTGATGATCTTCTAACTCTATTAGGACATAATCTTATACACACCATTTGACTAGAGTGAATTGTAACTCATTCCATAGTTCCATGAGTACTCATTCTTAGAGGGTCTTTTACATTCTCTTGCTCTATGACCAAATTGTTTACATGAATAATAATAACCATTGAAAGAATTAGCATACCTTATGGCATTGAGTTATTTGATAGGTCTTTTCATGTTGACCTTGTTGTCTTCAACAATCTTATTCTCAACTTGAGGTTCCTTATTTTGGTCTTCTTTGAATCCAAGACCTATCTTGTCACTTATAGACTTTTGACTACTTAAGATATCATCAAGAGCCTTAGTACTCTTTTTAAATTTCACAAAACTCTTCACCTTTCTAGATGCTTGATACAACTCAGTTCTCAGATATTCTATTTCATTTTCATACTTGATTCAATCTTCCTCTTTAGCCCTATTGACTACCTCCATATGTTCTTCAACTTGATTGATAATCTCATCATACTCCTTTGAAGTGTTGCTTAGCCTTTTCTTAAATAAACTAATTTATTCCTCATATTCTTGAACTAATGACTTTAGTTTCTTATTCTTCTTCTTCATCAGCTTCAACTCCTCTAGGGCACTCATGAGCTCAAATTCAAGATCCACTTTAGCTTCTCGTTCTTCACTATCATAGTATACTTTTTAATTTGATTCTACATCAACCATAAGGCCTTTCTCGTTTGAACAACCCTTATAGTATGATTTTATACCTATGAACAAGGTTTCATTATTATCATGTTCGGTTTCATTATTATCATGTTCAGATTCATTACTATCTTCATCACTGTTAAATGTGTTAGAATCACTTACATTGGATGAGTTGTCTTCTCTGGGATAAAAACCCATCTTATTTTTGAATGATCTTTTCCTTCATTCTTCTTGAAATCTCTATTGTTTTTTTCAAACTTGTAGGATTTTTTGTCATCTCCATGGTATTCATCATGTTATTCATTATGCTCAAATTTATTCTTGTTATGAAACTTAGTTTCAAAGTGACCAATCTCACCATAATTGAAACATTTTAAGGGTAACTTACACTTCTACTTACCTGAGCCAAACCTTAACTTTCTAGCAAACATAACTATGAGTTCATCATCATTAACATCATATGAACATACCTTATCCTTGACCTTCTTATCCTTTAATTTATTTTAAAATTTAAAAGTTGCTTCTTTATTGAGAGGTGTTCCTTTATTTGTTGTCATCTCATAGGCAATCAAGATGTCATGAAGCCCATCCATCTCTAGCTTGTCTAAATCTTGCATCTCTTTTATTGCAGACACCTTAGAATTAAATTTAAGAGTTAGTGATCTCAACACCTTTTAGAAAACAATAAACTCTTTCACTTCTTCATCCAATCCTCTAATGATATTGATAACTTCATCAACCCTCAACAAATAGGATGCAATGGTTTCATCTTCATTCATTTTTAGGATTTCAAACTGTCATCTATGAGTTTACAACTTGGCTAACTTCACTTTGGTGTCTCCTTCATTAGCTGGTATTAAATTTGTCCCATATATATTTATTTTATACACAATGTATTACCTTTACAAACTCTACTTCTGATAGGCCACACAGAATGACATTCATTGCCTTGGAGTTATGTTCACTATCATTCTTACCTGTTGCATCTATTGATGGAATTGGAGGTGCAATATAACCATTCACAATTAACTAATAAATATAATGTCTTTTTGAGATGAGATATATCTTCATTATGACATTCTAAAAGACATATTTAGATCCATTAAATAATGAAGCCTCACTGATAGAAAAACCACTTTGAGCTTGCTAAATAGTCATCCTTGCTTATTAGGGTCTCCTTTAGGTTGCCAAGCCTGCTCCAAAGGACTCATTCTCATACCAATTATTGGAAAAAAGATCACTGAGAGAGGGTTTGAATCAATATTTAATACTTTTCAATTAATTATACTTAATCATATATAAACCATTCTAACAAGCATGTTCAACTTAGCAAGCATAATGACCAAATCATATAAGTATGAAATATATGAGCAGAAAATATACATGGGAAAAACTGAAGGGGAATAAAACATACAGATTAATCAAATTTAATACATTTTTATAAGATAAACATCAATATTTAGTAAAACACCCACTTCACATGGAGCACCAACACCAACTAGCTCAGCACCAACTTAGCTAGGTTTTAACAAGTACCCACTTGCAAGGAGACACCAACCTCCTAGATAAATCAACACCAACTCAACCACCTAATTTTTTTATCACCTTAAAAAAATATTTTTACTTATAAAATAGATGATAGTCTTCTCCTTCAGCTCTTTGTTCACTTTTGTCCCTCTCAAAACTGGCTTCTAGCCCTATTCGCTCAACTAACCCTATTCATGGCTTGATTAGGTCTTCTGACCTTGATCCTTATATGCAAAACCTCTATTAGATATTCATGATAGTTATTTTATAGTTTTCATGACCTAATTATACTCATCAATGATCTATATCATTCATTTATCCTCTTCTACAAAGCACACCCAAATAAGCATAAACTACATTATTTTTATACAAGTCACTTGATCATATCCTTCTTAGTTGGTCATACATTTTTACCTCTTAGGTAATCTATGAATAGGTATTAAAATATTAAAAATAATATGTATTAATCATGAATCAATCAATACATTAGGTTAGCCATACATCAATTAGCCTTTACTCCTCTTTTAGGCTTTAAGGAGACCTATTAGGTCTTCTTAACAACACATTACCTTTTGATCATTATTGAAGCATATCCAAACACCTCACATGGTAGGAACACATCATATACCACTCTAATAGACCTTATCCAAATTTAATTTAGGTCCATAATACCTTTTAGGTCTAACCACCACTTGAACCTGTTGGGTGAATATTTTGTCAATCAGCTAACTAGTGAGCAAAATAGGTCTATTCAACCACAACATAGGGAGATTGGTCAGCCGGATGTGCAGGTTTACTACATCAATAGGAGACAAATCTCTCCTCTCATCAAGGGGAGGTTCCCTATAAATATGCAGGAGCTATATAGTATATATATAAGTGGAAAATAACACTCAGAGGTAGGATAAACCATCCATCTCTCTTTTTTCAGAGATGATGCTAACAAACCAAAGGGAAATCCTGATGAAATGATAGAAGGCACTCCTCTTCTTTCAAAAGTGATGTTTAGCAAAAAAAAAGAACCTTTCAGGTGGTGATATGTAACTGTAATAGGGCGCAGTAACACAACAGGATGAAATGTAGCACAAAGTCTCCACCTCAACTGCCAAAGAGTGAAATACGAAGGATAATGAGGGCACAAAGTCGTCCCAAAATCCTTTACACAGAAAATAGAAAGAAAACACACTAAAGGCAATTGTGGGGGCACAAAGTCTCTCCATAGTTGGCTTTAGGACACCTTCCTAATTACTTTCACTAATTTTTCTTATTTAATTAAATGGACAAAAAATGTATTAAGGAAACATACATAAGAACAATTTCCCCAACAACCAAGCTATTCCAGCACAAAGTCTAAAAATTCACTTGTTTTCTTATTCAAATAACAAAATATGATCAACAATCTGAGCTCAAAGTCTTAGTAATGCCTTTCAATTTGGGTAGAGTTTTGTTTTTGATAACAGAGAGAGATCCCCTAAAACAATAAGAGAGAGTCCAATATATAGTGCTCCAAGAAAGACTTGGGCACTTTGTTTCACAATAATGGATTACGATGCATTCAATGCCTTTAATGCATTTTAAATTCTGTCCATGGGCTATGTTGGAATTGAGCATCAGTTTTTAATATGGGCTGCTTGATGTGTTTCCTTATGTGTGCACAACTGTTCGCTCTACTCAATGCAAAAAAAGAGGCCACACCATTGAATATTTGTGCTCTTCGATGTCCACCTGGTGGACTGCTTTACCTTCTAGAAACATATCCCATGTGTGGATATTTTTGATCTTTCTCCATCATTTCCCCTTTCCTTGTATCTCGTCCTTATCTGTATGATCTGAGCCCTTGACCTATCTCTTTGGCCGGTCATTGAATTTGTTCACAAGGTCTGTGCTCAAGCCTGCAAGGATCAATAGTTATTTCATTGCCATAAATTTGATGTCTTTGGGTCTATCATCATTTGAAAGCTAACGGTTAGTTGGTTGCCCTGAATTTGATAGTTGCGGGCCCGTCATCCTTCTTAGCAATTCCTTCGTGTCTTTCCTGCTTGCTCTGGCTTCTTTTCACTGATCTCAACAAATGACACATGGCACCTTCCACTGTGAAATAGGTGAGGACACTTGGTAGCATCCGCTTAACTTATAGAAACTCTAGACCCCTTTTGAGAGTCTTACAGAAAATGACACATGGTGGATTCTATCGAGCTCCTAGAAACACTGTAGAAACATTTGGGACTCTTTTGGATCTACGTAGACATAGACACTTGTTGCACTCCACTGAGCTTTTTAGAAACAATATAGAAACATTGGGACTCATTTGGACTCATGCGAACGATGACATGTGGTGCACTCCACTCGAGTTTAGCCACTCACTCAAGACCCACCAGAGTCTTTATGACACAAAAGGAAGAATGTTGCAGATGTTGACACTTGGTGGCTTCCACTGAGCTTTTTAAGGGACACGTGGCATCTTTTGTTGCTTTTTAGAAAAATTTATTACAACCTTCCACTGTCGCCACTTGGTGCCTTCCACAGGACTCTGAGAGAAGCCTATTGAGATAAGCTTTAAAACTTATTAAAAACTTGAGATGTGGATGTAGACACTTGTCGCGCTCCGCTGAGCTAGAATGAGACACGTGGCATATTCTACTGCTTTGAAACTTATTAGAAACTGAGTCCAAGCAAAAGACACTTGGCAGCTTCTGCTGCACTTTAGCAACTTACCTGGGGCCCACCACGATCCTTACTCAAATAACACTTGGCAGCTTCTGCTGCACTTTAGCAACTTACTTGGGGCCCACCACGATCCTTACTCAAATAATGAAATAAAAGGAAGGAACTGCGGAGTTTGACACTTAGCAGCTTCCACTGAGCTTTTTAAGGGACATGTGGTGACTTTTGCAATTTTGAGAAAATCACATAGAAACCTTCTGCATTTGCCACTTGGCACCTTCAAAGGGACTTAAAGGGGAGATTATTAAAATAAGCTATGAAGCTTATAGAAACTTGATGCGCGGATGTAGACACTTATCACGATCCACTGAGTCATAACAGGATATAAAGAAGAAAATGCAGATATTGACATTTGGCAGCCTCCACCGAGCTTTGTAGATGACACATGGCACATTTTGCTACTTTTTTGAAACAAATTATAATGTGTCCCAACAGGTGACACGTGGTAACTTCTGCTCTTTTATCTTTTTCTTTTTGGCACTCCTTTGAACCGCTAAACCATGAAGCGTTTAAACTTGATAAACTTTGACAAAGTGCTTGACTCTTTGAAGCTTGCTGACGAATCCTTTGGTTGAACCTTGGCACTGAACCAATATTGAAATTGCCTAAGTGTTGAGAGCTTGTTTCTTTCCTGTGGAGCCCATAGAAATCGACTTGTAGAGTCCGTAGATTCAAGTTTGTAAAATTGGGGGAGTCTGTAGAAATGATTTCATAGGATTTCTACCTACATAGTCTATAGTTTTGAGGCTTTGAAGTCCATATAAATGAGCTTGTAGATATGAACCTGTAGAGTCTGTAGAAACTAAGTCCGTAGATACGAGCCTGCGGAGTCTGTAGTTTCAAGTCTGCACAGTCCGTAGTTTTCTGGGAAAGTTTTGAAAAATGAAGAACTTGAATGCTCAGAACAATTTTTTGAAAAGGGGAGAGAGGATTTTGGTCTGTTGAACCAAAATAGTTCATATGTTGTCTCAAAAATGAGATGACATTTTTGGGGACAATAGAACCCTTTCTCAAAACACTATTTATAAAAGGCTTGTGTATATACAGAAACTTTATTTCAAACAATTGAGGCATATACTCAATTTTTCCAAATAATCATGGAAAACAATTACATATTCAGAAACCTCATGACCTTAAGGTCATCATAAACTTCATTTGATGCTTCAACTTAGGGTAAACAAGTTCAATCTCTTCTCTACAAGATGTTCACTCAAAACTATCAACTGACTTCAAAACACAGTCAAGGAAACATAAACTTGTGCCATCTGATTGAATACATTAAAGTGATTTCAATGTATGAACAAGATATTATATCATCTTTAGATCAACCTCTATCAAAAGGATTATAAGTGTTGATAGCAACTATTAGTCTTGCAGACCAAATATTGATCTTTTCTCTTATAGACTCCACTCAGTCAGATAAGCCATTTTGGCTTCAATGTTCCAACCTCTTGCACTAAATTACAAGCTTCTAAAAAGCATGGATATATTATTCAAATCCAAAACAACATCATCATGTACTTCAATGCATCACTCTTACATGGAAACACATCAGAAGTCATCTTTTCAATTATGCATGAGTTTTTATTGTCTACACCACTTAGTCTATTTACGACTGGCTAACTTAGATCACAAAATTTGCACACCTAAGTTCTGAAACCTGTCTGGAATCCTTCATGGATATCAACTATAAGTCTCATACTTTGATCTTCATATACTTAGCAACTTTGACTCAGGCAACTCTATCTATTACAAAAAATATCTGAAAGACAAGCACTTTTTTGTAGGGTCTACTCACTCATTTGAGAGATCAATCACACATAGATATTCTTAAGAGAGTTGAATTCAACCTCCAATCACTTATTTGACCATACCAAACTATTCTGATCTCTTTAGAATAATATCTTTAACATTGGGTCATTGTTAGGGTTCTCTAAGGGTTTAGACGATTTTCCAGTCTTAACAATCATTCATAAAACTTAGTTCCTCTTTCCAGAAACTAATTCTTAGAACTATGATCTATAACCCTTCCTCATCTACTATGAATAACTTAGATTCTCATGCATATGTTGCACTTACCAATGAGCACTTGAAAAACCTTCTTAGGTAGACAACTCTTCATTTTGTGCACTTTGAGAAATATTGAAACACTTTTTCAAGCCTTAACCTTCAAAATTTGACCTAAAATTTCATGCACATACTTGATACAACTTGACTCACCTCTATCAATGATCACCTACTCATCCATGTCATGAAAACTAATCATGATATCCTTTTGACCACCATCTCTCTTTTGCTTTCGAAGCCTTGACCTACGGGTCTCATTAGGCCTTTAATATAACCTTCTAGCCACCCAACAAACTTCACCTTGGAACTTTCTTATGTTTCAATACCTCTTGTGTATGATCAAGCAACCTCATACACTCACTCTTCTTTAGATCTTCAACAAAGCAACTTCAGAGCTTCTTACAAATCTTTAAAGCTTAACTAAGATATTTTTAGCATGTTTAATGATGCATACACAGATCTTCAGAGTTGACCTTCTAATCATTTGAAAGGTCCTCAACACCTTATGTACAAACTTAAATGACCTCTTTCATGCTCAAACATTATCATGTATTTTTCAAAGTATTCACATCTTCATAGTTCATTTAGATCATCTTTAGAGTTACTTACATAAATATTTAGAGCATATAGTTTCTTCTTTTGAGCTTACTCATTTCATCATGCTACCTGCACATATCATCTCACAAGATCTAGACAAAGCATTACAAGATGCTTGACACTTGATATACCGACTTGCACTTATGCCGATCTCAATGATATTTCACTCAAGCTAATATCATAACTTTCTTCAAATAGAGCTATCTCATCACTATTTTTCATACAATAACAACACTCACTGTGTTGGCATAAGAACTCATCATACACATACCTCAAAGCTTACTTGATCATGTATCTTCAAAACAACCTTTGACATTAATGACATTAGATTGACATAAATGATAATAAATTGACATCAATGACAACACTTATTCCAACACCTCGATAGTCAATGACAATAATCAATAATCTCCTCCTTAATCAATGACAATGTTCAACACTTGGAAGGGAAGTTCTTTCAACATTAGTCGTAGATGGGAAAGCTAATTCTTGTCTATAATAACTTGATTTAGTTTGAAATAACTCTAACTATATTTATTTCTAAATTTCCCCCTCAAATTTGAATGTGCACAATATTTATTAAATTAAATTGAAGTTTCATAGCAATTGGCTCTCCTAAAGACAAAATACTACCAACAATTAACAAACATAAAGAGGAGAACATGTTTATTAGCTGGAGCTGTTGATGTTGTCAAATTAGAAACTAGGATTCAAAGTTTTAAACTCATTTTATTTGATAACACTGACCATCTTAACTTCTTCAATTTAAATCCAGCTTAAATACTATAAAACCCCTCAAGATAACTAAATCAATATGCTCTTTCACCTAGGTAGAGTAAACAATGTTCAATTATGTCATACAATGAATACTTGGATTACCGATGAGTGCTACCGAAAGTAAAGACTTTCATTGGAAAGGACATTAGCCAACTCCCTCATATTGTAATATTCTACTAACAATGGTGATTAATGTCCTATGGATTTCATTTATGATTGATGCACTTACTAGGATGATTGATGTTCTATAGACACCCACAAATATATATAACACCCAAGAAAAGATGATCTGTAAACTGAAAATACAAGTGTAGTATATTCAAAAAACACTTGTTCACGTTTAAGAGATCCTTCAATTTCTCACTTTTTTTGCTTAATTTTGTATAAAAAAATTAAAACTAGATATAAAATGTAGATCAGAACTAAATAATAATCAGAGAAAATTCAAAGATTTCACCAGCAAATTGATAATGGAGTTCGGCTTCAATAGCCTACGTCTCCGAGTCCGTTCAAAGTGAGGACTATTCTCATTAATTTTGTGCAACAAATGGCTTCCAAAATCAATACAAGTCTTCAATTCACCTTCTCTAATCTTTGTTTGCCTATAAAAATATCTCTCAGACCTGAAAATAATGGGCCAAGGCTGTACAAAGCAATACCAAGGCTCTAACCTTCTTAATTCTCCTTACACAGTCGACTTTCTGTGTCTGTTCAAGTAGAAATTAGTCCCTTTTATAACACTTTGACCTCCGTGGCTGAAGTGGTCAAGGCATTAACCTTTTAGGTGGTAGGTCAGGAGTTCAAAACCACCTCCGACCTTTCTAGGTGCTTGGGAAGAGTGAAAAGGTTAGCCTTAGGTGCTTAGCATGAGATTTTAAATGTTTTCCCTCCTTTTTTGGCACCTTTGACTTGGTTTTGTCCCACATTTGCTGGGAATTCAGTTTTCAATGCTTTATATAGATGTGTTTGTTCTCTTTTCAAATGCCTGAGACTTAGGCACCAACTTAGGCAGCTGATTTGACTTGGTCCATGCATGGTTGGTGGGATGACGTGGCGGGTGACGTGGCAGTTTCTTTGGTGCCTTGTTTCAAAGTTTGAAAATTTCAAATAACATGTGAATAAAAACAACAAACCAAAATTTTTTTGCACCAAATTATTTTACCATGTGTCAAGTGGCTATTGGTCCACTTGGCATGTTTTCAATAGTGCCACGTCACTTTCGACACCCCTTGTTGCAAGATTTCTTAACTAGCCATATCTTGAGCATCGATACTCCATTTTTTGAACTGTAAAAAGCACTAGAAAGCTCTCAACGGTGCAAATGATTTGAACATAATTTGAAGACTTTGAAAAATGGAATGGTACATGGATCTACCTGGATCATTCCTCCCCACTGGGAACTTTTGGACCTTTGAAATTTGAGATTAATTGGTAATGAGGTGAGGGTATTTTTACCTCACCTTTTGACTTCCATCCATCTGGCCTTGCTTGGGTGCATCCATTTGAGACCAACATGAAGATATTCAACATTACCTCTTCGTGAAGTCCACATATTCCTATCAAGTATAGTATCTTCCTGCAATTTTGTTAGATATTCAGGAGAAAAATCATCAACGAAAGGAATGGATACACTTTCATCATGATCAATTATCATTGGAGGCTCATACAATTTCAAATTTTCCACATTTAAAATTGAATAAATCTACATGTAAGATGCTAAATCTAATCGAAAAGCATTTGTGCCAATTTTTTCCGTTATCTGAAAAGGACCATACCGGATTGGTTTTAACTTTTTACCTTCACCTATCAGTCTTTCCTTACTAATGTGAAGCCATACCATATCACCTACAACAAATTGGTGATCAATACGATGTTTGTCATGCCTAGCTTTGTACTTGGCTTGACTTTTCTCCAATTGAGTATGAACAGTCTGATGAATGAGCTATATTTGTTCAATGAACTTCTTGGCTCAAATGGCTTCTTTTGGTTCACCAACAGCTATATCATGTCCATAGAAAACATCTAGAGGAGATTTAGGCAAGTATCCATAACAAACTTCAAATGGAGATTTCATAGTAGAAGAATGAAGTGCCCAGTTATATGCATGCTGTATGTAACACAATTGTTCATCCCATAACTTTGGATGTTTATTGCTATAACCCCTAAGCAAATGTACCACAATGCGGTTCATGACCTTTGTTTGTCTGTCAATTTGTGGATGAAATGCAGTGCTCTTTTATAATTTAGTGTCCATTAGTCCCCACAAAGTTGACGAAAACTCCCCAATAAATTGAGAATCCCGATTAGAAATAATTGATGTAGGCAAACCAAAATGAACCCATACATGTTTAAAGAACAAATGTGCAGTGCCTTTGCCAGTAATTTGCTTAGTGC
This sequence comes from Torreya grandis, assembly GCA_037957365.1. Taxonomy (NCBI): domain Eukaryota; kingdom Viridiplantae; phylum Streptophyta; class Pinopsida; order Cupressales; family Taxaceae; genus Torreya; species Torreya grandis. The sequence goes on from JARHVA010000082.1 coordinate 1,357,560, forward strand.
AAGGAATCAAAACACACATTTTGCTAAATCTATCCACAACCACATATAGATAGTCATGTTTTCTTTGTGTCATAGGCAACCCCCCACAAAATCCATGGAGGTACTTTCCCATGGGCGAGTAGGAACAGGTAGAGGAGTGTAAAGTCCTAGTTTCTTGTTACTAGGTTTGCTTGTGGCACAAAGAATACATCCCTTAATATATTTGGCAACATTTTCCTGCATACGAGGCCAATAACAATACATCTTCAAATGTGCAACCATTTTAGCAACTCTAAAATGACCTGAAATAAGAGAAGTATGTGCTTCTCTAATCATGTGCACCCTCTCATTTTGAGGAATACATAGTTTACCCAAATGATACAAAAGATCATTGTGTACATGATAGTCCAATTCTTCTACTTGTCTACTACTCATCAAGTCTTTATAAACATCTTGAAAATCAAGATCATTCACGTATTGTTCTTTATAACTTTCATGAGACAAAGAACCATTTTGTAAAAGAATAGATGCAACAACCATAGGAGGACTAGATAACATATCTGCAACCTTATTCTAAATTCCTTTTTTATACTTGATCACAAGATGAAATTGTTGTAAGAAACCCATCCAACGAAAATGTCTAGACTGTTGTAGTTTGGTTTGTGATTGAAGATACTATAAGGGCTGATGATCTGTATGTATTATTGTTTCTTTTCCCATTAAGTAATGCTTCCATTTTTTAAAACTTTGAACCAATGCATACAATTCCTTATCGTAAGTTGGATATTTTCTTACTGCACTTGTAAAGGTTTCAGAATGATAACAAACTGGTTTCTTACCTTGCATTAAAATAGCTCCCATAACATACTCACTTGCATCCGTCTCGATCTCAAATGGTTGTTGTATATCAGGAAGTGCCAAGACTGGAGCAGTACTTATCTTTTCTTTCAAAGTGTCAAAGGCTTTTTGATGTTTGCCTCCCCACTGAAAGACCTGTTTCACACTTGTCAAAGAATGCAAAGGTGATGCAATATATGAAAATTGAGCAATAAACTTCCTCCAAAAATATACTGCACCAGGAAAACTTCTAACCTCAGTTGTGTTAGTGGGTGTAGGCCAATTAACAATGATTGCCACTTTTGCAGGATCAATTTTCAATTTACCATGTCCTACAATGTAAACTAAGTATATCAAAGAGGTCTTTCCAAATTCACATTTTGACATTTTTAGATAAAGTTTTTCCCTTCATAATTCATCCATGACTTTATTAATGTGGATCACATGCTCTTCCCATGACTTATTGAAAATCAATAAATCATCTAAGTAAACTATAACAAAATCATCAAGGAACTGTCTAAAAACATCATTCATCAATCTCATGAATGTAGCCGGGGCATTACACAACCCGAAAGGCATAACAAGCCATTCAAACAATCCTTGTTTTGTCTTAAAGGTAGTTTTCCACACATCACCTTCATTAATTCTTACTTGATGATATCCACTTCTCTATCGAAGGATTCACCAAGGTCCAAATAACGAGGATGCATGAGTCGTGGTTGCACGGGACGAAGCAAGTGAATACCACAAAATACTAAAGTAAATGAAATCAAACATGAGATAATTGCATAGACAATTTGGAGAAAATCCAATATTCCATTAACATGAGATGGCCATAATGAAGAATACATATAGGAGAGCTCATAAGTAACTCCTCTACAAATGGTGGTCAAAGCACCCCAAGAATAGACTGTAACTCCTCCATGAAAGGTGGTGACAAGGTGCTAAGAATAGAGAAGTAACTCCCATACCTAGAATAGCCGGTCAAAGGAGTTAATTATGACATTCTTATGACACCTATGACACATCTATGACACACATCTCCACATAAGCTAGCCTATCCCATGAATGTAGGGAAACTCCATGTATGCACAAATATATAATTTCCCTAATTAAATAATAGGGAAAAATAAAAACCTACATTAACATTCTCAAATCTAGCTTAGTGAAATAAATAGCATGTTTTAATTGATCCAACAATCATCAATACGAGGAAGAGGGTAACGATTCTTAATAGTAATTTTGTTTAAAGCACAAAAATCAACACACATTCGCCAAGTGCCATCTTTCTTTGGCACCAAAATAATTGGCGAACCAACAGGAGATGAACTTGGACGAATAACACCTCTATCCAATAGATCCATTACCTATTTTTTGATTTCCTCATTTTCCACCACTGATAACCTGTACATGCCAATGTTAGGGAGAGGAGAATCCTGCAATAGCTGAATTTCATGTTGAACTCCCCTTTTAGGGGGTAAGCCCTTAGGATCCTGAAATACATCATCATAAGTAGAAATAATACAACTGATTCATTCTTGTGTCTAGGATCACACTTTTCCAAAGCTTGAGAATATTCTTTTTCCTTAGAATTAATCAACATGAGACAAAAAGTCTTGCTTGAATTAACTAGTCTTTTCATTTGCCCTGTTGTAACCAAGGAAAGACTTGTTCTAATGTGATGTGCTCTAACTATATATTCAATGCCATCCTTACCAAGCAAGTACTTATTCTCCTCTCTATAGAAGATTACTTTTCTATCATAAAGATATGGGCTTCCCAAAACAATCCCACATATGTCCAATGAAACAACATCCAACTCAACCTCATCTACGAATTTGGATGTGATGGCAAACCTTAGTCTACAAGTTTGTGAGACTTGTAGCTTCGCATTGTCACACATTCAACCTAGTGGATAAGGCTTTGGATGGGGATTGATTTGTAAGCCTAGCTTCTTAACAAACTCTTCATAAATTAAATTTTCTTGTGAACCACTATCAAATAGAGTGTCAATCTTAGTATGCTTTGAAACAACTCTAATGTGGAACAATTCATTTCTTTTCTTATCAACATGCACATAATTCTGTCTAGAAGAAGATGCATCATTTGATGACTTAGTGCTAGAATCTGAAAGAGAAAAATCATTATATAATCCCATAGTTGTAATCTTAGTTTCATCACTTGAATCTGAACCTAAGTCCTGAACCATAACATTAGCCTTCTTTTCTTTCTTTTGATACCTCTTAGGCCTTAACTCAAGATGTAGTTTCCAACACTTAGACTCATCATGATTTTTATTACAATGATTACAAAATGGTTTTCCTTCTTCTTTATTAACAGTATAAGTGGATTTCTGTTTACCCTTTCCTGATGAACTTTCCCCTTTAGATTGCTTAACATTAGATTGCTTACTTTTTACTTTAGGAAAATATTCTTTTGATTATTTTCCTCTAGCCTCTAAATGAGTGGCTTGAATACATACTACATCTAAATTAATGGGATTGAACATAAGAATCATATGTCTTAAGTAACTATGCAACCCACCTATATATTTTAGTAGTATTTCTTGTGTGTATAGAGGAACATTCAAAAGTAAAGCTTTTTTCCTAAACTCTTGTGTATAATCTTGAACACTTTGGCCTTTTCCTTGTTTGAAACTTTGCCAATCCATCATGGCTTGTTGCATATAGCCTAAAGGATAGAATTGCTTTCTGGGTTCTTCAATAAATTCATTCCAAGTAGAGATTGAGCTACCTTTTTGAAGCTCAGCTTCCTTCAACTTACTCTCCCACCCGATGAGAGCTGTGCCTCCCATACGAAGAGTAGCCAAATGAATTTTTGACTCATCCCTTGCAATATTGTGAACCCTGCAATAAAATTCAATCTGCTTGACCCAATTAGCCAATTTTTCGGCATTAACTTCACCATTAAACATTGGTAATTCAAACTTAATATCCAATTTTAGTGAAGGGAGAGATTCCATAGTTTTTTTATCGTCATCCGATGAAGAAGGTTTTTCAGTTTCTTTACCTTTTGATTCTTGTGAATCACCTTCTTTTTCATTCTCAGATTTCCTTTGTTTGTCATGGTATATTTCCTCAACCATGCTTCTCATGTCCATGAAAGCTCGATGGAAAGCTTGTTCGGATTCCATCTCTTCTTTGGCCATCCTTGAAGCACGCCTTGAACCAATCTCTGGATTATACTCAACGAGTTTTTCTTCTCCCTTTTGGGATTTAGACCTTGTCAACATACACTAGCAATTAATGTTAAATAACAACCGCTCTGATACCAAAAATCTGATCTATAAACTGAAAATACAGGTGTAGTATATTCGAAAAACACTTGTTCACGTTTAAGAGATCCTTCAATTTCTCACTTTTTTTTGCTTAATTTTGTATAAAGAATTTAAAACCAAATATAAAATGAAGATTAGAACTAAATAATAATCAGGGAAATTTAAAGATTTCACCAACAAATTGATAATGGAGTTCGGCTTCCATAGCCTACGTCTCTAGATCCGTTCGAAGTGAGGACCGTTCTCATTAATTTTGTGCAACAAATGGCTTCCAAAATCAATACAAGTCTTCAATTCACCTTCTCAAATCTTTGTTTGCCTATAAAAATATCTCTCAGACCTATATATATATCTCTCTCAAAAATATATATAACACCCAAGAAAAGAAGAGAGTTTAATGATACATAGGTTGAAATGGACAACATATATTTTGATTTACAGGAAAAATTCACTACAACACTTTCTTGAGAAATGTGAGGACATGTTTTAAAATTTACCACTTACTCTGTATTGTACATCTTTGAAATTTTAATATTTCTTGAAATTAATGTATAATGAACTTATTATTATGTAGGTTGAATGCAAAAGCTCCCTATAATACCACCATGGAAGAAAATCCAAATCTTAATCCATGCATGTGATCTCATATCTTGTTGGCCAAACATAATTTATTAAATAGGGTAATATATTATTGGCTACATTATACATTTTGGCCATCAAATATTTTTATTACAGTAACTATTAATTTTTGTATTTATAAATAATTTGTAATTTTTCAACAATTTGAGTTTAGAATTTGTAGGCTCTAGATTGCTTAACTATTAGTACAATTTGAACTTAAATTGCTCCTATATACATATATTTGGTTAACAACAATGTAAAATTAGACAAGATTGTCTCTTATATTCTTTGAATAAATCATGTTTGTTATTAAGGTAGTTTGAATTTGGGTCCAAAGAGGCCTATATACATATATTTGGTTAACAGCAATGTAAAATTAGACAAGATTGTCTCTTATATTCTTTGAATAAATCATGTTTGTTATTAAGGTAGTTTGAATTTGGGTCCAAAGAGGCCCCACCAGTATACTATAAACTTGTCCAAAGGCCCATTCCTACAAATATTATGTGTAACCACACATTATTTCATAAGTATTGAAGGAGAAGCAGAGAAACACATAAGTTTTACAAGTGGTGTAGGAATGTTGCATATTGTAATAATACATTAACTATTAATTACAAGGGCCATGCCTATATGACTATTTTTTTTAGTCTGGTATTGTATAAAAAACATTGTCTAGTTGGTATTTTACAAGTATAGATATTTACTTGGCTATTTAATTATTGACCCACTATACCAACCCTGAACAAGTAACATAACATGTTTTGAATCTTAATGGAGAGAGGAATACAAAGATGGAATGCTCTTTAGACTAGGACTCAAAATTACAAAGTTTAGGAGTATCATATGCTTTATTAGAAATGTCAGTCTCTCTTCGTATACGTTTGAGTTGTGTGAATGTAAAATTGTGAGAAATGGAACCTCACATGGTATAAATAGCAACAACCAATATGAATTTGATAATAACAGACGCAACCAATAAGATATCAAACCCAAATTTAAATATATTTTGCAAACCAAAAATAATAGATATGTGTTTGACCATTCAATTAATGTATATAAAAATTGCTATGTTGCAAACCCTACAACTGCAAGCACTTTCCACCTCATACAATTTTCCTAATCTCAAGTGAAACTTCGATGTGATGTTGCAAATTGGACAAGCTACATTTAGTTTTGAAATTATTGACTCATATCTTACTTCAGATTATCATTCACTCCAAAGTTCATATGAACAACTTAAAAAATTATGTAAATTTGATCATTATTGTCATGGTTCATGCCAATAAGATGAGTAAAATTTTCAACTATTCAATCTGAAATTTGAAGTGAAAGATACTTTGTCGAACCTTGTCTAGTGCATAATGTTAAATCAAAGTTTCATTGGATATCAAGAAAATAATATGAGGTGAAAAATGTGCAATTGATTTTGACTTGTACTATTTGCTATCGAGGTGAAAAATAATGCATGATGGTACAATAATGAACATCATCAAATATAGTATACATAAATCAAAAGAATGAAAGGTCCCAAATAAATAGTAACAACCGAAGTAGAGGACCCAAAACTCCACTAATTTAGGTTAAAAAAAGAATGCATGTAACCCAGACCAGAAAATGCAATAAATGTGGGCACTTTACTAAGGAATGTCATAATGCACCTGCACAAGTATCTAAGATAACTGTACAAAATGTGGTGAAAGTGACCACGATAATTATGACTACTCAAAATTGAAATCAGTCCACACATATAGGTAGACCAAGAAGAATAAGATAATATTTTCTAAAAATTAAAAAACATTAAAGTAAAAAAGAATTAAATATGTTCATGCGTGGAGACACAACAAATATAAGATGCATATCAGGTTGTGAAGGTTAAAAATAATCATGGAAATGAGGTGGGGTGAGTCTTTAAGACTGTACCCCTGCTAGATACTCAAATGAGATGACCACACAACAAAAAAAGAACATAAAGAAATGAAATTCAACGTGTCTATCTCCTACTTTCTAAATGAAATACTATTGTTTCATATCATCTCCTACATGATTAATAGTATCAAGAATATTTACCAGCATTTCTATCATATTATTTTTCTCATTATTAAGCCAAGTTGGAAATGGTTCATTATAGCTACTAAAATTTGCGGTGTACATGTTGGTCACTATATTTAACGTGACAATACTATATGTTCTTATTAGCACCAAAAGTGCTAGTCTAATCCCTACTTGCAAATAAGATCAATCTTGAGTGGCATGCATGGCCAATTGAGGCTTTGTCCACATTACCAAAATATTTTTAAATGAGATCCATATACTAAAGTCCCTTTCTTGGTGGAAATTTAACTCAGAATTGCATGTCAATATGAAACATATAACTTAGAAATTGCATGGCAGTATGAAACATATAACTCAAAAATTATATGTTAGTACGAAACTTAATCTATATCAATTAAAAATATAATTGAGAACTTCTAATATACTTTTGGTAATATTATGAGAAATCTACTTAACACTTTTACCAAGTAGATTTTTATTCTGTCCATAATCAAAGTAAGTGTCAACATTCATTAATAAAGAACTGATTTGTACATACACCCATAAGTAATTGTTCATTTTTTGACATACCCAATTTTATCATGATAGGTCATGAAACACACTTTTTAAATGTATGACAAAAACTTAACCCTTCGAACGCCATTTCCCAACCCTAAAAGCACTAATATCAAAACATGAAATAACCATTAATAAGTTAGTAATAAATATATTCATATTTTAAAAAGCCCATTTAACATACCCTCATCACCCTATCCAAAATAAAGTAACCCTAATTACTTTGCACCTTTACCTAAATATAACACAAAAAATCTAAGATCTAATCATTTGAGGCTCGTTTTAGGTTGAGTTATGTTAAATCTAGAATTTAGTATAGCTAGGTAAGTGTGTAAACCTATGAGGCTCTCTGAAAATAAGAGTGCGGTAGGTTTACACTCTTACTATCCATATGTCAAGGCTGTCAACTGGATTGCACACTAACAAATGTAAAGTAAGAAGTTTATCACTAAATATTTATTGCTTAATGTTTTTTTATCATAGATAGAGAACCTATTAAGTTTACACACTTACCTAGCCATAAGTCAAGACTGCCAACTGGATTATATACTAATAGGTGTACACTTTTAGTTTGTTATTGAATATTTATTATTGAATGTTTCTTATTATAAATAACCATGGTATAAAAGAAAAATGAACGAGGCTAGTGTGTAAGTCACGTATGGACCCCAATAAAAGGGTGTGAATTGTTTGATGTACCTAAATTTGAGTTAGACAATGATGCTATGAAACCAATAGAAGAAATTATGTTAAATCCACCTGAAGAGTCTCCACCTAATCCATTAGAAGATATTGAGTGGAATGTTAAAATTAATATAAATAATATTGGTACATCAAATAAAATTTCCTTCAGAAAAGAGTAGATAGAGGATGACATGAAACAAAAAACAAGGGATGTGGAGGAAAATAGCCCATCCACAAGGACTACTGTAACCAAGTGGGGTATCCTTCCAACTACATTGATAGCTTGGTTGTGGGGTCTCACAACAACTAAGCGCAAGGGACCAAGAACCATTCTAACAGATGAAGAAGAGATAGAAATTATGTAATGGTGTAAAGACATAATAGATATGGGTCATAGGTTAGAAATAAAAGTACTAAAGGATCATGTGGCACACTTATGTTAAATAAGGCCTATTCCTTTCAATGATAGTTTTCCTAGTAGATATTTATGGGAAGGGTTAAAAAATAGGCATCTGGAATTGTCTCTAAGGACTACAGAAGGCATTGATCATGATAGAGCAATCATGCTTAGGCCAAGCAAAGTTACAACATTTTATGACAACTTGGAGATTATGTATAAAATAGAGTAGTATAGACCATTAAATATATGGAATTATGATAAAAAAAGTGTCCAAGTCAATATAAATTATGGGATGAGGGTCCTCATAAAGATAGGCAACAAGACTGTACCACACATTCTTCTAAAAAGTAGAGAGTGGATCACCAGTTTTTTTGTGTTAATGCAGTGGGGTAGAGTATACCAAGTTTTTATCTTTTTAAAGCACAAATGTATTTAGAAAATTACATTACAAACTGTGAGCCTGGTGCATGCATGACATCCCAACCACATGTATGAATGACAAAAGAATTATTTATGAACTACCTACACCACTTTGCAAGATTAGTTTCAAGTGATGTTTCACCATTAAACATGCATCTTCTTATATTTGATGGCCATGGTAGCCATGTGGCTTATGACATAATCCATGAAGTAAAAGCATTGGGAAAATATCTAATCACTCTACTTGTCCACACTAGCCACAGGTTGCAACCACTATATGTTAGTGTATTTTCACTCTTCAAGACCTACTTTAAAGATGAGAGATTTGAATGGATGTCCAAGCACCATAACTTATAAATAAGGAGATTTAAATTGGCATTACTTAGTATCAAGAGTTTCAAAAGAGCTTTAAATCCATCAAATATTAAAGTTAGATTCAAAATAATTGATATTTGGCCTCTCAATTGCGATGCACTTTCCAATGACATGCACCCTAGTGATGCATTTAGTGTCAAGAAATAAGAGGAGGAAATAACTGTGGAAAATATACTTTCATTGATTGGAAATGGAAGGGAATAAATCCATAAAATTTATTAATAAATTTAAAAAATGAAACAATTAGAAAGGACTAATCAAAATCAACAAGCAGGGCAAGTGGGAGGAGATCCAATAATGCAACCAAGGCAATAAAAAACACATCCACATGTTGTTGAATTCAATGTTGAGTAGGAAGAGGAGGAAAAAAATATGGAATACATACTTATGATGGTTGGATATAGAAGATAAGAAATCCAAAAAATTCAACAAGAAATTAAAAAAATGAGAAATCAAGTAGCCCTAATCAAAATGAACATGCAAGGCAAGTGGTAGAAGATATGAAAATGCAACGAGGGTAATTAAAAACACATCCACAATTTGAAGAAAAAAACATCACACCAAGTCATGTGAGATAAACACAAGAAGCTATAACAATTGATGATGGGTTGAGCTTACAAAAATAAGTCAGTCAACTCTAATGGGTGAAAGATATAGGTACAAACATGGAGATTACCCTCAACATCCCCAATGATGATGTATCACTTTCTATACCATCCCCTCCTCCTACCATTCTAAGTGGAGTAGTTCAATACTATACATAATTAGAGGAATGTCATCTCAAAGCTACATATTTGGAACTATTAAAAAATTATGTAGAAGAACCGCAACAACACACCAACAATGAAGAACCAGGAAAGTAAGTGAGTGGATCATTATGTAATTTTCTAAAGCTACTATTTGATAGGGTTGTCAAGAGAGTAGTTCACATAAGTAACAAAACTATCAGACTGAACACACAATCACAAATTCTTACATCAGATGAGTACTTTCACTTGTTTGAATAGTAATAAGCATGGATAAGGATTTGGAGGAGATAAAACTAAGGAAAAAAGAACAAATAAAGGAGAGGAATGCAAATAAAATTATTGAATAAGAAAATAAGGAATAAACAAAAATGGAAAGAGTGCTGAAAAGACAAAGAAAGGACTTGGACAAAATGAAACAATAACAAGAAAAAGAGACAAATAAATAAAATGACAAACTTCAATGGGAGAAAGATAGGATTGAAAAGGAGATGCAGAGGCAAAGATGTCTAAGCAGCGGATACAATCATTTTCCTTCACAACACCCAATCATGTTGGATTTATACAACATTTTCAATCCACAATATGCAAATGTCACTAATTTCCAACCCTACAACCCCTCTTCTCCTACAAACCAAATGTAAATTTTTTCTTCAACGATAAAGCATTTATCTACATCAACAACCATGATTTTTCAGGCTTTAAAAACCATGTATTCTCCTTCAAGTCAAATGCAGTTTGCTCATGCAAGTCATATGTTGTTTCCTTCAATAAGCACGATTAACATAGGATATAATAATGCTCAATTTAAAATAAAGTAGTGAAAAACCACACAAATTTGAAGAAGAGTTCACCTTTCCATCACTTGTTCAATCATGTCATAATAATAGTTTTTGGATGCAATGGTTTGATACAATCGTAGTAATATAGGTACTAATAATTTTATAAGACCTCATACTGCTACCCAATATATTTTGTAATTTTTATGTTCTATGAATATAAAACTGATCCAAGCTTATTTTGATATCACCTATTTTTTCCATTTTAAGTAATTTTTTTTCCATTGGTCTGTCAACTATTAATTATAATGTTATAAGTCATAGTGGCACATGTATTTATGTATGTATACACACACATGCACACACACATACACACACATGTAAGTATGCATATTTAAACATACACACATATGCATGTATATTTATGTGTGCAAGTGTATGTGTTTGTTATATATGTGTGTGTGTGTGTATGTATATTTAAATATATGTACATATATACACACACACACATATACACATACACATACATATATACATACATTTATGTATGTATGTATGTATGTATGTATGTATGTTATATATGTGTATGCCTATTTAAACATACATACACATACATATACACACACATGTATGTATGTCTATTATATATGTATGTGTATGTATATTTAAACATACATTCAGGGTTAGGTATATACATGTCACACACACAAACACACACCCCCACCCACACACATATGTATGTGTATGTAAATTTAAACATACATATAAATACAAATGTTGTGATGGTCGGCAATGTAAAATATGAAATCTTACATTATTCACCTTTAAATCCTAAGAAACTCTCAACAAAGTACAATAAAAAAGAGATTTTTTCCCAAATGTTGTAGTTGCAAGTCAACTACATGATTAAAAACACCATAATACAATATTTTTCGAAAAAAATCATTTCAAAATTGTGGCTATTATAATATTTTTTAAGAGGAAATAAAGTTTTTTATAAAATTCTTTAAAAAGTATAATTTCTATAGTATAAGAAAACATTTTATAAAATTCTATTAGCATGATCATAAAATCTGAAAGGATCATTGCTAATTGCATTTTAATTTGATTTAAATCTATTTATTCATAACATATCAAGATATTATTACATTTAAAATATTTTATAAATAAAACATAAGAGAATAAAACACAAGGAACAATAAAATTTGTAATTATTTTGATACGTAAAAAAACATATTAACATAATATTACATTTAAATAATTTTAGAAATAAAATATAAGAGAATAACATACAAGGGACAATGATCTTGTCTAATTATTTTGATTAGTAAAAAGTATAATACATACTGATAACAAATATGAATAACATAAGATTATACCCGAATAAAAAAATAACAAATATGAATAACATAAGATTATACCCGAATAAAAAATACAACAATTTTAAATTTTTTATAATTATATGTGTGTTATATATGTATATATAGACATACATATACTATTACATCCCAATTCTTTGTTAGGCAAACCTACTTAATTATCCATGGATATTTATAAATGGCAAATTTAATTTGGTTATTTTTTACTAAGCTTTGAGATATATGATGTTATGGGACAGTAGGATATTGTTTAGGCTACAAGATTACATTGCTATGAGTTAGCTGTAGTATATATGTTTACATTACAAATATGTTGATTTATTATTTTAACTATATTTTATGATGTATGTATATCAAATTGTTATGGTCTAACTACCTGCTTGTCGTGAGATTGACGTAGGAGAACTCATCCCTCTGAGCGTGACAGAGGGAGATCATTATCGAAGAGGGTGACGTAGATGGAGATGTCGAAGGATGACAGAGAAACTGGCTAGAACCCTGCACACACCACAATAACTAGGACATATTAGATGCATAATAAATAGTTAGCATAATATGTTTTGATACTATTTACATTAAGAAGTTTAACATGGTTGTTAACATAATTTAATGGTTTTATAGAAATTTGTCTTACGTAACTTGCTTGTGTGACCATTAATGTTTTAGAGATTTGATTTACATAACTAGATTAAATTTGAATTTATTGATTTATGAATTAAATTAGTTGGGGTGCTAATTTAATTAGCAAAATTATGGATTATCGTAATTAGAAATTATATATACACACACACACACACACATATGTATATGTATGTATATATATATATAATGAATAAAACACAAATAACAAGAATAAAACAAAGTTCAAAGAAAATAAAAGATCAAGCTTTAAAGGAAGCGCACCACTAATGAGGAATGAAAGGAAATCAGGGATTAAAAATAAAATAAAATAAAAACAAAAGGGAAATCATATTTTCATTAAAAGGGAAAAATATTTAAAATAAAGCCACTCCCCCTTTTCATAGGGGGATTAAGAAAGAATTTTAGGGAGACAAGAAAAAGGGAGGCACACTATACAGAAAAAAGAAGAGACACAAAGATCAGAGGAAAAAGAAGGAAAGAGAAGCTATCCAAACAGAACAACTATATAGACTACTAGGTAGGTGATGCATTTAGTTTCCTTGTATGTTTTATTTAAATAATTATTTAGTGTATGCATATTAAAGGAGAGAATTAATCTTATTGGGTCTTATTACAATTATAGTGCACCATGGAAAGAAAATAATCCAGAAAACTGTTAAACATAGTTATATTTAATGTAAATATAGTGGCAAGAAGGTAAATGATATTGTAACAATCTTATAAATAACTAAATATGCAGTGGTTAAGATCCATAAGGATACGTTGATCCAAGTCATATATTAAAATAACAGTTGGCTCTCTCTCTCTATATATATATATTATAATAACCTTCTACACTATATTCTGTGCTACTGGATTTATATGTCAATTTTCAAGTAATAGAATGTATAATCAATTCTAATTTTAAAAAATAACTATCAGTGAACATCGATAAGTGCTATGTATTAGTGGATTATACCTTATTATAATTACCTTGGATGTACGCAAACTAAAATACCTTGTCTATAGTGATTTGTACATCCAGATATGACTTAATGAAGTTAATGGGTTTAGTGCAACTATCCATTCCAACATTAATAGAAGCCACAAAAAATACATTGGGTGATTTATGGTTAATGTTTTAGTTGATGGTAGACTCGGTGATTTACATTAGATTATTGGTATATGTAATTTGAGTAATTGATATATAATGGTCATATACTTTATAGTTATGTTTATACATAAAGTAATGACTTATATTATCTACAGAGATCTAGTATGTGCATATTATATCATTATAAACTAGGGAAAATCATAGAATATACGATACACAAATTTGTATGTATATAGGTAGACTATATAGATTTAGAGCAATGACTTAAACAATACAATACACTGATTTTAATCATTTTTACCTAGATGAATTAAAAATATTTAACATGCAGTGACTTGGCATGAAAGTGCAATAATTTTATTAATACACCTAGGTGAGCAAGATATATGCAGTGATTTGCATATTAACTGCAATGAGTATACACCAACTAAAAATAAGGCATAAAGTGGTTTATCAATACATGATATTCTATTTAGAAATACCAAAATATGTATTTATAGTATTAGTTATCCTAAGCTTAGCATCCCCAACATATATACGTATTGCTTAGCGAGAATTACATGACACATACTATATTTTTACCCTATTTAACATGTGCTAGCTAATAGTATAATCCACCTTCAACATTTTTTTCCATTTTAAGTTGTATCAAATGGTGTCATCACTGGCATGTGGAACAGGGTAGGACTACCAAACCCTATGGTAGTATATCCCAACGGTCTATATAACTAAACCAATGGTATGAGGTAATGGCCTAAGTATATGGCATATATATCCAAATGACTTTGGTAAATGTTTTATATAATATATTATTGATATAATGCAATATTTTGTGATTAAGTCTAGCAAATGATACCTATATATGAGTAAAATTAATGATGAGTTATTCAGCTGCATATTTTCGTATCCTTACCATTCGATTAGATGTAGGTTATAATTCATCAAATTAGATTAATATAGTGTTGGATTTATATTATCTATAGGATATGATTTCCATAGGTAAATATTAAGGCAAATTGGTATATTATCAATTGTCATTCGATTACCAATATCTATAATGACTTCAACCAATTAAAATGACCCTTGTGTGTTATCTAAAATAGTTCACTTAGATATACTTACACCTGACAATGGTGGTGGGCTGATGTGATGAGCTTGAATATATGGAAGAAAATGTGTAAATAAAATAGAACACCAAATTGGACTTGAAAAACATAGTTGACTAAACCATCAAAGCTCGTGATTATACAATGATAGAATGACTGATGACATCTACAAATTTAATACATTAACCAAGTACTTAGATATGGTTCATGTCACAGATGCACAAGTGATCATATATGTATAAAATAAATATATCAATCTAAGGATTTAGGTCTTCATATATACAAATATAGAGGTGTACGTATGTTTGTAGTATCAAAAGCAACCATAGAATCTTGTGGACAGGAATTTATAAATACACAAACTTAGTCTATTAAAATTGTGACAAGATGTTTAAACAAGGGATTATGTTCTCACGAGGCGTAACTTAGTTACCTAGTTCTCCAAAAACATTATGGTTGTTAGTATATATACACAGTAATGAAAAATTGTGAGTGGTACATATTGTGAGTTAATTAAAATGTACAAGTGATTAGATATATATAACATATACTAGTACATCACAGTGTGTGTGTGTGTGTGTATAAGTTATAGTTCTATTATCTGGTAAAGACCAATTTATAGGTTCTTGATGAATGAGAAACTATTTACTTACATACAACCTCCTAAAATATTACAAATTATTTAAACAAAGGACTATGATTTTGTGAGTAGTAGGACTGACTGTTGAAATGGAGTACTATATACTTGAGAATTAATGGATTATGATATATTGTTTATCAGAGAATAATATATTGTTGAATGGAGAACTATATACTTGAGAATTAATGGATTATGATATATTATTTATCATAGATTAGATATCTTGCAATAGAATGAGTTTTCTATGATACACCACATGTTTAGTTTTAGAAATCATAAAACACATAGGTACTTGCTTGTCTCTCTAGATTCTTTTGCCATCACTATCTAGACATCCATGAAGGGAGGGCCATTCCTTAATGGGATTAGTACGAGAGATCGTTGATCCGTGGTTAGTGTGAAAAAATATTCGAATGATGGTCTCTATCCCCATAACAGTACTAATTTTGGGACTACAGTTGAGATTGCCACAAATACTAGAGTTTGAGAAATTATGCTTTGAAAAGTTATGTATCTTATATATATAGATTGTATTATATTGTATTTATTATTGGAACATTATCATGATGAGCTGTAATTATTTATTTATTATACATTGACATCAGTGGCTATAGGCATGTATCAATCATGGTTGGCTATTTGTAATTACTTTATATATTTTATTATGATGTATTTCTTGTGATGATAATGATCAGTGATGTATGATGTAGTATGCTTATTTTATAGTTATCACACTTAGATCATAATATATGATCACTGCTTAGATTCTTATGATGTAATCTATTTATACTTTATGTTGTTTAAGTTAAAAAAGAATTATCATGTTTTCTATGTAAAATCTAATGGGGTTGTTACATGTGGTATCGGAGCTATGGCTCAAACTCTAAGACCTAATGAGTCCATTAGCATTTTTATATCTTTCTATTTATCAGAAGGAGAAAGTGAAATGTGTGTGGTACATTGAGTGTGTACCTTAGGAGCATTGATACCCTATTAGAGTTGTAAAAGGGTTGGTTTATCAAGTGTTTCAATGGTGATGCTTATGTAAGAATTTTGGGTAGGTAAGTACATAGCATAGTTTTTGAGTAATGGATAAGAGATTCCTACCATAGTTTGATCACTTAGATCGAACACCTCAAGTATGATTATATCTTTCTTGGTAATCGAGTCACATTCACCATTTGTGTTTTGTGTTGTGAGTGTTTAAAAAATATAAAATTATTCTCGCTTACATATATATGCATTAATTTTTGTGTCTTATATACACTAATCCTAGGAGTGGGAAATATTTTAAGACCATTTCAGATTGGTACCACATAGTGCAGTGGGAATTTTATTAAAGTAAAGGGTAGATGTCTTGGTTGAGAATTCCTAAGTGTTAAGAGTTTGTTTATGGATTGGCATCCCTATGTTTATGTGGAATAACAAGAGGTGTCTTCTCTCATAGATAGCATGGAGGTGAGTTGTTACTCACTCACTCTCCTTTGACATCATTATAAACCAAAGAGTGGATCCATATTTTTTTCTTGATGTTGATTTAGTGTTCCCTTAAAATGGAAAACTTGTTTCTGCAATGTTGTTTTGGCCTTATTCCATTGAGTTTATGGGATAATGTCTTCTACTTATTGTTGATAGATAAGTTGTATAAATGGAATGGATTGATGCATCTATGTGGTTAGAATTTTCCTTTTGGTTATGGAAGCATATTATAATACTACTCATACAAGATTGGTAAGTGAGTAGTGATTTGGGAACTTAAGTTGCAGTGTTTTAATTTTACCATGTGAGGGTATTTAAGAGTTTTTTTATTGAGATGTTAGTTCTCTACTTTCCACTCATGACTTTTTAGAGTAATTAATTTATCTAACATGTGGACTTAGACCACGTGGAGTAGTGAACCTTGAACTTATATTGGTTCTATATTAAGAATTATAATTTGATTATAATCATTATGTTATTATTTACCCTAGATTAGATTGATATTATTCTCCTTTTGAAGCATATTATTTTGAAAAGATATTTATATAGCTTCCATTGGGAGCGAGTAGGCTATTGGATGTGTGAAACATCTTGATAGTCTTAAAAGGTTGAGATAAAATTTTAACTTGTTGTGAACTAACTGAACAAGTAGGGAGACATTATCTCGCTTGTTACCTTTATAAGGTTGTAAGGACAGTGTGATCCTTGGCCTTTGTAGGTTATGTTAATTTTAAAATTATTTCCTCTTAACTATGAATATAATAGAATAGGTTACGATATGAAATATGATACTAGTTATGTTTGGTTAGTGGCAACTTAATATAATTACATAATGATTGTATGATTTTTCTTGTATGTATGTTGGTACATATGAAATTATTTAGCATATATTATTGCTTTTTATGATCTGTTAGTATAGAATTGTGATTCTTTGAACCTTGTGCACATATTGGATATCATTAGGTCATGGAGACCTAAGGAAGAGTGATGAATTAAGAATGTGAGTACTAAGAGATGGGAGTAGATCCTATTTAGTCTCATATTGACTCAGTAGTCACTAAGTTTGGATCTGATAGACAGACTTGTCAAATCTATGATTTGACAAATAAACTTGTCAAATTCAATCATATGGTCATACACATGTATATTGTGGAACGATTATTTTTAATGTTTTTATACATTAGAAATGTAGTATTACTAGTTCCTATTCATCATCATACTTGTTAGGAGATATGTGGAATAACAATAGTATTGACATGCTATACTTATCAAGAGATATGTAGAGTAGCAATGGTATTAACTTTTACACATCATTCTTGTTAGGTTCCTTAAATACTTTTCTCTAGAATGAGAAAAACACACTCTAGGTTAGAGAGATGTGCAAAGGAGCTGGAAGGTTTTGTGGAGCTCTCCCTAACCATTTATTTATGGTTTTTATCATGATCTCATGTGCTTTTGGAAAATCAGTGAAACTTTTAGTAAGATATGTGGGGCCCTTTGAGGCATTAGAAGTGGTTAGTCTTTTAGTATATAGGTTTGTCTTATCGATTCTAGCCCTTGGGGTGGTCGTGATAGAATATTTAGAGTGACACTCAGACAACTTGTTTGCATATTAGTGAGATGTCACAGATTAGGGTCTTGTGGAACCAATACTTTAAGAATGGTACTATTTTTTAGGACTATGATGATTTTTGTAGGCAAATTTCACATTTATTTACTTGATTTGATACTTTATACTATGCTCTTTCTCTGTTAAAAAATATTTTAATTCAGAACTTATGTTTGAATAAGAGTCATCTGGAATGATGACTAGCTTTATGGGAAATGATGTTACATCGTGATTCCTCACTAGACAAACCTACTTAATTATCTGTGGATATCTATAGTTGAAAAATTTGATTTGGTTATTTTTTACTAAGCTTTGAGATATATGTTGTTATGGGATAGTAGGATATTACCTAGGCTATGAGATTACATTGTTATGAGCTAGTTGTAGTATATATGTTTACATTAAAAACATGTTGATTTGTTATTTCAACTATATTTTACGATGTATGTATATCAAGATGTTATGGTTTAACTACATACTTGTTGTAAGATTGAAGCAAGAGAACTCATCCCTCAGAGTGTGACAGAGGGAGAGCATCATCAGATAAGGTGATGTAGATGGAGATATTGGTAGATGATAAAGAAATCATGTAGAACTCTGCACTAACCACAATAGCTAGCACATGTTATATGTATAATAAATGGTTAGCATAACATGTTTTGATGCCGAGTGTATTAGGTAGTTTAACATGGTTGCTAACTAGTTTAATGGTTTTGTGGAAATTTCTCTTATTTAACTTGTGTGTGTGACTATTATTATTTTAGAGATATGATTTACATAATTAGATTAAATTTGGGTTTTTTGATTTATGAATTAAGTCAGTTGGGGTGCTAATTTAATTAGCAAAATTATGGATTATTGTAATTAGAAATAAAATAGAAAAATAAGGAATAAAAATAAAAAAGAATAAACCAAAGTTAAAAAAGAAAAGAAAAGAAAATATCAAGCTTTAAATAAAGTGCACCACTAATGAGGAAAGAAAAGAAATCATGAATTAGAAATAAAATTAAATAAAAATAAAAGGGAAAGCAGATTTTCATTAAAAGGGAAAAATATTTAAAACAAAGCTATGCCCCCTTTTCATAGGGGGAATAAGAAAGAATTTTAGGGAGACATGAAAAGGGGAGGCACACCAAATAAAAAAAAGAATAAACATAAGATCAAAGGAAAAAGAAGGAAAGACAAGCTAATATAAAAGGAGCAACTATATAGATTGCCAGGTAGGTGATGTATTTGGTTTCCATGTATGTTCTATTTAAATAATGATTTAGTGTCTGCATATTGAAGGAGAGAATTAAACTTACTAGGTCTTCTTACAATTATAGTGCACCATGGAAAGAAAATAAGCCAAAAAATTATTACATGTAATTATATTTAATACAGATATGGTGGCCAGAAGGTAAATGATATTATAGCAATCTTATAAATAACTACATATGTAGCGGTTAATATCAATAAGGATACATTGATCCAAGTCATATATTAAAATAACAATTGTCTCTCTCTCTCTCTCTCTCTCTATATATATATATATATATATATATATATATATATTATAATAACCTTATACGCTATATTCTATGCTGTTGGAATTATATGCTAATTTTCAAGTAATAGAATGTATAACCAATTCTGATTTTAAATAACTATCATTCTCCAGATATTGAATAACGATCTATGATATGTATTATTGAAATGTACCTTATTATAATTCCCTTGGATGCACGTAAACTAAAATACCTTATCTATAATGATTTATACATCTAGATACTACTTAATGAAGTTAATGGGTTTAGTGCAACGATCCATTCCAACATTAACAGAAGCCACATAAAATCCATTGGATGATTTATGGTTGATGTTGTAGATGATGGTAGGGTCAGTGATTTACATTAAAGTATTGGT
The DNA here is from genome assembly GCA_037957365.1 of Torreya grandis. Taxonomy (NCBI): domain Eukaryota; kingdom Viridiplantae; phylum Streptophyta; class Pinopsida; order Cupressales; family Taxaceae; genus Torreya; species Torreya grandis. The sequence continues at coordinate 1,378,162 of JARHVA010000082.1, forward strand.
ATATGTAATTTGAGTGATTGATATATAATAGTCATATACTTTACATTTATGTTTCTACATAAAGTAGCTACTTATATTGTCTGCAATGATATAGTATTTGTAGATTAGATCATTATAAACCATGAAAAATCATAAAAGATATGATACACAAATCTATATATATATAAGTAGACTATATTGATTTAGAGTAGTGACTAAAATAATATAGTACAATAATTTTAATTATTTTTACCTGGTTAAGTTAAACATATATAACATGCAACAACTTGGTATAAAAGTGGAACGATTTTATTAATACACCCAACTGAGCCAAATAAATGCATCAATCTATATATTAACTATAGCGAGTATACCCCAACTAAAAATAAGGCATAAAATGGTTTATCAATACATGATATTCTATTTAGAAATACTAAAATACTTATTTATAGTATTAGTTATCCTAAGCTTAGCATCCCTAACATATATATGTATTGATTAACAAGAAATATGTGACACATAGTATATTTTTACCCTATTTAACATGTGCTAGATAATAGTATATTCCACCTCCAATGTTTGTTATGAATTTTAAGTTATATAAGTTGTATCAAATGGTTCCATTAGTAGAATGTGGAATAGGGTAGGACTACCAAACTCTATGGTAGTATATCCTAATAGTCTATATAACTAAACCAATGATATGAGATAATGACCTAAGTATATGGTGCATATATCCAATCAGCTCTGATAAATGCTTTATATAATATATTCTTGATATAATGCAACTGTTTGTGATTAAGTTTGGTGAACAATACCTATATATGAGTGAAATTGATGGTATGAGTTATTCAGCTGTAGATTTCTATATCTTTACCATTCGCTTATCCATAGGTTATAATTCATCAACTTAGATTAATCTAATGTTGGATTTATATTATCTATAGGATATGATTTCCATAGGTAAAATATTAAGACAAATTGGTATACTATCAATTTTCATTCGATTACCAATATTTATGATGACTTTGGCCAATTAGAATTACCCTTGTGTGTTATCTAATACAATTCACTTAGATATAATTACACCTAATAATATGGTGGTGGACTGATGTGATGACCTTGAATATATGGAATAAAATGTGTAAATAAAATAGAATATCAAATCGGGCTTGAAAAGTGTAGTTAATTAAACCATTAAAGCTCATTATTATATACTGATAGAATGACTAATGACATCTACAGTTTTTATACATTAACTAAGTACTTATAGACAGTTCATGTCATATATGCACAAGTGATCGTGTATGTATAAAATAAATATATCAATATAAATATTTAGGTACTCATATATACAAATATAGAGGTTTTACTTATGTCTGTAGTATTAATAGCAACCATAAAATCTTGTGGTCAAGAATTTATAATTACATGAACATAGTCTATTAAAATTATGATAATTTGTTTAAAAAAGAGATTATGTTCACACGAGTTATAACTTAGTTGTCTGGTTCTCTAAAAATAATATGGTTGTTAATATATATATATATATATATATAGTAATAAAAACTAGTGAGTGGTACATATTGTGAGTAAATTAAAATGTACAAGTGATCAGACATATATAGCATATACTAGTACATCGTGATGTGTGTGTATACGTTATAGTTTTGTTGTCTAGTAAAGACCAAGTTATAGGTTATTGAGGAATGGTAAACTATTTACTTGCATACAACCTCCTAAAATATAATAAATTGTTTAAATAAAGGACTATGATTTTATGAGTAGTAGGATTGACTATTGAAATGGATTACTATATCTTTAGAAATTAATGGACTATGATATATTATTTGTCATGGAATATATTATGTATTTAAATATACTTATAGATATTAGATTTTGTAGTCTAAACATAGGATATACCTAGTTGGTATAATCTGTACTTGTTTACCTATAATTTAAGATTAAGGGACATTTGATTCTTGAAACTGTGAGATTGGTTTCTTGTGATTGAGTAGTGTACTCATGTATAATGACATATGATATTATGGGATGTCATAGAGTGTTTTCATTTTAAAAATTTAGTTTAAATGTATGTTATAGCCGGGTGGTACAAACTATAATTGTTATGTCTAGTCTCATACAAGCATTTGACAAATTAAATGTATGTGTGTTGATTATTACTATGAATAACATGTTTTATGATAGTTAGTAGGACCTTACTTATGCATGATTACAACCCTTGAGAGTTTAGTGAATGCTACAATGGATTATTTTATGTTTATGTGAGCTGAAACTTGATTTGTTATATCCAATTATTTGAATAGAAGCTTATGTTTCCATGTAATTATGACTACTTTATTATGACTGCTTATGAAAAATTAGTAGTTATGTTTTGGAACACAAGACTATGATAGTATGGGATATCATAGGGTGCATTATATTTGTAAATTACTTATAGTAATTAGAATTTGCAGTTAGATGTATACTATACTCAGATGGTATAAACTGTAGTCATTATTTCTATTATGGGATAGATAATAATGTGAGATTCATTCATATGTTTGATGGAATAAATGTATGTTGTTAGATTATCCTATGCTTGGCATGTTATGTGATATGATTTATAGTAGGATGTAAATTATATGAATATTTTGGTTATATTATGTTAATCAATCTTGCATTGTTGATACTGAGTAAGGAGAGAGACAAACTTCACTGGCTTACTAGCATCATAATACTCGATAAAAACAATTCGATCAAGTGGTATGTATGAATTTTGACTGATCTATAGATTTATATTATTTATTATTCTTGAAAACTTTGGTCAAAGTAATGTTTAGTGAGACATTATCATTTCATAAGTATGATTTACATGTTTGTATGATATCTTGTAATAGAATGGGTTTTCTATGATACACTACATGTTTAGTTTTAGAAATCATATAATACATATGTACTTGCTTATCTCTCTAGATTCTCGCACCATCACTATCTACTCATCCATGAAGGGAGAGCCATTTCCTAATAGGATTAGTGTGGGAAATCATTGGTCTGTGATTGGTGTGAAAATTCACTCAGATGATGCTCTCTCCCCATAGTAGTACTCATTTTGGGATGACATTTGATATTGCCATAAATACTAGAGTTTGGGAAAATATGCTTTAGGGAGCCATGTATCTTATATATATATACATTATATTGTATTGTATTTATTATTAGAACATTATCATGATGAGTTTTAATTACTTATTTATTGTACATTGACAACAATGATCATAGGCATGTATTAGTCATGGTTGGCTATTTATAATTACTTTCTATATTCTTATTATGATGTGTTTCTTGTGATGATAGTGATCAGTAATGTATGACATAGTATGATTCATTTATAATTATCACACTTAAAGCATAATATATGATCACTGCTTAGATTCTTATGGTATAATCTATTTATAATTTATGTTGTTTAAGTGTAAAAAAATTTATCACGTTTTCTATGTCAAACCTAGTGGGGTTGTTACTATACATATATACACACATGTATGTATGTGTATTATATATGTATGCAAATACATACACCTATATAAAAATATATACATAGATATATAAAATACACATTAAGACACATACATATATATAAATGCACATATATAACATATACACATACAATGAGGACCTGTAATTGATTTGTGTTTATGGATGCATTTTTTATTTTAATATATTAACAAATTTAATTTAATATACGTGCATAAATTAAATCATAGAAAAAAATGATAAAAATAGTTCATTGCCTTAGTGAGGTTAGAATAAACCTTACCACAGAACCGTGAAAATTAGTTGCTCCTCACTTTTCTTCATTTCCCTACAAACCATCTAACGACATTCATAAAAATATTATTAAAGCATCAAAAAAATATTATTTGAGAATAAAAATATTATTTAAACATAAAAATATTATTCAAGCATAAAAATATTATTCAAACATTAATTACAAGTGTAAATGATTCAAAGAACAACATGATGAGTTGAAGGGAAAATATTAATTCTCAATAATAAATTGTGTTTAAAAACACAATAGGTAATTCAATTTAATAAGGTCAGTGTGAGTGTTTTAGAATTCTATTCAGTGGGCCAACAAAAATTTAAGATATACATTAAGAAATATTACTTAGCCATTCATATTCTAAGAAAGACATTGCTTCTACTTTATTATTTATATTTAGTCTCATATATATTGAAATATTAACAAAGAGTATCCATCACCATCTCTAAGATCCCTCCCCCTCTTACTAATACTAGTTTTACTTTCATAGTTATGTCCAAATTGATTTCAATCTGTAAAGGACACATATTAGGCTTTTAGATCCTATTTCTACCAAACCTATTATCAGGTTATTTCAATAAAATTATAATTTCAATGTATTATTAGATATTTCAGCTCACATTTACATTCCAATGAAAATAGAAATTTTGATAGTTAAGATAATAAATAATTATTGACTCTATATTTTCAAACACTATAATAGATAAAGGATTGAGATAATAATGTTTTAAAATCAACTCACAATTTTCAATAGATCCTAAAAATCCTTTGTAGCCACCATGTATATCGAACTAATTGAGACTAGTTGGGAGGAACACGAATCATAAAGAATCACTATAAAGTTCAACATATACAATATTTAGACCAAACCCTAACCCTAATCAAGACTATAGGATCCATGGCAAATAAAGCTAGATAAAATCCTAATTGAACCATAACCTTAACCCTAATCAAACCCTAACCCTTAAACCTTTATAAATTAATTTAGATAAGTTTTTTTAGAATTGTCTTTTTATTTAAATCTGTATAAAAAATAATAATCTGATCTTGCTTCCAAATTATATGAGTTGACTTCCAAACACGAAGGAATTTTAGTTGTCATATGGAGCTCATGGTAGATGATGCTCTCGCTCATGATAAGCTCATAGTTTTTCTGATGCACATACCTCTTACCATTGCTTCTAATGCCATTGCCACCATCCTTTGATATAGATTTGAATTGGTTGAAAATATTAGAAAAATCTATTGCAAACAACATTCTACTCTACCATTTTGAGGGAGATTTACAAAGAGACGAGCCTATACATAGATATATGTAGAGATATGAGCCTTTACAGAGAGATTTTCAAGGTTCAAGGAGGAACATGGTAGCCACTGTCAACATGGAGCTCAACCTAAAATGAGCCTACAATGATTAGCTTTTAGAGTTTTTGTGTTATATTTGGGTGAAGGTGCAAAGTAATTAGGGTTACTTTAATTTAGATAGCGTGAGAAGGGTATGTTAAAGGGGATTTTTAAAATATGAATATATTTATTACTAATTTATGAATGGTTTTTTCATGCTTGACTATTGGTGCTTTTAGGGTTAGGAAATGATGTTTGAAGGGTTAAGTTTTGGTCATATGTTTAAAAAGTGTGTTTTATGACCTCTCATGATAAAATCCTTTATATCATAAAATATATAATGAGTTAGACATTGAAATATTAGTTATAAGTAGTTAAGACGATGTAGTAAAATAGGTTAAAAAAATTGAAGTCTAGTGTGCCACTAGGATAAATCTACGTGGCTCTAAAGTTAGGGTACATGGCTTCTAGGACCTTTCCCCTATATAAAATTATTTTTATCTTGTCATGTTCTGCCTCTTCATCTATATTTTTAGTGAGAAAAATTTGTATATTTCGATCACATTTTGTATTATAGATTTTAGTAGTACTGAGTTAATTAGATTTTTTTTAACTTCATATATTATTATACACCTTCAAATTTTAAATAGCTCTAGGTGCTACACTCTTATAGAATTTATGATCATAAAAACTATAATTTTGACTTATATATCATAATTTTTGTGTTAGTATATATAATACTTATAATTATATTATGATATACATAAAAAATTTAATATGTATTTTAGCTACATTGCAATGTAATCAATATTCTATAAATGATGTTTCTGAAGCCACAGACAATACTGTCGATCTTGGGACACTACTATTGATGTTAATATTTGTGTTGAAAAAATATTATTCATTATAGAATATGCACTAGATTGATATGTAACTAACTTTGTTGTTTTAGATATTCTAATGTCTCTTTATTGATGTATTCAGATCTAAAACACATGTTGTATATCTACATTGTGTTGCTATTCTCATCAAATTAGTATCAAAATGACTGGATAATTAAAATGCATAATAATGCCATTCATAGGTTTATAATTTATACACAACCTCTTTTTGCCTCTTACCTTTATAATTCTCTTGTTGATGAAGAATGTTGCACTAAAATTGCTATCTAATAATTATTTCACCATTTATACATTTATTTTATGTCCAATGGAGATAACAAATAGGTTTGGTCTTTTTGAATTTAATCTTGATTTTCTATACTTATCTCAATCTCACGTTCCTTATAGGTTAGTGACTATAATTACAAAGGATTTAAATTACATCATATTCCCTTATGAATTTTCTTTGATTTTAGTAAGTTAGCCATTTTCTAAAACTATGCTAATTTTTTGGAAGCTTTCTCTTCTTAGGAGTGGCTCTCCTAGTTTATTTTTATGTTTCCTTTATTTTGTATAAAGTTATGATTTCTTCCTACCATGGTTTTGAATGTGATCCTTGTGATTGATGTTCCACTTGGGTTGCACAAATACTTTCTTCAACATATTTTGATCTATAGATATTTACAAGTTTGGGATTATGGTGGAGGATAACTTCAGACTTAGTTTGTACAAAATGAGCATATTTTAGTAGGATAAAATTTCCTAACAACAAGTATGCTTGCTAGTTATTGTATTCTATGACATCTACATGGAATATACAATTTTGAATAATTAAAGGAACTATATAGGCATACCTTTCAAAATTGACTTGGTCACCTATGATGGATGTCCCTGTAATGACTAATAAATTTGGCTGTTAGTATTCCTCAAGTATTCCTAAGGTTATAGAAAATGACCTAGGTGAGCCTATGTCTAAGAAAGCATAAAAATCATATATTTTATAGCCAGAGAGATTAATATATATATATATATATATATAAGTAGTATTGTTTGTCATGAAGGTGTTGGGATATGATTCAAATCATGGTTTGATCCTTATGGAATTCAAAAAGGATTTATTCTATATGATTCAATCTATCACAAATGTTAATGAAAGCTTGTACAAGTCTTTTACTAGAGCCCTTGGTGATTTCATTTCTGCAAGAATAGCATCTTGGCTTTCCATTATCTTTTTTTACCAATCTATTGAAGCACCTTTCTAACTCTTCTCTTATTATGATTCTCCATAATCTTATTCCACCTTAATATCATTATATTCTTATTTTTTGAGTAAGGCACCTTGTATCCATGATCAACCTTTTTTTTCTAATCACTATTGATTTTGACATACTGCCATGAACTGAAGCTTTATATTATGCTAACCTTTTCTTCAGTGCTTTTATTTATTTTGTCAAATCAATTTTTTTTATGTTGATGCTCAAAGAGTACTCTAATCATTTTATCTATGCTTCAATAATTTATATATATTTATCTATGTTTATAAGAATCTAATTGGATACTGACATTTTCCAACTATTCTTTAAACAACTAGACAACTAGATCATATCTTCACTATTTGATGATGACTTTTCTCTCTCTTTTAATATCCTTTATTTGAGAATTTTATCTCTAAATTATCTCATCATATGGTGCTACTTAGATATTTCCTAAAACTCATAATACTACTCATCAGGGGATTCCAATGCTTCTTCAATTAGTACATAATCCCACCATGCTTGTGCTTGAGGGATCTCATAAAAGGCTTTGGTTGGGAGATTTGCATTTTTGACTTGAAAATATGTTGTATAATGATTCCATTCACCAATATAATATTTGATAGCAGAGGTACTAGGTCTTGGAGTAGATATTTTTCTTAGGATAGTGCGGGGATTTTTCTTTTCCCATCGAGGATTTTTTTTTAGGGATAGGAGTTGCCCTGAATTTCCTTTTCGTTTTGGAACCTATTTTTATCTTGAAGCCTATCTTGGCTAGGAAGTTCTAATATTTATATCTTTTATCTCGATTTGTGAGGGAAAATGTGACCATAATTGAAATTAGACATATTATTGCCCCAAGGTGGAAGTTTTCCTGACATTTAACATAACTCTTGGAGGTTACATGATGAATTATACTCATTTATATGACTATTTACAAGTTTTTGTACGCACATATTTTGTAATTTTATATATAAAAGGTTTTTAATCTTGGTTAAAGTCTTATATTCTATCAATTTTTGGCTAGGAATTCAACTACCCATTCCCTTAATCTACATGGGAGTGAAGCAAGATAAAATCTTTTTGTTGTTGGTTGATGCCAGTCTCTAGCTTTATGATTAAGCCTCTCATAGGTTAAAGAATATTCATTGAATTTTTAAAGGTCACAAACTTTCATCAAATACATTTGTTGTCTTGTTTCTTAGACCTTATCAGTCTTTATCTTTATGATTAAGTCTCTCAGAGGTTAAATAATATTCATTGAATTTTTGAAGGTCACAAAGTTTCATCAAATACATTTATTGTCTAGTTTTTTAGACCATATAAATACATTCTAGGCAAATTTTATAAATCAAATCAAACACTAATTAAGATCATCCTAATTTAGCAATGTCTTGTTTACCATAATAAGAAGTCTTGGGTTCTTTTCCTTCTTCATGTGGTCTTGCTTTGACTAGGTTTTCCCACCAATATCTTAATTTACTAGACATAAGCTTATCGACATAGAAAATAACTTTTTAAAGAGTTATAGTTCAATTAGGATGTCCTAACTCAAAATTCCTAATGTTATCAATCCATAGCTTAATGGCATCAAAATATGTCTATTCATTTATCAATGTTAATAATGTACTTGTTTATATTTTAAACCTTGAGAGTAGAAGTACTAGGAGTTTTTTCTAGTATTAGTTATTTGAGAGGATTTGAATCTTTTTCTCCTTCTACTTTTGTATATTGCTTTGGCAAGTGTTATTCTTATGCAATTTTTTTTCTAAATAATCTAGATAGTCTTCTACTTTAGATTGTGTTGATACTAGAAAAAAAAATTAGACTTAGTTTTGTAGACTTGATGCATTTTATAAAGTTATTTATGAGTTTTTTGTTGAACTACTGCCATCCACTCAATTTCCTCTACTTCATCTTCCTTGAATACTAGGCTTATCAAGGTCTTATCACTTTTGTATTTCCTGTGTAGGTTTGGTTTTTCTATAACACTTTTCAAGACTTTATGCTTGACCATTAATTGTTCACCAACTCATTGATTTCATTATTCATTTGAATTATTATGCTAAGCTCAAACAACTCTAATTTTATTTGAATATTTCTTGATTTTTTATAATTTTTTCTGTAACTCGAGGAAAAAAGTCAAAATAAGTCTATTAAATTTTCTTGAGTTCTTGTAATGAATCAAGATGTGAATAAGAATTTTGAAATAATTTAATTTCTAACCCTTATTATCTTCAACTCATTGTGTCAATGAGTTTAAAATAAGAATAAATAATAGAATTAATTTGAGCCATTTCATTTTGAACTTTTGTGAAGGCTTTTTAGGAGCTTAATAACAAATGAGAGGTGGTTCACTCAATTTTTGAACTTATAGAATCAATATTATGTACATACTGACTCATACTAGAGGATTCAGACATTATTTTTTGTACATAATTTTGTGCTTCATTGACAAACATTGAGATAACATTTTCACACCATGTTGGACATTTGGAACATCTTTAGCAATGTCATTGATGTCATGTTGTATAGATAAATTCCACTATACAAGCCAATTGAATTGTGATTCAGATGGTTTTCAATATTTGTTAATTTCTCTATGAATCCTTGCTTCATACCTTCCCCATACTTTTTATCAGTGTTATACACTGAGAATGATTCTACCATGGGCCATCATCTGGGCTCATAACTTATGACCTTCTTTGACTAAGAACTTATATGGATGTCATACTCTATTTTATTTTCATCTAAATGCTTGGGTAGTTTCCTCCTTTCTAAGATCATATCATAGATTTATTTTCTTCATATTATCTTTATTTTGGTGTTTCTTCCTCTATTTATTTTTCTTTCCCATTATAGTTATCCTCTTTTGAAATGAGAGCAAGCTTCCTACTTACCCTATTTGTTAATATATTTTAAAATTAGGGATCTATATTGCTTGAAAATGTAAAATTGTGTTGGGAATGAAAATGGTTAATAAATTATGATAATAATATTTTAGAGGAGTTGAAAATGATCTCATCATTTAATAGATTCACAAGAGATTTAGGTTATTTTGCATTATATCTTATAATATGCTTATTACTCTATGGAAGAGTTTGTTTGGTACTGAACATCTTATGTAATTTTTATGATTGGTTTTTTGGTTGAAAATTAGTATCACCAACATTTTTTGGCAACTCTGATATAAAAGTTGTAGTAGTTAGGAAACTAGTGAGACTAACAATGGCAAAGAGATGATGAACAAGGGTTGACTTAAAACAAAATATTGATCCAAAAATAGGAAAATCTTGAAATACCAAAGTAGGATCTTTGGTATATTGAACCAAGGGTATCCTGTATTTAATCTATTAGATCAATATGCCAACCATAATCAATAATTTGTTTAGATCCAAAAGGGTATTTGACACCTTTAATAAATTTAAATGGAGAAGCCATAATGTTAATTAATCTAAAAGTACATCTATTGGCTATGGTAGCATACACTAAACTAGGGATTAAATAAAAATATTTAAACTTGATAGACAATAAGAAAGCATTACATATGTGTTTATCACTTATCCCCATAGTAAAATTAGGTTGAATATAACAAATACCATTGGAAGTTAGTATTCCATTGAACTGACCAGTACGTCATCATCCTGATTTGGGTTTCTAACATCTATTGAAGTAACAAAGTATTTATCCCTTATATCATAGTTGAAGTCAAGATGGATGACAATGTCTATTTTGGAATAGTGAATATGACACTAACCTTTCTTAATCTAGGACTTAACATTTGGTTTTATTACAAAAGGAAAAAAGAAAGGATGGATGCCTTCACCTTTAACCATTAAGATCAACGTAGATGATTTCATAGACATAAGCATTTTGGCTTGTAACCCCTTTTCTAGATACACCTCAAACTTATTAATTTTAAGAAAAGATATTGAACCATTATTTTGAATATCATAGTTGTTTTATTCTAAGAAGGAATGAAGATTTGGATGTTGGACAAACTTTCATGAGACTGGCTTGGGTTATCCATTGTAAAATTTACTTGAAAATAGAAAAACTCTAGATAAGATGGAATTTTGTACTGAAGGCATTTTTTGAAGACTTAGGTGACTTATGCATTACCCTATCATAGCCACCTACCTATATCGAGACTTATACATTGAAATATTTCCACACTTTCAAACAAATTCTTTTCAAATAAACTTGAATAGATGAACACAAGTTATCATGAAAGTTATCATTTCATTCATTCAAAGGAAAACAAATATAAATAGTTTTCACAAGGTTGGATTTAAATCACATGCAATAAAAATACATGTTTTGATTGTAATTAGGCTAATTCCACATTGGTAATAATTGTGAGACAAGTATTATTTATTAGGAGCTACATTCACCAGAAACTTTGCTAATGGGGAAAGAGGCTAGATGGTGAGAAGCCCAAAGTGGTGAACTATATTCACCATTCCTTCCCCTTACTAACAAATGATTACTTTGGTTGTGTGTTAAAGAGGGTCCCTTGTCCTATAATTATTACCAAAAATACAAGAGAAAAAATGTCATTTGGATAATGACTGCTCATGGAGGTCATTTAGGTAAAGACTAAAATATACACGAGTAAAAAAATACCATAAAAATTAATATATGATTAAAATTTCTTATGGAAGCCTTTAACTTAAAATTAAAATACATGATTGGGTTGTAAATAGGTTAATCCCATATTGTTAATAATTGTGAGACAATGATGATTTATTAGGCACTACACTCACCAAAAGTTTTGCCAATGGGGAAACAAGCTAGTGGGTGAGAATCCAAAAGTGGTGAATTAAATCACCATTCCCTGCCTTCCCCATCCCACCCCATACAACAAATGCTTATGTTGGTTGTGTGATAAAGTGGGTCCACTTGCCTTGTGATTATTACCAAAAATACATGAGAGAAAGTTCCATTGGGTTAATGACTACTAATGGAGGTCATTTGGATAATGACTAAAACATACATGAGTAAAAATCCCACAAAAATTAATATCTAATTATAATTTTATTATTATTTTTAGTTGATCTAGGTACTAAAATTATTTATTATTTTATGTTAGATGTGTGTTTTGTCATGGTAAAATAATGTTTGTGTATGTACTATCTTGTTTTTGTAGTTGATTGTTGCAATTGGGAAAGACAATATCTTTACATTGCAACTACAATTGGGAAGAATAATATATTGACGGTGTTTATAGGTCAAAGATTAATAGCCATAAAAATTTAGACTAGAAGAGTTACTAGGCATTAAAAAAATCAATTTTATCTTCTAATTGTTAATCATTAAGTTATTTAATTGTCTTACCTGAACTATTTGATTGTTTTGCCTAAATTATTCATGTAGTACAATGTAAGATACAAGTAATTATCAAGACATTTATAATATATGTAGCTTGACATGGTAGGAAGCTCATAGATAAATATAACATGTTGATAATGTAACCTGTAAGATAATATGCCCCAAGGATAGGCATGGCCAATGGGTATGGTGGAATCCAACATCTAAGAATCCATGTATGATATTTATGTCATTCATCACACTCATGTACTTTCTAAAATGCATATGTATTTGAAAATAAATATGCTATCAAGAGAATCAAATCCTTTGATGAGTTATACCACACAATACAAGATATAGAAGTTAAGTTCAAGTATACAACTACTCCTACAACTACGTAAACAATGAAGTTCTCAGACAAACCAAGCTATAGGTCTATCTAACTAACAAGAAGAACAAGGAATAGATGATAATTAATGAAATATCACAACCTTCAAATTAACTTCAATTTTTAGCTCCATTGAAGTGGTAATTTTTTATATTACCATCACCCCATTGCATACTGTTACCAAAGCTAATTGAGTAAAATCTTATCACTCTTCCTCCTCCATGACAGTTTAATCAAAATATGCCTACACCAAAAAACTATGCCAATAATGCATACTATGAATATCATAAAATTATGGGACATTCTACAAATAAATACTTTAAATTAAGACATAAGATACAAAACATTATTGATGACAACAATATCAAGTTGAGTACACCTATAGAGAAATCTAGACCACACAAAAATGGAAATCATAAGTTGAAAATATTCAATGATACATTTCCAAAGCATGAGATGATAGATACTAAGGATACTTCAATATACAATATGCATCATCCATTAGCAACATATAATCACCCAATAGACATAATTATTGGTACACTTATCAATACCTCACCACAGTGTCTTATGATCACATTTTATGATAGTGATATTGTCAATGATGATTCATATTTCCATGCACTACTCATACAAGCTTATATCAATGAGCATCCCATACATAGTTTCATAATCAACAATGGGTCAATTGAGAATGTGTCCACAATGACAATCCTTTACTCCATTGGATAAACATAATAGGATATACAAGATACACCAATAATAGTTAAAGGATTATATGGATTAAAACATAATACCTTTAGACACATAATACTACCTCTTTAGGTGGGCTCTGCCATACTAGCCACTCCATTCTTAGTTATATAGAGTAATGGAGTATTTGACATGTTGTTAGGATGCCTTTGGATGCAAAAGCCTTGTGTAATACCATCTGCAATGCATCAATATATCAAGTACATACACTCCAATAAGGTATTCATAATTACAAATTTAGGATATGAGTACCGTCTATAACAAATGATATCTCCTCCTCCATACCCACCACCACCCTAGTTTGTTGATAAACTCATACATGAATAATATATAAAGTCAATGGTTACACACATGTAATATATTTATATAAACCCATTTAATAGGAGAGTAGTTGAGTCTAATAGAGATCAAGATATTTTATTCCCACCATATTAGAGAGTTATTCAGGGTTCATAGAGGCATCAACTCCTATAACACATACTCAGGTAGTACCATAGATTGTTCAATATATTCCAAAATGAACATAGGTAGTCAAACATTATCCTAATTTAAAGTAGACCCTATAGATTCCTAGGCCTTTTAGGGTTACCCATCATACATGGTTTTATATTAGTAGTGATCATGATAGTTACAATATAATTCATGATTTCTTATCAAATCATGATATACTTACATTTGGTGCCTTTCACTCATGACAAGTGACCCTCATACTATGTGATATAAACACTCCTCATGTTCCTCCCTTTTATGGGATAATTGGTTATCACTTTTTAAATTTAAATTATTGTGAAAAATACAAAAAAAAGATCAAAAATTTAAAAACATTCAAATTAAAAAAAATAAAAATCAAAACTTCAGCATGAAATGATTGCTAAATTACACTATTTACATATGTTATTTATCAAATGTTTGGTAGATTGCATATCATTTTCATATCCACATCTATCTCATGGTATATGAGTGTGATTTAAGACATACAAGTTACACATGGACATATATATGTTGGACTTTCCTCTACCTATTGGCCATGTCGATACTATGGGCATCTTATTCCACATGTTTCAGTATTGTAAGTTATATCTTTCTATAAACTTATACCATGTTGAGCTACATATATTTCTTACACATGTCTTGTTAGTTACTATTTTATCTAACCCTTCAATTATATAAAATCTAATAGAATAATATTTAACTATAGATTTATAGAATATACACAAAATATAGATCTAAAACTATGATTCAATTATACAAATTTGAATGTTAGAATAAACAAGTACAAATGGATAGAGAGAGACTTGACTTATTTGTTGCACTTCTCTGATCTGTGCATGCCTACTCTCTATTTTAATGATGTGAAGAAGGATTATATTATGTTCATTTATGAAATGGACTATTGTCTCTATTCTGATCAATATTGTTTGACATCAAATAAAAATGACTATTAATCCATACCTATAACAGTTAATTATGTCCCTGTGGGTGTAAGATTATAATTTATTTTGTAATGCTTCAATTGCAATAGTAATGTCCTTTTCTACCTTATCGGTGTTTTCAACTCGCACGCATGCACCTAAAATATCAAACCCTAGTTTATTATACAAACACTATATAAATCAAAATGGGGGGATGTGTAAAATGGATTGAGTTGGACTGACCTTGGTCAATCCCCTTTGAAATACCAAGTGTTGCATCGCATTTCCAATGATATGAAGAGGGTTCCAAATCAAATGTAATTATCCCAATTACATGTGTGTTAAATGGTGAATGCAAATCTAGATGCTCTTTCTCCTATTTACCCTTGTCACATATTGCATAATGTAACTATAACATTCAATGCTTATAATGTAATTTTATATAGCTCTTGAAATATAAGAATGCATGTCCCAAATGTCTCCTAGAAACTACGTATATATAGGACTTTTTAAAATTTTAATTAATGACTCATTGGTGCACTAAAAATACCCAAAATAAAATCAAAAAAATAAAGGCAATGGATACAAAGGAAATATGTACAATTTTTTTATATAAATATCAGGGTTCAAGATTGACTAGAATGGGTCATAATTGATGGTCGATCTTGACCACAATGTTCAGACTTGACTTGGGATAAGAACAACCCAAAAATGGTAAAATGGCATTAGACATATTTATTTTAAAGTACAATTCAAGTAACGTGGATGGGAAAAAGGGACCACAAAGTCACACAAAATCAATAGTTAAAAAAGAAAACAAAAAAGGGACACACCACTAAATACTTAATTCATAGCTAGAGACCTATATAAACAAAGTGGCTAAAAGACATTGTAGGATAAGGTTTGTGCCAAGTTTGAGTGTTTACATTCCCCCCTATAATCTAGAATTTTAATGGAACTAAAAATACTAGATAAAAGAGAAAAAGAGAATGTAAAATTGTTTAGATAATTATGATGTGGATTTTTCATTTATCATAATGATCCATAGAGTTCCTAAAAAAATAAAATGTGTGTAATTAGATACATTATTATCCAAATAAAATAAAAGGTATAAACATAAATGATAATATTGGAAATATTATTAAAGGAAAAACTATACTTGTATGTGTGGCATGTGACATCACTCGTGGAGTATGTGCTTGCCATGAAGAAATAGAAATGTTGAGGGTCAAGGATTGACCCAATAATCATGGAGAAAAAAAGGGAACTTGTAGCACCTATTCATTTCTTGGCTAGGGAAATTGATGAGCTTTCAAGTGGTCAATATGATGAGTAGAGCCATTGAGGGATGTAAAAACCTCAATTTGTTGACTAAAGTAACTATGTTGATGGAGAAATTACTTTTTTTGTCAAACAATGGCAAATTGAGGGTGATCAAACCCTGATTTGAAGTGAATATGTATAAAAAATAAAACCCATTAAGGGACACAAAGACCTCAATTTTCATTTTTGTTCTTTGTAACTCCAATATGAAAATGGGTTGGAATACATAATGGATTCACAAGTTATAATGTTGGAGGGTGTTGAATCTCTACATATGGATTTTAGATTCAATTGTCACTTTGTTCTTTAGTTCTTATTGACCATTTTGACCATAAGTGAAAATGGGTCAACCCCCCTATAGTCAAGAACTTGCATAGGGGCCTAGTATAATGTCACAGGATATGTTATAGTCCATTTGATGTCATTTCATATGTTTTTAGCGTTGGTCATGGTCTATTTAAGTCTTTATGTCATTTTTAGTCATTTAGGGGTCATTTTAGAGTCATATATGAAAGTGAAAGGTCTCCGTGGTGTTCGAGCACTTAGAGACATGAAGGAGGTTTACACAAAGTCTCAATGGTTCATCAAAGCCTTGGTAGGCCAAATAGTCATTTCTTGCATTTCCATGAATAGTCAACTGAGTTAGCAAGAGCTCTTCAAATGATAAGGATGGACTATAATAGTCTATTTCCCATGTATGCATATTCACCCACTATGACTGGGCAACTACAAGTGCTATGGAGAAGATCATCATGTTGAAAAAGAGTAATTGCCTAGCTTCAATCACTTTATGGTTGAAATAGATTTTTTGAAGAAGATGAGGATGTTCAAGATGAACCATAAGGATAGAGTAGGGGACATAAAATTAAAATAATAGGAACTAGCCATTTGGACTCAAAGAAATATAACCATGGAATTCATAAGCCTTCCAACTGCCAAGTGTCAAAAACTCACTCGATTAGAACAAAGATCGATAGCACACAAGTGATCACCCAAAGTCATAAGTAAAATTTCCCTAGATCAAGATCAATGGTGCATATTCTTATGTAAAAATTTTAATTGATGATATACATTGAATACTGGGGTCAATAAGTCAAGATAAATCTATGACATGCATTCAATCATGCAAATGTAGATCAATGATGAGTATGAAGTCAATAGGTCAGAAGATCTTAAGAATGTACATGATGGTGCCATGTGTCATAATCATGGTGAACTAGTAATATATTAATGGCCTATATTTGATCATATAGACTGGCATCAAATCAATGATGTGTATTTGATCAGGTAGATTAAAGATCAATGGTGCACATTTAACTGCATAAATGGGGATCGATAGATTGCATAAGGTCAATAAGTTAATGAACCCAGATTACACATGAGGTTGTTTCATAGTGTAAGCACATTTGATCATATGAAGACTAACAACAAGGTCCATAGAAAGCATATGGGGCTATCGTGTGTTACAATCTTGGAAGTCAAAATCAAAAGGCATGTAGAGCTACCAAGTGTCATAATATCTGATGTAGATCAAAGATCAATGGTCAACATTAAAATTAAAGGCTAGGAGACTCCCAAGGATATTTATATAGAAAATTTGATCAGGTTCCAAGGGGCATGAGATGAAAACACATGTCCAGAGTGACAACATGCATATTTTTAAAATTAAATGAGCAGTGTGGCAAGGAAATGCCATATAGGTAGACATGTTAGATCAAAATATTTTATGGTACATAAAATACTTCAAAATCATATTCCACCATTAAATCTAAATCAAGATCATCTCATAAACCCTACAGTCCTAGGAAAGCACATACAATAGATGGGTATGGAAATGCCCCTGCTACACATCCATCATAGGCAGTCTTGGACAGAGATTGAAGATAAACAATGACTACCATGTGAGAGAGTGAAAAATATATTTTTGGGACCTTTCAATGTTTAATTCATGGAATAAAAAGTAGACACATCATATACATGTCCTAACACCTCTCCCATGGATTTTGTTGAGCAACTAAAGGCTTATTAGATGATTAATGTGAATAATGAGGCCCAAAAGACCAATGAATGATTTCATATGGTGAATACAAGTGTATAAAAGATATATATAATTTAGGAGAACATATTATGATTGTCATAAGATGTTTTAAACCTCCCTAAGATAGTACATATGTGTCAACTCTCCCTAGTCTAGTTTCAAATGCTTAAAAGATGATCCATGATGAAGGCAGTTTCACAAAGGCTAGCTAAAGAGTCTCCATGCCATTTTGGAGAGTTTGTCATATTTTATATAGACACTTTTCAAAGGAGTCATTCATGGTTTATTTCACACTCCATTCTCCTAAAATTTAACTAGTTTTCATTCCTTGACATGTGGCATTATGAACTTTGAACTTCTTTACTTCATTCTCTTCTCCTCTCTCTCCAATTCTATAAGTAGCAACCATTTTGGCTATTGTAAGCTAATACCACACCATGTATGGTGAATCCATAATAGAGTGAAATTGTTTTCTACCTTTTAAAAATAAATTCAAGTTTGGTTTTGAGTTCATTAATAATTATCTAAGTGTGTAAAGTGATGTATGGTAGAGTTAATGCTAATTCTCTATCCTTGCTTGCCTTATCCTTTCATGTTTATGCAAGAATTACTATTCTAAAAAGTCATATAGAGTGTATTAAATTATTTTAGGCTCATTTAAAGTGTAATATTGTTTTTAGAGTGTGAAATCTTCCCTTTGGTTCATTTACCTTGTGTTGCTTCATGCATCTCACCTCTATATTGAAACATTGATGTTAGAATCTTTTAAGACTTTGAAGCTAGTTTGTATGCCTTATTTCATTGTGATAGGAATATGATGGTCATGTGTAAATCATATTGGTATATAAACCCATTATATTATGTTTAATTCATGTAATTTATATCTCTTTTCCCCATAATCAAGCACTAGTTTAGGTGATAATCATTTCAAGATATATTCAGGGAGCTAGCCCTTAAATCTAGAGGCTCACTTCCACTATAGGTACACCCACATATTTGGAAGTGTTACCATGTTGCCCAAATATGGAATAGGATTGAATACCCTCTTCTAGGGTGAAATATTTTGTGACAATAGTTTTGGTACATCTGGTGGGACCCATTGTCTTCAAGATAACTTGTTAAGGTGAATGTTGGTCTTGAAAACATCAACTACAAATTGGTGTGATACTCAACATTTAGCAACTCCATCAAGGTAAAATATAGTTCAAGGCAATTTTTTTGTTATAAGATTGCTCTAATAATTCATGGTTCTCATTAGGTCCTCATCTAGTAGAGTGTTCGATCCTGTTAATCCACCCATTCAGCCTGAACTTCCTCTTGAAGTTCAATACCCTCATCCTAATCTACCTTTTGAGGAGCAAGAATATTTTTATAGTGAAGAGAGTGAAGAGGTTGAAGATATTGAAGATCTTGAAAAAAATATGGCTATAAAACATGCATTTTCTACCTTTAATACTAAAAATCTAATTCATCTCCAAGCATATGATGTTATTCCTCCTAATGCCACAAAGAGTGTGCCTACATTCAATGGTGAGAGTCATGTTACATCTAGTGAACACGTCAAGGATATCTCAATTTTTTGTAGTTTCCACAATGTCACTCATGAGAATATTGCCATTAGACTCCTTGCCATGTCCCTTAGAGGGAAAGATCCTTATTGGTATAGGACTTTTCTTGATAGATGTATCACACCATGGGAAGACTTTGGAGTGTTGTTGACTTCACGATTTGAAGATGAAAGTGACCATACCTCTCTTATACATCAGCTCAATGTGATCAAAAGAGGCTAAAAGTAAATAATGCATGAATTCAATGAGAGGTTTCAAAAAATTTGGTATAGATTTCCTCCTCCCATGAGGCCACCTAGTAGTTTTGTGTTCCCTACCTACTTAATAGCCATTGGTACTAATATTTCTATCATGCTTCAATTTATGGGTGGTTTCACTTTTCTCAAAGCATATGAACTTGTCATTAAGGCTGAGAATGGCCTCATTCAAATTATAAAACTACCTCCTAAGGTTTCTATGCCTCTATTGTCTCATAATTTTGCTAATACTCTAAATGTGGCCCAATTTCCCAATGCTAACAGCAAGCATAGAGTAATTCCTAAGAAGGCAGAAGATGATGTTGATTGGTAGTCAAGGTCTAAGTTCCTTGAGTCAAGATGCCAAGCTATATAACCTCAAAATATGCATCAAGGTGCCTATCAAAATCCTTATCCTTACCAACAACAATATGGTGAACAATATGGAAGAATAAGAGGTCAAAGGTAGCCTAACTTCAATAGGCATACTAATGTGTACAATCTTAATTCTACCACTCATACAAGGAAGATGATATCGGTTCATAATAAATTGGTACAAGGATAAGATTAGAAACAAGGCCAATTTATAGATGCAAATGAGAGTGGATAACAATCTCTTTTTGCTCAAGGAGGATTCACTCCTCTTTCATCAGCTGAAGATGAAGTCATGATGCAAACAAATAAAGGTGGACAACCTCAAGGAAAGATCTTCACAAACTTCCTAGTTGAGGACACTTTTGTTCTCAATCAAAGAAATTATAATTTAGACAACACTATATCTAAGATAAAGTATTTAAGAGGTGACAATATCATGCCTACAAGTTCATCCAATCCTCCTACAAGAAAACAAATCATGGTTGCAAGCAAGGCAGTCCTGAACACACCTACACCTCCATCATGTCAAAATGTGGCAAGGTATGCTCAAGGTGATTCTATCCTTCAAGTTTAAACAACTTCCTTTCCTCTAAGGACTCAAAAAAAGGTGAGTACTAATTCCATAAAAATAGTGTATTCTTTGAAAAGTACTAAGACATCCATTTCTCTCTGGGATGTCCTTCATATGCCTAGCCAAAAAGAGATATTACAAAAATAGTTGTCCACTTCCCCACTAGTCGCTGACCTTAAATTAAAACTCATAATCATGGTGTCCTTAAAAATTCCCCAAAAACCATTATTTAACCATCTATTAAAGTTGAGAAACCTCCACCATTCTACCTCACTCTCATTGTGGGTGACAAGTTGGTATATAATTTCATAGTTGATAATGGAGCTTCTACTTTAGTCATGCCCAAAGTTATAGCTAATAAGTTAGGCCCAAAACATGAGGTTCATAGTAAAGTAGTTATCCAATTAGATGGTACACCTACTAAGACTATAGGACCAATGAAAATTTTTAAGGTTTTCATGCATGATTGTCCTAGTTTTCCTATCCTTCAAGACATAGTTGTTGTTGACCTCCCAACTCACTTTGCAATCTACCTTTCAAGAGACTTTAAATCCAAGATAGGTGTATATATCTTAGTTTATTGGTTATTATTGTCATTTAGGACAAGGTATGGGACCAAGATGACCATTATAATACAACCTCTTGCAGGGTTTCATATTGATCCCTACATTGACATAAGTTCTAGAATTGTGTTATCCATGAGGAAAATGATTATGTCAAGATGACGGTACTTCCTCCAAGATTGAATGCATTTCTGATTTATTTCTTTATGAACATGGTACTAAAACTTATGAGCATCATCCTTATGATTTCATGCAGGAAACTAATTTAGGAGTGTATTGTATACATGAAGAAGGAATACTAATACCTCTACTGGCCAAGGAAGGAGGTAAGGATGATGAGATGTGGAAAATGTTTTTTGATGGTTCAAGAAGTAAAAGTGGTGTAGGAATTGGTGTCATGTTGGACTCCCCATATAAACAATAATACTATGCTTCATATGTTCCATTTCAGTTACACTTATAATGTAACTGAGTATGAAGGTTTGATCCATGGCCTTTAATGTGCAAGGAAAAAGGGAATCAAGAACTTGCAAGTATATAGAGATAGTGAATTGGATGTGCATAAAGTTAGGAAAGTGGTTGTTTCCAATAACCATTTTTTCAAGTCATATAAACATAGGGTATGATATTTTCTTGAAGACTTCAATGCATGCAATATCTAATCAGTTATAAGAGAGCAGAATAATCATGCTGATAGACTAGTTGCTATAGGAGCTCAATTTGATACAACAACTACCATAAAAGAGGAGGGAAATCAATATCACATTAAGATCATTGTCAAACATTACATACTTGATAGTGAGGTGTCTTATAAAGTTTTTGATAGTGACAAACACATTGCATACTTCTTGCAAAATGAGACTGAGTTTTCCTTGAGAACTCAAACGAGACTCCAAGAATAATTTGATGGTCAGATTGTGAAACTAAGAAAAAATAAGATACCTAAGGGCTTGGTGACCTTAGAAATTATATTTGATTAAGATGATAAAATAAATAAGGAAAAGGTGATTATGTCTATAAAAGAGGAGAACTATGAAAGAGTCTTTATTTTTAAAGACAAACTTCTCAAACTAGTCAAGGTATGTTCTACATTAGAGAAGTAAGCATTCTTTGATTTGTGTAGAGAGTTTCATGACATATTTTATTGGAAGTATAATGACTTAAAAGTATTTGATCCTATCCTAGCATACCATAACATGGAATTGGAAACTGGAGTTAAATCAGTTACGCAAAAACAAAGGCCCATCAACCCCAAGGTTGAACAACTAATGAGGATAGAACTTACCATACTCCTTGAATATGAAAATATATTTCCTATCAAACATTCAACGTGGGTGGCTAACCTTGTGCCTATTAGAAAGAATAATGAGGAGATAAGACTTTGTGTGGACTTTAGAGACCTTTATAGAGTGTCACTCAAAGATCACTATCATTTTCCCTCAATGGAGTAGATTTTGTAAATGGTTTTAGGTTCTTAACATTTTTCTCACCTAGATGGATATTTAGGTTATAATGAGATTCTAGTGAATGAATATGATAATTTTAATGAAAAATTCACCATAAAATGGGGGAATTTTTCTTATAAGAAGATGCCTTTTGGTTTGTCAAATGTTTGTGCCACATTTTAAAGAGTAATGGACATGGCCTTCAAAGGTTTGATTAATGAGATGTTGTTGGTTTAAATAGATGATATAATAGTGTTTTCTAAAGATGATAATGAACATATGCAACACTTGAGGCAAGTGTTTTAAAGATGCAGGCAGTATGGAGTATCTCTTAATCCAAAAAAATGCATCTTTATTATCCACAAAGGTAAGATCTTAGGACATATTATTTCCCAAGATGGTTTAACTATTGATCCTAAAAGGATAGAGGCTATTCTAGGCCTATCATTTCCCTTGCATAAGAAAAGTCTTCAAAGTTTAATAGGTAAGATAATTTTTTTAAGGAGATTCATACCTGGTTTTTCATCTTTGGTGAAACCTATCACAACCATGCTTAGGAAAAATCAAGTCTTTTCTTAAACTAAGATAGGATCAGTTTTGAAGACATTAAGAAAGAAATTTCACAAGTTCCTACCCTTATGAACCCTAATTTTTCTAAAGACTTCATGTTGTATTCATGTGCTAACCTTGATACTATCTTAGCCATGCTAATGCAAAAGCATGATGAAGGTGTGGAACAACCAATCACATTCTTTAGTCAAGGTTTGGAAGATTATGAAGTCAAGTACACCTTTATGGAGAAATAAGTCCTTGTTATTATAAGAGGACTAAATAAGTTTAGGCATATGGATTCAAATAATAGGATTCATGTTATGGTTTCTTATCCTAGTACCAAAGAGTTTCTCTTGAGTAAAGACCTTAGTGAAAAGAGGGTAGGGTGGATTACTAAGGTAATGGAATATGATTTTGATATCAAAGTGACAAAGTTGATAAAGGGTAAAGGCCTTTATGAATATCTAGCTTTAGTTCTCCAAGAGTCAAAAAAAAAGTCTCTAGTCAATCATGATTGCTCCCAACTAATCGATTCCTTGCCTCTAGAAAGTTGGACACAAGATGTTATCAGATTTATTCGAAGTGGCAAGTATCCTAATGGTATGAATATATCACAAAGGAGATATTTTATATTGAAATTTATTCCATTTTGTCTTGTAGATGGTGTGCTTTTTAGAAAAGACACTAATGGTGTGCTATTAAGATGCATTGATAATAACTAGTTTGGAGTGTTGCTTGAGAAGTTTCATGATGGGAAAATAGGAGGTCATTTCTCTCCAAGAACCATAGCTACCAAGATCATATGGGTAAGATATTATTGACCTAGCCTCTTTAAGTACTGTTATGATTGGGAAAAAATGTGTGTACAATGTATTTTCTTTGTAGAAAAACATAAGCTATCCCTCCTTTGAAGCTTATCAAATTAGATCAACCTTTCATGCAATGAGGTCTTGATTTCATTGACACAATAAACCCCCCATCAAGTGTTGGTCACAAATGAATACTTACAATAACTTACTACTTTACAAGGTGGGTTGAAGCTATGGAATTAAAAGAAGCTAATGATAATGCTATCTTGGAGTTCTATGAGAGTATCATAATAAGGTCTGGTACCCCTTCTACCGTTATTTCAAACAATGCACTTACTTTTATGGGTGTTAAGATAGATGATTGAGCAAATAGTAATGTCATATAATTGAGCACCTCATCCAATTATTACCCTCAAAGTAATGGGTTGGTTGGGTCTACTAACAAGAATATGATAATAATCATCAAGAAGACATGGGAAGATAATCAAAGGGCTTAGTACGCCAAATTGAAGACAACCCTATGGGCTGATAGGATAACTCCCAAGAGGTCAATATGGAATTCTTCTTTTAATCTTATCTATGGAAGGGAGGATAGGCTATCTATATCATAAGAGATTCCTACCTTAGAGTTGGCACATCAATTAGAGTTACTTGAGAACACATGAATGGAGGTAAGGTTGGTAGAATTAATGGAGTTGCAAGAGATAGAAATAAATCTCATCAAACTATGGAACATCACCAAATACTAATAAAGAGGTCTTTTGACAAGAAGGCAACTCCAAGAACATTTCAAGAAGTTGACATAGTG
Source organism: Torreya grandis (assembly GCA_037957365.1). Classification (NCBI taxonomy): domain Eukaryota; kingdom Viridiplantae; phylum Streptophyta; class Pinopsida; order Cupressales; family Taxaceae; genus Torreya; species Torreya grandis. The sequence continues at coordinate 1,403,596 of JARHVA010000082.1, forward strand.
TTGAAATGGGATGAAGATAGAACAAAACTAGGGAGACATACATAATTTGACACTTTATGGAGTGGACCATATGTCATCATCAAGTGCAAACAAATCAACTCTTTCTAATTATCAAGGATGAATGGAGAGGAGCTGCCTATCCCTATGAATGGGATACATTTGAAACATTTCTATTGAGGAATTGAAGGTTAGTATTGTAAATATTAGATTAGGTGTGACTTTTATTTTAGTTGTGTTGTGTTTCATAAGTGTTCTAGTTGAACACATGTGTGTTTATTTTGAGTGTGTCTTGTCCTATGTGTTTTTCCTTTAGTTTTGTGTGTTGTCAAAGGAAATTTCTATGTCAATATGGTATACAGGTGACTCTATGGCCCAATGGATAGGATTAGGCTAATGTTCATGGCATAGCAAGCATACCACCCTTGGGAAATCACCAAGAATGTTGACCATTTTGACCACAAGTCAAAATGGGTCAACCCCCTATAGTCAAGAACTTGAATAGGGGTCAAGTATAATGTCATAGGGAATGTTATAGTCTATTTGATGTCATTTCATATGTTTTTAGCCTTGGTCATGGTCTATTTAAGTCCTTATGTAATTTAAAGTCATTTAGGGGTCATTTTAGAGTCATATATGAAAATGATAAGTCTCCATAGTGTTCGAGAATTTAGAGACATGAAGGAGGTTTACACAAAGTCTTAGTGGTTCATTAAAGCCTTGGTGGGCTAATTAGTCATTTCCTACATTTTCATGCATAGTCAATTGAGTGAGCAAGAACCCTTCAAATGAATGATGGATTTTAATAGTCTATTTCCCATGTATACATAGTCATTTGCCATAAATGGGCACCTACAAGTTCTATGGAGAAGATCATCACATTGCAAAAGAGCAATCGACTAGATTCAATCACTTCATGGTTGAAAGATCTTATTTAAAGAAGATGAGGATGTTCAAGATGAACCATAAGACTAGAGTATGGGACATAAAATTGAATCCAAAAGAACTAGCCATTTGGACTCAAAGAAATATAACTGTGGAGTTCATAAGCCTTCCAACTACCAAGTGTTGAAACCTCACTCGATCAGATCAAGGATCAATGACACACGGGTGATAACTTGAAGTCATAAGTTAAATTTCCTTAGATAAATATTAATGATGCATATTATTACATACAAGTTATGATTGATGACCCATATTGAATACTAGGGTCAATAAGTCAAGATAGATCTATGACATGCATTCAATCATGCAGATGCAGATCAATAGTGAGCATGAAGTCAATATGTTAGAGGATCTTGAGAATGAATGTGATGGTGTCATGTGTCATAATCATTGAGAAATTAGAAATATATTAATATCCCACATTTGATCACATGGACTGGCAATAGATCAATGATATGTATTTGATTAGGTAGATCAAAGATCAATAACACACATTCAATCGCATAGATAGGGATTTAATTATTGCATAAGGTCAATAAGTTAATAAACCCGAATTGAACATGAGGATGCCACATGGAATTAGTTGATTTTATCATATGGAGAATGATATTAGGGTCCATAGAAGGCATAACGAGCTACCATATGGCACAATCTCATAAGATGGAATCAGAAGGTATGTGGGGCTGCCAAGTATCACAATCTTTGATGCAGATCAATTGTTGACATTGAAAGTCAAGTCTAGGATAATCTCAAGGAGATTTATGAAACAAATTTGATTAGGTACCAAGGGGAATAAGATGAAGACACGTGTTTGGAGTGACAACAAGCATATTTTTAAAAATTAAATTAACAACATGGCAAGGAAATGCCACATAGGTAGATGTGTCATATCAAAAGATTTTATGGTAAATCAAATACTTGAAAATCATATGCCTCAATTAAATCTCAATCAAGATCAAATCATAAACCCTATATTCCTAGTAAATCACATATAATAGATGGGTATGGAAATGCTCTTGGTACACTATCCATCACAGGTAGTCTTGGATAGAAATTGAAGATAAACAGTGACTATCAGGTGAGAGAGTGAGAAATCTATTTTTGGTACCTTTCAAGGTTTAATTCATGGAATGGAAATTAGAGTGACTATAGACAGGTGTCTTAACACCTCTCCCATAGATTTGGTTGAGAAAATAAAGGCTTATTGGATGACAAATGTGAAGAATGAGGCTCAAAAGACTAATGAATGATTGTAGATGGTAAATACAAGTGTCTAAAAGATAGCTAGTAGTTAGGAGAACATATTATGATTGCCATAGTATTTTTTAAACCTCCATAAGATATTACATATATGTCAACTCTCCATAGTTGAATTTCAAATGCTCGAGAGATGATCCACGATGAAGGCAGTTTCACAAAGGCTAGCTGAAGAGTCTCTATGCCATTTTAGAGAGTTTGTCATAATTTATATGGACACTTGTCCAAGAAGACATTCATGGTCTATTTAACACTCCATTATACTATAATGTAACTAGTTTTCATGCCTTGACATGTGGCATTATGACCCTTGAACTTATTTACTTCATTCTCTTCTCCTCTCTTTCTAATTATATAAGTAACAACCATTTTGGCTATTGTAAGATAATACCACACCATGTACGGTGAAGCCCTACTAGAATGACATTGTATTCTACCTTTTAAAAATAAATTCAAGTTTTGTTTTGAGTTCATTAATAAATTTTTAAGTGTGCAAAGTGATGTATGGTAGAGTTAGTGATAATTCTCTATCCTTGCTTTCCTTATCATTTCTTGTTTATGTAAGAATTCCTATTCTAACAGGTCATATAAAGTGTAGTCAAGTATGTTAGTCTCCTTTCTAGTTCATTTACCTTATGTTTCTTCATGCATCTCACCTCTATATTGAAGCATTGATGTTAGAATCTTTTAGGACTTTAAAGCTAGTTTGTATGCCTTATTTCCTTATGATAGGAATATGATGGTCATGTGGAAATCATATTGGTGTATCACCCCCTTATAAGATTAAGTTAAATTCATGCAATTTATAACTCTTTTCCCCATAAAAAAACACTAATTTAAGTGATAAGCATTTCAAGATATATTCAGGGAGCTAGCCCTTAAATCTAAAGGCTCACTTCCACTATAGGTACACCCACATATTTGGAAGTTTTTTCCATGTTTACCAAATATGTAAGAGGCTTGAACACCCTCTTCTAGTGTGAAATATTTGGTGACAATAGTTCCTATAAGTATAATCAAAAGAGAATGGATAACATTCATGCCCCTACCATGACCGCAGATAACAATTAGTAATGAAAATAAGGCATGAAAATATATCATGGCTCCTAAATTTAAAATAGTAAAACTTGTGTGTATGAATTTGTATCATGCCTCTTGAATTTGAAATATTACAATGTGTGCATGCATTTATATCATGCACCCATGTGATAAATGGAAAATTTATAGTTATATGCAAACATATACTTTGTAATTATCATTTTACAATTTTGTATAAATCCATACTTGTAATGTGAGATGCATATGCATGGCATATGCCTCCATAATTTGTACCAATAATTTAATTTTGAATCATTATGAATTCTTTGAAACTGTAATATGGATCATCTAAAATTTATAATTTGTTCGTGTGAAGTGATTGCATATGCATGACATATGCCCCAATGACTATATCGATATGTCAATATCTAAACCACTAAGGTTGACTTATATCACAACAAATAATCAATCATCTAAATCATGTTGATTTCATGTAAGTAAAATTCTTGTGATTTTCCCCATGTATGTCCCCCTTTCAGGTGAGAGATAAGATTAAGAATCAATTGAATTGAAAGATATAGTGAGCTTAGACAAGTGCAAATAATTAGAATTATAATAATATTGAGTATTATATTTAAACATTTTATTGATGAGAATGGTGTTAGTCGTAAGATAATATAAATGATAGTATGGGAAATAGTTGCATTCGATTGATAACAAGACTATCAAAGGCAATAGTATTTGCATATAGGTATTGCGATTTGTATTATTGTATAAAAATGAAATTTTTTTGGAAGTTATTCATGGTGACCAAGTAGTGTTATAATGTGGGATAATGTATCATGTGTGTCCTAATATAATTTATAGGACACATTTTGGAAAAATGGTGATTGAGATATCATTTGCAGAAGTTTTTGATCAATAATTGAATCAAATGCACAATATATAGTAAATAGTATTATAAAAATTAAATTATATAAAAATTAGGATGGAAAGGATTTTTGTAATTTCATTTTCATTGTCTCATAGTGAAAATTGAGCTATGAATTACCAAAATTCTTAGCTGATAAGATGCAATGGCACTTCAGTTTGAGCATTTATGGTCTACCTTCCAGACACATATGGTGGATGAGATGGTACGTATAAAAATGTTTCATTTTTATAGAAAATTGTATGATTTTGAGTAGATTTTTATGATTTTTTGATTTTTGTAAATTTTTTCTATTTTAAATTTTTTGAAAGTCAATAATGTAGATTTGACAATTTTGACCTGTTAGGTCAGTATCGTCAGGCCCGATGATACTATCTTGAATGAGATGTTAATGTCCAATATGTAACAATAGTACTTGACATTCTAAACCATTTGAGTTAGTTTCAACCATTTTTCTTGTAATACTTATGCTACATTTTTTTCATGTATATTGCATTTATTTTGTTCCAAAATTGATATGACTTTATTTGCATGTTTTATTTTTCAATGTGATTTACATACATGAGAGTTTTAAGGTGGATAACATACGAGTACATTAGCAGAGCTTGGTTAAGATGGTGTCAATTGCTAGGTATTAGAGGAGTCATGTTTGGCACATGTTTTGGTTGATTAGGCCAAGTTATATAAAACATGCATTCAATGACAACATTGGTCGAGAGATGACATCCTAATACTTGTAATTTTTGGTTATTGATGAGTGAGATGACTATCACAATAGAGGATGTATGGAATATCTTATAGTTCCCCATTATTGAATAGAGGGCCATTATGTTGAATAAATAGGGTTTTACATATATGTGGTGGGCCCATAGGTATATGATAGGTAGGTGCAGGGCACAAATTAGGGTGGTACTATTTTATTAGAGTGGATTGTGCAGTCAGAGGTTCCATGGTTGTGGAAGTTTATTTGTTTTATAATTACATAATTTTTAATAATATGTGGAAGATCCATTTCCATCTTGTATCACATGTATGATATTTTCATTTCATTGAGGAGAGTCATACCATATATTCTTAGGGGTGTAGCATGTTAGCCCACTTATATCAAGATTTATATAGATTTACTCTTGAGGTTTGTATTGGTGGTCATGGAGCAACCACATTATTACATGTATGGGATTATGAGAATATAATTGTGATTCGACTATTTTGGTAGTCCATGTGGAGATTGGGCTCATCACAGTGCCTTCACATCTTGTTGGGTTTTGCCATGATAAGTGGGATTGAACACGATGGATTAAATAGTTATTTTAGAGATATTAACTCTAGCTATGATTTGATGGCTGAAATAAATGGGATTTTAGATGTGGGTAGATGATTCTAGAGAGTTTTGGTGTATATGAATTAGTATATTATTATAGAATTGATTTCTTAGTGTTGTTGAGAGGGTTTAGTATGAGCGATTTACTCAACAATTTGGATTTATTTAGGATGTGCCTCTAGTGCCTTACCCATGGACATAGAGTAGAATGGCCATGATTAGAGTAGGGATAAGGTTATGATAGGTAGGTGATAACTTATCTCATTGACCAATGAGGGAGTCAGATCATATGGTTCTACTAGCAACATGTGATGATGCGATGGGTTGTATTCTTTACAGTTGTGGTAGGTGATCTTGGTGTTGTACCCATATAAATGGTGGAGGATATGGATATGGAGGAGGAGGAAATAAAAGTGGTGGATATGGAGGAGTTGGAGATGGTGTAGATGGAACAATAACACCACCTACACCATAGCTTATGCCCAAGACTGAGCCATAAAATCCACTATAGCTGATTGATGTAGATGTTATTATTGCCTTAATTATTGCTACTATTGTATCTAAGTATGAGTGTTTTCATATTACCTGAGCTAATTATTGATATTATTATATTTGGTTACTAATATACTCTTGTAATTTGGTATTTTAGGTGACACGTATCGGTTTATGATGGTAGGTGGGGTTTGACATAGAATGTGCCTTATGATATAATTAGCAATGACTTAATTATATGAGTTGACCATATTTTTGGTGATCACATGGCATTATTTGATATTTTTTCCTTCATTATTGCAACATGTACTATATTCATTAGAAAGCGAGATAATTTCTAGACTAAGATCGATAGGTCATTTTTGCCTACACCGACTTTTGATCTATTGATGCATTTGTTTGAGTGTTTTTATACATTATAGGATAAACATGCATGTGTTATGGTTAAGATATGAGTTTTTGAGATCCAGATTGTATGATACAAGTCATGATCTTAGTTGCAAGGAGCATCATGACTAGATGGAGCTTCTATTTCATAGGCTATGAGCCTTATTGTTAGTGATAGTTCAGATGATGAGGGTACTCCCATCATTAATTGATTTTTGTTATATAAAAATTATTGTTTGAAATATACAAGATATTTTTTGCATGTGTTTATCTTGTTTAAATTATTATGTTATGTATTTTATTTTTTGCATTACGAGTTTTATAATTTAATTATTTTTAATAGCATGTCATAAAAATAATATTCTTTGTATATCAATATTCATGATTGTTATTATCACTTATGTGATATTGTTACTAAAAACTAGTTCCCCAATTGTTTATAAAAAAATAGTTATTGTAATTTGGTTAGCGAATATAATGTTTAACAATTCATAATTATTCTTATTTTTGATGTTGTACTACTATGTTAACTTATACTATTGGTTGATCCATAAGTACTTGATCCATTTTTTGCTTCCATATTTATTTAATATAAGATATAGATACACATGTACATTGTTTATCCTTAACCTATATAACCATGCCTTTTTTAGTATCATCTCTATCAAGATCTCGAATGACTGATAGTTCCCTTGTGGGAATATCTTGGGATAATTCAGCCATGGTAGAATATGAACTAGAAGAGTTGGTTCATCTAATAAGGCTGATAGACCAATTTTTCGTTGATAGGAATGTCTTGGGATGTCTTTTTCATCTTATAATAACTACTATAAGAATTAAGAAAGGAAGACCTTGATGTAAATATGACAACTCCTCTATTATAAAGTTGTGTAAGCTTTTGTCATAAATTGAAATAGTCATTATCATGATGTCTATTATTACCATGGTCAGTGCAAAATGTTGATCCTTTGCCTTCTCAAACCTCTAAGTTGGATGATAGTAATTCAAATGAAGAGTAATCATCTTCTTATCCAATAATTTATGTAATATATCATGTGGTCAATCACTAAAGTGATCAAATTTAAGTGTTTGTCTCTTAGTATAAGTAGATACATTTGCTGCAAGTGGTATTTTGCAAATTGATTCTTTTCCTTTTTGTAAAACTTTTACTAATTGTTCCTTTCTATTAAATTTATTCATAGGAGAAAGAACAGGTACTTTTTCATGAACATTGTTGGAAGAAACCTCTTTTATCGATTCTTTCTCTTTGCAAGAATCATTGATAATAATTTTTTCTTTAAAAAAATGAATTGGATTCAACCCTTTGAGTGGCATCTTTATGCTTTGGTGAAGGTTCACTTGTAGTATTACCATTTAGATCACATGTGCAGTGGTGAACATCCATATATAATTTATCAAAATAAGTGTAAGGATTATGCAATGCTCTTTTTTTAAGTGGAGAAAAAAGAATCTTACTAAATATAAATTATATTTCCAAATCTGAGGGTTGACATGTCAAAGAATGTAAATTAGTTTTCAATTGTACAATGTAATCTCTAATAGACTCATCAAGGCCTTATTTTAAGCCTTATATTCCAATGTTAGTTTAGGCATTTATTACTTGTGATAATTTGATAATAAAATGTCTTCCAATATTTTAAAAATAGGTAAAGAACCATTTGGAAGACTATATAAGCAATCCCAAACATCTCATGTTAGACTCCCATGGAAAATTTTTAACAATATGTGTTTGTCCTTGGCCCAATGGCCAGAAGAGTGTATATATTTTGATAAATGGTTAGCAGGGTCTCCACAACCATCAAATAAGGGAAACATATGCATGACAAACTCTTATAAGTATGGATGCTAAAATATGATTCATGTAAGAGGTTTATATTTAATGATATCATCTTTAATATTATCATTTTATGATCAAAGTTTTAAATTAAGAGCCAATACTTTCTCTTGAAGATCTCCTATAACATGCATCATGGACACAATATGGCCAATATGAATATTATTAGTTTGTCAAGGTGTACTCAAAGGTCATAATTTACCATCTATTTGAAACATGTGTATGATGGAACCATTACTACTATTATTTCATTTTATAGGATTACATTCTAAGACAACATCATTACATAATTTAGGAGCATTGCATACTATACTATTCATATCACTGGAAGTTTGCAAAGAAAGAATAAAAATTGTATAATTTTGAATGTCTCTAAAATTTTCATGTACAATTTAACTATCACATTATTTTTCAAAAGTAGGCAAGGAAATACTTTGTTCAGGTGCATCTATTTGTGTTTCTAGAGAGAGAAGGTATAATACATGTTGTTTCTAGAAATAAAGAAGAATAACATTCTACTTTTGTATCATTTGCATTATCTAGAGATAAAAAAGGAGAATTAAATTATACTTTTGTATCATTTGCATTATATATAGAGAGAAGGGACAATCAAATTATACTTTTGTATTGTTTTCTTTGTCTAGAGAGAGAAAAGGAGAATCACATTCTACTTCTATATCATTTGCATTATCTAGAGAGAGAAAAGGAGAATCACATTATACTTTTGTATAATTTACCTTGTTTAGAGAAAGAAAAGGATAGAGACTATTAGGGGACTATACAATGATAATCATTACTCTATTAATTAGAGTAATCATAGGGTATAGAGTTACTAGAACATATAAAAAATAAAAGATGAGGACTATTAGGGTCTTTAGTGGAGGTAGACATTTTGAATTTTCTAAAACCTAGGATGGAAATAAAGAAAAGGATTAGACTTATTCCTAAAATTCATGACACATAAATAGATAAAATTGAAATGGAAAGAAGAAGTCCTCAAACAAAGTTTTATAAATAATGTTCAAATAAAATATACAAGTTCACCAATATTTTTATCTAAAATTGGATTAATGTAATAAAAATCCTTATATTAAATAGAAACTAATAAAATAAGAAGTAAATATAGATTGATAGAATATACACAAAAGACAGATCTAAAATTCAAATGTTTCTATAAATAAGTACAAATGGATAGAGAGAGACTCAAATTATTTGTTGCACTTCTCTAATCTGTATAGGCCTACTCTATGTTTTGATGATTGGAAGGACTCTATTTTGCTCATTTCTGAAATGAATTTTTGTCTTTGTTTTGGTCAATATTTAATATCATTAGAAAGAAGAAATTGCCAATATAAACTTGTAGTAGTTTATTATGTCCTTGTGGGTGCAAGATTCTTATTTCCTCTATAATGATTTTCCTATAACAATAATGTCCTTTTCTACCTTCTAAGTATTTTCAACTTGTGCACATGCACCTAAAATATCAAAACCTGGTTTATTGTATAAATACTTGAGACATAAAATGGGGAGAATCAAGAGAAAGGGATTGAGTTCGACTGAACTTAGTCAATCCCTATTGAAAGACCAAGTGCTGCACTACTATACCAATGCTTAAAAGAGGTCTCAAACTCAAACCTGGTTCTCCCACTTATGTGTGTGTGAAATGATGAATGAAAATATATATGCTCTTTCTCCTATTTACACTTGTCACAAGAATGAAGAATGTAATTGTAACATTCAGTGCTTCAAACTTAGCTCTAATGATTTAATATAATCAAATTTAATTTTGTATAACTCTTACAATGTAAGAATGCATGTCCCAAATGTCTCATAACAACTATGTATATATAGGCTCTTTTTAAATTTGAATTAAATACATAATGGTGTGCTAAAATGGACCTAAAATAAAATCAAAATATTGAAGTAAATGGCTACAAAGGAAATGTGTCCAAAGAAAGTTTTGAAAATATCAAGGGTCAAAATCAACTAGAAGGGGACAAGATCAATGGTCTTGACTGAAATGGTCAAACCTAACTTGGGATAAAAATAATATTGAAATGGTAAAATGGGGTTAGATATCTCTATTTATAAATTATGAATCCAGTAATGTGGATGGAAAAAGGAGACAACAAAGTCATAAGAAATAAATAATTAAAAAAAACACACAAAAGACACACCATTAAGTACTTAATTCATAGATAGAGACTCGTATAATAAAAATGGTTAAAAAAAATTGTAAAACAAGGCTTGTGTCAAATTTAGGTGTCTAAAATTACTCATCTCTTACATAGTGTTAGATGGATATGTTATTATACTATGATGTGACATTGATAATATAAACTGTATAGACTAGTCTTTACTTATTTTATGTTTCATTGATGTTATTAATCTCTTGTAGGATATGCTAGTTGTGTTTGTCCATTATGTGTGGCCCATTGGAATTGTTTATGATTATTTATGTCTCTTGAATGTGGCCCTTAGCATTATTTTATGTAAAAAAAAATTCCCTTGTTTGTTGTGACATCTTTATGTCCCTTGTTTGTAACATATTTATGTTCTTTATTTGTGACATTTGTATGTCCCTTGCATGTAGTCTTTGGTTGTGTTTGTTGAAAAAATTTCATGTTCCTTATATGTTTCCTATGGCCTTATGTGAAACACTAAATATTGAACTTGTTGAGCTTGTTGAGTTTGCTGAGATTGAGTCATGCCATGATTCATATCATGCATTTTTATTGCATAGTCTTATTCAATTATCTTTTCAGTGATTGTTAATACTATGTGTTTCATTGATACATGTATCTAGACATGGAAATTACATGAATTGAATTGAATATGTTACATACATGACTTAGTGACATATACATTACTATGATGACATACTCTCCACATTTTCATGTGATTATACATGATGTTATTCTTATATATAAGATGACACAATTAACTTTTATTTTGAGATGAGTAACTTAAAAGACACGTCCCTTATCTAAAAATGGGGGAATTTTAATTGGATTATTATAGAGACATAATCCTACATGAATAGAAAATCAAAATTTGGAATCAGAGTACAAATTTCAGAGATTTAAAATGGTTCAGATATTAGATGATTTAGTCATAAAACCAATATTGTACACATAAATACATATTATGGGGGAATATGCCATGTATATTCACTTAATTTAAAAAGACTTAGAGTAATAATTCATACACACATGAGTTCATACAAATAGACGAGTGCAAATTCATACACACATGAGTTCATGTGCATGGGCATATGTACATGGTTTACAAAAACATAAATTTCAACTTTTTTACATATACACACTTTCAAATTCATGAGAAATGATACTATATCATGCACATATATGTAATTTTATATTCATGATGTATGATATTAGTTCATGCACATACATACTAGGATAGTTTATAGTTGACACAATTTTAAAGGGGCATGATATTGATTCCTGGACATTTACACATCTTGTAGTAAACACTATTACAATTGTTTATTTGCAAATTTTTTTTGAATATACACAAATTAGTGAATGATCTTGAGTCTATAAATCTATATGCAATAATTGACTCACATTTTTATAGGTTTTGTATGTTGAGGTTTAGTGATGTTCAACAACCATATTATTAGGTCTAGCAAACCCATCATGTGGTTTTCATCTTTATCATATCTAAGTAGTTATTTGGGATGGTACATAATGTAAATTTTCCCACATTTATGAGGGTTGGGGTATTATTTATTTTCAAACCAAGGAATTGCATAGTTACAAAAAATTGGTGTTTATTTTATCTTTTTTTTTAATAAAATAGTAAAATGTGGTTGTCTGATAAAGTGCTCAATAGATGATGCCAATATAGAAATAATGAATGATTTGATGTGTATTTATAATGAAATATTTTGAAAATTTACTTTAGTTAACCTTTTAAAATGTGCGAGAAGACCCAAAAGATTAATTTAAAATTTGGAAACTAACCACTACTTGGCATAAGATGTTGCCACTTTAGGCAGATTGGCCTGTGGTAATAGTTTGATCTACCTAATGTAAACCTATCCTTCGAAATCAGGGTCAAATATCCTGAGCTGAAGATGATCTGAGGGTAGCATAAAATAGGTTAAACATTTTACTTGGAAATTTTTGTGTAGTAATGATGACAAACAAAGAGTAAATCCTGCATATAAGTAAAAGGATTAGAGGAATGGTGAATACTAATAATTTATTTGGGCATAATTTATGTGGTTTGAGATGTATCAAGAATTAATATTGTCAAGTACATGTATGACTAGATTTATATGTCTACATCCACCCCCTTTATTCTAGTAATGAAATTACTTGAGTAAAAGAGAAAGAGTTAAATGTGAGTGTGTACAACACATTTTATCTTTGAAAGGATACTCCAATTGTGTAGGGAAATCAAATTTGGCAAACCTTACAACAACATGAAGTAATCATTTTTCCATATTTTAAATTTGAAAAAGTTGAACTTTGAAAATTGAAAAATTTAGAGAATAAAAAGGATGAAGTACACCTAATTGGAGATGAAACCAAATTGACCTATGATCTATAACTGATAATAGAGATTGTGACCATTTTTTGGAGCACTTGGATAATTTGATCCAATGTTAAATTAAGAGTGATCAAGTGTAAATTTTGAATAAATAATCAAGCCTTTGAGTTGAAAAGATGCATATTTTGACTCTCATGAGTGGTTAATACTACCTACTATACTAATCTAAAGAAGGTGGAGCCATGATGGGTTAGTAAGAAGTGATGCAAAGGCTATTGAGTGTCACTAGACTCGACATACATCACTTATAATAGAATATGGAACCACACAATGGGTTTCTTATAAGTAATTCCAAGGTCATTTAGTGTCACTAGAATCAAATAAATTAAATCACACCATTATAGATGAATCTACATTCTACTTCCATGATCGAAAGAAAATGAAGAATATTTATACCCCATCATGAACGTATAACCAATACATTTGAATTAAAATGAACATTTACCTTTGAAAGTGTAACTTTGAACTTTTAAAATGTGAATGTATAATCATTATGCCTTAGAATTTGTAGCTTTGAACTTTGTAAATGTGTGCATGAACAAGAATCATGCCTTTGAAACTGTAACTTTGAAATTGGAAAATGTGCATGAATAAGTATTAGGCATTTTGAACTGTAGCTTTAAACTTTAAAAATGTACATGAACATGTATCATGCCTTTGAAATTATAACTTTAAAATTTAAAAATATCTATGAATAAGTACCGTATATTTTTAACTTTGAGACATGTATATATGAGCATGCACAAACATCATGACCCCTTGAATTTATGCCAAATAATATAAAATTTCATGTATCTATATGTTCATTGTAAATTTATTTACAACCTATACCTCTGATCTTGTAACTATTTTGTATATGCTCATGCATATGCATTTAAGTGTATTATTATGTACTTTGAATCTTTGAGAAGTGAGTACATATGCATGTCATATGCCACCATAATTTGTATCAATGTGATAATGTATGTCATGTGTTATATATTTGAATTACTTTGAATCTTTTAAAAACCTATAATCTATTGTAAACTCTAATATTTGAATTATTTTGATCCTTTGAACCCTATACTCTGTAACCTTGAAACTTGTACTTTGTTCCAAATCTAATTTTTGTCTGTTCATGGAGGATTAGATCTATAAGATAAAGCCACTATGATTTCCCCTTTTGAGATGAGAAATATTAGTCACAAGTCACTCATCTCAAAATAAAAGTTAATTATATCATATTATAGAGATATAAGCATGTAACATTATGTCATTATGTGGAGAGTATGACATCATAGTAATTTAATTTTCATTTAAACAAGTATATAACATATTGAATGTAATGCATACAAGTGTTTTTTCTAGATAGATATAGCAGTGAAACATGCAATAAAATAACTATCTTTGAAGTAGACTACATAGTAAAAGTGCATGATACAAATCATGTCACCACTAATCAAGCACAAAAATCACAACACACAATGTCACATATAACGCCAAGGGTCACATATAATGGAAAACAATATGTCACAACAAATAAGGCCAAGGGATGTAGATAAAAGACATTAAGAATGTTGCAAATAAGGGACATGTTCAAATGTCACACAGAACATAGGGAAAAGGCCAAAAGTAACGGGCATGCTCAAATATCACCCATACCAAAAAAAAATCTCATAGACATGTTAAATTAATTTGCACATAAGGGCCAAGGGCCACACACAATAAATAATCAGTGTCTAGCCTATCATGCAAGGAAGTAAACAACATTGCAGGAACATAAAATAAGTGAAAACTAGTCTACATTATCCATATATATTAGTGTCATATTGTAGTAAAATAACATATTCACATGGCACAATGGAAGATATGAGTAATTGTCAAAACATTTATAATATGTGTATCTTGACATGGTAGAAAGGTCATAGATAAATATAACATGTTGATAATGTAACTTGTAGCATACAATGCCCCCAGGATAGGCATGGATTGGGTAGAAGGGAATCCAACATCTAAGAAACAATGTATGATATTTATGTCCTACATCACACTTATGTAATTTATGAAATGCATATGTATTTTAAAATGAATATGATATCTACCAAATATGTGATAAATAACATATGTAAAGAAGTAAACTAGTAACTTTATCATGCTCAGGTCCCAATTTTTTATTTTTAAAAATATTTTGAATGAGATATTTTATTTTTTTGCCATTTTTTATATTATTTTTATTTTTTATATTTTTGAATAAAAAGAGCTTATGATCCCATTAATGAGAGGACCATAGTGTGTTCTTGGATCATAGATATTGAAGGTGACTTTTTGTGGGTGTAAAGTGTTACATGTAGATGAATCTGAATCTAAAAATACGTCACATGTTTGTAACTATCATGATCACTACTCATATATTTTTTTGAAAGATGTATAACTCAAGAGGGTTCAAGACTTAGTGGAGTTTTTTTATTGTAGGATAAGGTCTCACTGCCTATGTTCAATGTTGAACATGTTAAACTGTCTTAAGTACTACCATAGGATGCATTATAAAAGGTTTATATTTATTTGAACATGGAATAACTCTTTGATGTGAATCTTATTGTCTAGTAAGGTGTAGAAATTTATTCTATACTATATATATATATATATATATTTGTAACAAATTATATTGCATTATGCTCTTGAATAGGTGCCATAACTAACTACGATGGTGGTGAGGGAGGAGGAGGAGTTACCACTAACTTTAGAGAGTACTCATATTTAATGCCTTGAATTTTGACCACTTGATTACAATGTATGTATTTGAGGCATCAATGTACTGTAAAAGGTAATGCATGCAACTTCTATGTCTAAAGGTGTTCTAATAACATATTAAAGACCCTTATACTTGGTAAGACTAGAAATGGAGTGGCCATTGTTGTTAAACCAACATAAAGAGGTAGAATTATATGTTTATGAGTACTCTATGTATGATCATTGAATGCTTTGATAACTTCCAATGTAGCTTGTAAGTCTTGATATGTGTATCCAAGACTATGAAGAAGTATCATTGTAAATGTATTTTACCCTGACCCATTGTCAATCATGGCATTGTGTATAGGTTGTTTGTTGATGTAATATCGAATAAAGAGTGCATGTATATATGAATCATCATCATTTATTTCATTGTTATCAAATGTGATCATAGATCTGATGGTAATGTACTTATAAATATACCAATAATTTTATCTATCAAATGTCCTTATGTCTAAGGAGGATGATGTGCATTATACACATGATGTACCTCTAAATTATATATGTTTTCTATTATACTATGGTTAGGAAATGGATTACTAAATATTTTTATCTTTGAATTATCATTTTGATATGGTCTAGCTACCTCTTCAAGTGTTTGGAAAATAGAGTAAGCTATTAGATTCTATTTAATATGGACTTATCTATGTTGATTATGGTGAAAATATGACTATTGTACCTTCTACACTTGTGTTTATTGAGTAATATAAGATATTATGATTCATATTATGCTACACAAATATCATTGATCTCTTTCATTTGAATTTGAAACCTTAAGGGCACTTGGAAATATGCAACTTGTAAAAAATGAAGGGGAGTGTAATGGGATAAGTTGACCCCAACCACCCCATTAAAAATTGACTAATGAGTATGTATCTAATACTCAAAGGATGGAAATCAAGTCCATGTAGTTATCTCAACTAAAGTGATTGTGCAATTGTGTTCCTTGACTATATGTATGCAACTATAAATATGAATTTGATATTTGATAATGATATCTCTTGACTTGATTTAGGATGCTATTAGACTTGGCTTATGATTTATCCTTGTGAGTGATCTTGAATTTGAGAAGATTAGGAATATTTTCTCAATTTATAATAGTGTGAAAGTGTTCAATAGATAGTGCCAAGCTAGGAATAATGAATGACCTTTGTTGTGTATTTATAGTGAAATATTTTGACAATTTCCTTTAGTTGACCTTTTGAAATGTGTGTGAAGACCCAAAAGAATAATTAAAAATTTGGAAACTAGCCTTTATTTGGTGTGGGACATGGCCATTCTAGATAGATAGGACTGAATAAATGTGATAGGCCCATGATAGTGATCTTATTTTCCTAGCATAGACATGTCTTAGGAAATTAGGGACAACTGTCCTAAGTTGGAGATAGTTTGAGGGTAGCATAAATTAGTTTAAGCATTTGAATTGGAAATTTATTTGTAATAATGATAGAAAAAATGGTATAAATTACATGTAGATAAATGGTTTAAATAAATTATAAATAAGAGTCATGCATTTGGGCATAAGTCATGTGGTTTGAGATATGCCAAGAATTTGTATTATCAAGTACCCATGACTAAAATTACATGTTTATAGGGTTTGATCACCCTCAATTTATCCATGGTTAAATAAAGTAGAAAATATCTAAGTGCTTCAATGGAAAACACCTTTCTCCAATGCTTCAACAAGGAAATATCATCTACAAAAAGTTATAAGGGAAACATGATTTTCACCAAAACATAAGTTTTCTCCTTCCTTGTTATTTAATTTTCAAATTTCAAGTTCATATTTCATATTTTAATTTATGGGCATTGACTACCATATATTTGTTACAAGTTTTGATTTTGCATGACCTGCATATTTGGAGCTTCCTACTAAAGACAAAGTGTTTTGTACACACCCAAGTATACCTTTTCCTTTTATTCTAGAAATTTCATTACTAAAATAAAAGGGTGCATTTGTAAATATTAAAATATGGTATTAATTACTTTGTGATGACAAGCTTGACATACATTTACAATGCATGACTTGCACACATAAATATAGTCCTAACCTACCATTATCTCACACCTACATGATACCTTCTGAGATTGACCCACTTTATTTGTTGTCAAACACATACAAGAACCTACAGTTTGTGCCAAACCAACTTATTACCTCATACAAACATTTAGTTTAATCCTCATATGTGAAAGTCACTACCACCAAACTAAGTTAATATAACTATTTGATAGTGACCTATGCCAAATGATAGTGACCCTCTCCCAATAATGGTTACTTTTTAAAATCAAATATTTACTTAGGGTCTGCCCATCTACTTGGTGTGTCAATGGTGGGAGATATTACCCACTTGGACTCGTATATATACAAATAAAGGCATCACTTGATAGGGGATAGGGTACTAATCTGATATACATCTATACACTATTGTGCATTAAGCAAAAACACCCTATTCTTCCTAAATTGAAAATAAATTGCTAGGAGCGACCCATAACCATGTTTGAATCATACCAAATCCAAGTCAAAGCAAACATTTTCAAGTATCAAATCCAAATCATTAGTTACATTCATATAATGAAGGAGCATGGTTTCACAATCACACTAAGTGGGATAAATATGCGTGGCTTGATTTCTATCCTTGGAAGATTGGATATCCCATTTTTTTTAGGTTTTTAGATACACAAACACACTTAGGGTTTCAATCTAAAGGAGGTTGATTTATGTATTTGCACACATCATTAGGGTTTTAAAACACACATATAGAGAATTTAGAGATAGGTGAAGGTGACAATACAATCACACATCCACTTTTATACATAGGTCACTATCAACGACTATAGGTCAATATTGATAATCTTTACTAACCCAAAGTTGACAAAACTAACTCTATGCAAATAGAAACACAGTTTTAGATCTCAACAAATTAAAAGCCTACTTTAGTGTGTTTTCCACTATTATAACTTAGTCATAGTCAATAAAAAAAGTTAAGTATTTATATTTTTTTGTGTACTTTCTATATTTAGCATATGCCACTTATCAAATCATTACAATCTATTACAATATTTTACATTTAAATTTAAGGTTAAATTCCATATTTAGTAATCTGAACTAGTTTTTATCCTATTAGGGTTTAAAAAACAAAAATTAGGTTAAACCAGGGTAACCCTCAGGGAATTCAAAATGGATTTATTCAATATAATTCAATCTATCCCTAAATCTAGTAAAAGTTTTTACAAGGTCTTTTACCTGAATCCTAGTTGATTTTATTTCTATAAGAATAACATCTTGACTTTCCATTATCTTTGCTAATCTATTCAAGAACCTTTGTGACTCTTCTCTTCTTTTGGTTATTCCTATTCTTCTTCCTCCTTAGTATCATTGTATTTTTTTTTTTTTTGAGGAAGTGAGGCATCTTGTATCCATGATCAACCTTTGTTTTTATGCCAACTAGTGTTTTTGATGTATTACAATAAATTGAAGTTTTATATTATGACAAGATTTTCTTTAGTTATTTTCTTTGTTTTATTAGCTCAGTTTCTTTTTTTTTATGCTCAAATATTACTTTGATCATTTCATCTCTACTTCAAGATTTTATATAGATTTCTCTATGCTTGTGAGAATCTATCTAGATACTGACATTTTCCAATAATTTATTGAGTAGTTGGACTACTAGATCATCATCATCACTATCTGATGAAAATTTCTTATTTTTCTCTTTTAATATCCTCTCTGAGATGTCTATGTTTGGATTCTCTTATCATATGGTACCATTCAAATATTTTTGAAGTTCATAATACTGCTCATCAGGAGTTTCCAGTGATTCTTTAAGTATTATATAATCCCCCCATGCTTGTGCTTGAAGGATCTTAAAAAATGCTTTGGTTGGGAGATTTGGATTTTTACATGGGAAATCTTTAGAATAATGGTTCCCTTGAAAAATATAACATTTGATATGAGATGGAATATGTCTTGGAGTAGTTTTTTTCGTAGGATAGTGTGAGGATTTTTATCTATCCGTTGAGGAAATTTCTTTTCAAGGATAGGAATTACCCTAAATTTCCTTTTCCTTTTAGAACCTATTTTTATTTTCAAGCCTATCTTGGCTATGAAGTTCCATTGTTTATTGGTTTTATCTTAATTTTTATCAGGGAAAACATGACCATAATTATAATTAAATTTATTCCAACCCCAAGGTGGAACTCTTCTTGAATTTTACAAAACCCATGTATATACAAGGTTTTTAAGCTTGGTTAAAGTGTTTTATTCAAAAAATTTCCCCCTCTTGACTAGGGATTATAATACCCATTCCACTAAAATACATGGAATTGAAGAAAGATAAAAAAAATTGTTGTCGATTGATGCCAGTCTTTAGCTTTAAAAGCAAGCCTCTCATAGGTTAGGGAATTTTCATTCAATTTTCTAAGGTCACAAAGTTTCATCAAATATAATTATTGTCTAGTTTCATAAACCTTATCAATATGCTCAGAGAATCAAAAAGCATTTCAAATTATAATTAAGATAATCCTATTTTAGAAATGTCTTATCTACCATAATTGTAAACCATGGGGTTTTTTTCCTTCCCCACCCGATCCTGCTTTGATTAGGTTTTCCCACCAATCTCTTAATTTACTTGACATAAGTTTAACAACATAGAAAACAAATTTGATAGGATTTTTATCTCAATTAGGATGTCCTAAATCAAAATTCATGATAACATGAATTCATAACATAATGACACCATAAGGGTATATTCATTTATCAATGTTAAGAATGTACTTGTTTAGATTTGCTGATCTAAGTGTAGAAGTACTGGGAGTTGTTGGCTAATTTTGGACTACATAAAAAACTTTTCCTAGATTTAGGGTGAGAAGTTGAGTAGAGTTATGGTTGAGCAAGTGATTCTATGGTGAAAGGAGAAGACCACATGTCACTTGTAAGCTTTAAAGTGAATTTGGTGACTTTACTTAAGAGGCCTAAAAGTAGGTCTAAAATTGCAAATGAAGGATCCAACATGTTTCCATGGGTGTTCAAGCATTCAGGGATATGAAGGAGGTTTACACAAAGTCTCAGTAGTTCATTAAGAGCCTTGATGGGTCATATTTGGACTAGTGTACCTGAGGAATCTCTATTTACAACCATGGTTTGAGGATCAAGGTTTTTGAAGAGAAGAGATGACCAACACAAGCCTAAAAGAACTAGACTATCTTAGCATGTCATGAAATAATGAATAGTTTAATTTGGTTTTGCATTTAATAAGTGTACTTAGGAAGCTGACCAAAGTTGAAGGATTGCATGAAAGTGACATATTTTGTGCCAAGAATATCCCTACAAGTTTGGTGTCTTGATGAGTTTTCTACATCAAGATATAAGCCTTAAAAAATGATCTATTAGTATGGGACATTCTTGGGGACATAAAATTAAGGCCACAAGAACTATTAATTTAGATTCAAAAATCTTCAACAAAGTACAAATTGAATGTAGGGCTACCAAGTGTCAATTATATCGATATATCAATGGCACACATGCAATCGATAAAGTCAACAAGTTAAGATAGATCAATGGTGCATGTTCAATCATGAAAAAGTAGATTTAATAGTGAACACAAGGTTAAAAGGTTAGAAGATCTTGGGATTGAATGTGGTAATGACATGTATCATAATTATGATGAACTCCTGAGCAAATTGATGGACCATGTTTGATCTGGCAGATCAAAAATTGATGAAGCACATTCAACCATGTGGATGGGGACTGATGGTGTACATCAAAGTCAATAAGTCAACAAGCTTATAAGACATGCACAATTATCAAGTGTCATGATCTCAATAACAGGGTCTATAGAAGGCACATGAGGTCACTACATGGCATAATCATGTTTGATTTCATGAACTGACAACTAGGTCCATAAAGGGCATGTGTGACTACCAAGTGTCATAATGTTGACATCTAAATCAAAGGGCATGAAGGGTTTCCAAGTGTCACAATATCAAGTATAGATCATAGATCAATGACTGACATTGGAAGTCAAGGCTAGGAGATCCCTAAGGAGATCGATGAAGTAAATTTGATCTAGTTCCCTGAGTGCATGAGATGAGGACACGTGTCTAAATTTGTAGTGATCATACATTTTAAATAAATAATAGTATGTCAAGGGGATGCCATATAGGTGGATATGTCAGATCAAAATATTTCACCACCCAAACATATAAATGTATAAATGTGAGATCAAATACGATCTGGGTTATCATAAAAAACCCTCAAAATTTTCAAGGCCACCATTAAAGATCAATAAAAACCCTCAAAATCCCTCAAATGAAATTTTTACGTCTTATTCATGATTAAGAGACTAAGCGGCCTATGGATCTTCATTGAAATTATAACTATATGAAAACCAATAAGGGGATTGGTTTTCATCTATAGTGGGCCTATGTCTAGGGTTTGGAGTAATGACATAGTTGTGGTAGTGAAAGGAATGTTAGAAGGGATGCCAATGAGTGAGATCAAGTGATTGTCTGATAACATAAAGAGCATATCAAGATGAATCATGATGTTGTAATCTCATTAAAAAGATGGAGAGTTTGGAGGTTGAGAAAGGTAGGTAGAGAATTCAATACATTTTAAGGTCTTTGGGGACTTTTGCCTTTTTAGTAGATTATGGCTCATCATCCTCAACAAATTCTTGTCTTTTAGTGTGTTTCTAAGCCAATGAAAGGGCTTAAAATCTATTTGGAGCTAATTAAAGTTAATTTGTGGAGGTAGGATTAATGCTAATTGATCAAAAAGTGGTTGGGCCTCATTTATTGATTTTTATTTGCTCACTTCCCTCTCTCTCTTCCCCTTTTCTTATATATTTCTAATTTCTTCCCCAATAAAAAAGGGACTCTTATGCTTTTGGAATGCAAAGGCTATGCCAAGATTTGTACTACAACACCTATTTGATGCAATAAAAGACTAAATTCTTCCATTTGTTAGCTGAATTGAAGTGTGTTCTATGAATTCATTGATGTGGTTAAATGAATGTATGCTTTCCTTTGCCTCTATCTAAGTCTTCACACCTTCATTAAGTGTTTTGTAGCTTTCACAAGTCATTCAAAGTGTCATAGATAGTTTTTTGATTGGTTTGGAAGTGGAAAAGGCTGGAGATCTCCCTCCCATGATAGATTGATAGCTAGTTAGTACCTTTGTGTGAAATACTTATGTGAAAGCTGATCAAAGAGTGAGTGAAGTGATATTTGTAGGTTTGAAAGTGTTTGATAGTGTGTTATGTATAATTGTAAGTGTCCAAAACATTAGTGCATCGCCTACCTTTACATGTTTTTATGAGTTTTCTATCAATTTCTCTCCCTTTTTCAAGCATAGAATTAGTTTTAGGTGATAGATCCAAGGGAACCAACTCTCTCTAGAGGTTCAACCTCACTATAGGACACCCATAGCCTGAGGTTGTTCCTATTTTGTAGCTTAGTTAGAGAGAGCCTGAAGAACCCTCTCCAAAGGTATAAATTAATGCTATAATAGTTTTTGGTATACCCATGGGACCCATTCTCCTTGGCATAGCTAAAGTTTGGAGCTGAGGAGAAGTGTTTGTAGTAGGGGAAGATATTCATCATTATCAGAAGCTAAAGATTCTTTAGGTTGTAGAGTTCATAGCATCATCCAGGAAATACTCTCATGTCAAAGGTTACCACAAGGTCAACTAGTAAAGGTATTCCTTTTGAATTCATTGAGTTGCCTTCTACTTCATATAAAAGAGCAAGGTTTAGTAGGAAAAAACCTTATCCTCAAAAGAAATATTCATCTCATGGTCATCCTATTGTATCGATAAGTGTAATATTCACTATTTAGATGGCCATTATATGTAATCATAATTATGTGATGTATATGAATTAATCCTAGATTGGATAAGATAGAGCACACCTACACTTCTGATTGGGTATACACTTGTTAAGCGGAAACATGACCAATATGGGGATCTACTAGCTCTGATTAGGGTATCACTTGTCATAACATATCATGCTAGGAAGGGTTCTAAATCCTACAGTCTAACATAATTGTACAACAACCCTAAAAGAGTCCTATGATTTGATATTTCACTTATGCTAACAAATAAGAGAGTAAGTTATTATAATAACAAGAAAAGTAAACTAATCTAGTACACACCAAAGATTATGGCACAATGTGGGGGTTAAAAATAAATAAATAAACAACTAAAATAAACATGCATATGAGACATATACTCACAAAAATGTATACATAATCTTAATACATGGAAGAGAAGGATATATAATGCATTATCTATTCTTACAAAGGAGAAATAAAGTTAGGAATAGTTACCTTTGAAGATGAACCTGTCGAGCCTCAATATCTCCCTTGGCCAAGGTGCTTTGCAAGAGATTGTTGTGGTTTGTAAGGATGACCAAGATAAATTAGCTCTAGGCTACACAACCTACCTAAGCATCCAAAAGACTTCTCCATAAGATAAGATCAAAGCTCCAAAGAAAGTATTGAACCCTAAATCTTTATTCCTCAAGTAGAATGGTCAATAAGTAGATGTTCATTCACACTTGTTCACTTCATTCAACTCTCTCTTATGAAATGGTGGTAAATGACCTTGTATATATAGGCAAATCTTACCTAATTTTTTTTGGACATGTTGGCTATACTAGGTTGATCAGGTTGACCTAGCATATTTTTGAGCTAACTCCTAAATTTTGTGCTAGGTCAGCCAGGAGGCTAATAAACCAAAAGAGCTAAAGTATCCCCAAAACACACTAGGTTGACTAGGTTGACCTAGTTTATTGAATAGGTCAAAAGGGTAATAAGGTAAAAAATGAAGGAATTAAGCATGACAATGATTAGAATGGATAGGAAAGAGAGAAATAAGCTTAGGGTTCAAGGTCTTAGGAGACAAGTATGTATATGGCAAGTGGCAAAAGGAATAACAATCTTATGAAGCAATGATGGTTTAACCACCCCTTTCCTGATACACCCCTTAAGGTATGTACTCAGAGAGATTGAGACTCGATAGGTTCCTATAAGATACAAAGTGTTAGTAATCAATAAAAGTTTGAAAATATTATGAGTATACATATGCCCCAATTGAAGCTCATCATGTGTCATGTAAGTGCAACACATGATGGTGCTTTAAAAGAAAACATGATAACACATAATGTTGATGCTAAGTATGGTGAAGTATGTAGAAAATAAGATAAATGAAAGGATAGAATTGAAAAATGCATACCTTTAACTTACCTTAATGCTGTAGATAAAGAAGTAGACTACAAGAAAGTGAAGGTGTTCAATGTAAAACATATTAGGTGAACCTATAGAAGTTAGTGCAAAAAATAGCCAAAACTAGAAATTTTTGGAAAATGGGCATATAGTAGTGGAAAATAATCTCTACATCACCATGAATCCAACACATTTTACAAATTGCCAAATGGATGAGCAGAAACAAAGATATGAGCAAAATAAGGAAGCTGAAGGAAAATAATTGAAGAATTTTAATTGCTAAAAAGTGGTTTTAAATAGGAAAAAGAGAATTCATTTTGTTATTTTGAATTATATGAAAAGAGAAAAAGGACTCTAGAGATAAAATGAGCTAGGATGGTGAGGAAATGACATATTAGGTGAGAGGGAGCTCCAGGAACAATAACAGGTGTACTATAGGTATGCATCTATAGATCTCAAACTAATTTTTGAAATTTGTATTGAATTAAGTGAATTTTTAGGAAAATTTGAATTTAAGCATTTATATATGTCAAAAATGAACCAAATTTAGATTCTAAGGGTAGAAAATAGGAAGATAGGAAATGGGTTTGAAGGAAATAGGGAGAAAACAAGAAAAATGCACATTTTTAGCAAAATATACTTTGTCAGCACACATAATATACTAGGTTGACTAGGTCAAACTAGTAGGTTAAATCAAGGTAAAAATCCATATGTCCAACCTAGTAGGTATAGGTCGACCTAGTGTAGTCTATAAGCTAAGACCTAGTGGAAAAGTGTCCAGTTGGTCTGTAAGGGCCATAATGGAAACTTAACACCAGGGAGAAAATAAGAGAAAAATAAGAAATTTAGGATAAAATTAGATAAAAATAGGGAAAATTTGGTCAAACTAGGTTGACTAGGGAACCGAAATAAACATTGAAAAGCATGTAGAAAGTTGAAAGAGGGCTAAAATGGCCCGAAATGACCAAAGAACGGTAAGAGGGACCAAATAGGATAAAATAGATAAAAATGAATAAATTATGCTTATTTTTTTATTAAAAATAGAATGTATAAAGAATGTATTGTGATTATACATGACATGGATGAACTAACCCATCCTTTATTGTTTCTTAATTTCAAAGACAATCATAGTTATAGAGGTTGTTATATGTGTCTTGGTTTCTAAATTTGTTAGATAGGTTGACAGATGGAAATAAAGCTAGACTGGTAGCCATGGGTCTAGGAGGTATAGCTAGATGTGTAGGATCCCCCTTAGTGTAGATGTGTTGGTCATGTTCCTTGGTTGTTGGGAATGATTGACTAACACCTTCAAATGGGAGGTGGATGGGGATGTGATAGAGGTGGCTATCACACTAGAAGATGTCCATGCCATCCTTATACTACCCATAGTAGGAGTACCAATGATCATAGGGATACCAAATAACATAGAGGAGAGGAGAGCCTTAGCCATGTGGGATATAAGCTTAGAGATGATATTACTAGGGTGGAGAGTGAGTATGGATGATGTGTATATATCATATATTTTGGATCTCTAGAAGGTAGTGATAGATGTGTGACATAGTGAGTGATTTATGACAAGTTGGATGGCAAGGTACCATTATACATGGTAGCCTTGAGCAGGATGGTGCTAGATGAGGGAGTATTATATGATTTGGGCTCTATCATATAGGTTAGCTTGTTCATGATTTTTTCAAGATGCAGGTCAGAGGACATAAGACCATGGGACCGGTCATACTACTAACATTATGGATATTTGAGAAATTTCCTATGTATCAATTGGTTGGGTTACCCAATGTGGTTGATGATAGGTCACTTTAGGTGAGGACATGGAGGGAGGACTAGGTAGCATGAGCCATGCCCCACTGCTAGTACTATAGATGGTGAGACATGCTGACATAGTATGGTGACCATATGAGAAGCTAACGACTACTTGGGAGAGATGACACATAGTTAGACCAATGTTAGAGAAGAGAGGTAATATGACACTATACATGGTAGAGAGAGACACATATGGTGGCACAGGTGCTAGGGAAAATGGGTCTACCTCATCCAATGACATCAATAATCATACTCTAGTAGTTGACTCAACATGTGAGAGAGCCACAAGGGAAGAAGGGACTTGGACCATTGGTAGTGAGATTGACATTGAGGCCACATCAGGAGTGACCATGGACTAGGCAAGCATGATGAGGGGTAGAGTAGGAGGAGGTAGAGGAAGAGATAAAAGATGTACCACCACCAGATCCATAGAGAGATAAGATAAAACCATCAAATACATGACATCGATGGAGGTAGGAGAGAGTAAATACCATCATCATCCTTGGTGAGTCAGTAGAGAAGCCAAAAGAGAGATAGATGAAAGAGAGATCACTCAAGCATAGGTTGAGACAAACACGAGCCATGATATCCAAGTTTGAGATAAGGATGTAACCTATAAAGGAGGTATTATGAGGCTACACAGATAGGGAGACTGTGCTAGGTGGTCATACAGATGGTGAGACCATAGAAACTGAGACACATCTAGGTATGAAGATGGTTGAATTGTTGCTTAAGTTTGGAAATAGATATTGTGAGATATGATAGTGTTATAACATCCATTTGGTGTGAATTTTTAGGTGTACTTAGGGATGAAGAGGACAAATGAGGGTCCCTAGTTAGGGGAGCACTCCATGACATCCTATATGGGAATCTACATTTGTATGACCCATGACACTTGAGGATCTGAGTATACCATCTACACCAACTTAGGTGAGCTGGTTCAGACTAATGGGAGAGGTTATGAGGTAGATATAGATGTAGAGAGAGGGTGTAATCACCAATAGAGATGGGTGTAGGGTAGAGGTAGGCCTGACTATCCCTAGTTGATGAGAGAGCTACACATCTAGACATAGTGACACATATGACATAGGCATATATGGCAATGTAGACTCAATTAATGTAGGAACATGAAGCGACCCAAACCAAGTTGGTATAGGCACAAGTGTAGATAGCACATATATAGGGATAGGTAGAGTGATTGATATCTTAGACTACCTCATTACAGTGTACCATTCAAAAGAGTCATACCAATGCCTCAGTAGGCAACATGGCTAGGCCATGAAATAGACATGATGGAGCTTAGACCTAGAGCTAGAGCATTGTATATGATTATATATGTTGTATCAAACTCATGGTTTATACATGATGTATCATTTTGGATTATGGTGTTGGTTGTGTATGTTTTCTTTATGATGGTTGTGTTTGTTTATTATGGTTGAGGACGTGGATGCTTTGGATATATTTATTTTTAGCACATGTATTTATCTTTGTTGTATATGATATAGGAAATATACGTGGTGTGGTTTCTTTTCTAGCATTATGGATTACACATGCATGATTAAAAAGATATAGGCCAGAAAGGACTTGGAAAAATATAATCAATAAAATAAATGTGCTACACACTACTTCAAGTTGGTAAATGTGTAATAAAAAAAATGAATAAGTATACAAATCCAAAAAAATGGTAAACAAGATTGTAAAAGGGGATTTTTTTTTCAAACCAGAGTGAAAGATTTTTGCACCAAATTAAAACAAATAAAATCATACTAAATATCACATTGAGAAGTATGACAAACAATGTAATAAAATGGAAGGTATGTAAAAGGTCATAGATGGTAATTAAAAAAAATAAAAATTAAGTCAATTAATTATACTATTTCATGATGAGAAGTACAAAAGAAAAACAAAATTTGTAAAAACTTAGTCTTAAATTTATCATACTAATTCAAGATGGGAAGTATGAAAACTTCAAGACATGGTTGTAATCTTACATGCACTCAGAAAATAAAAGGTGAAAGAAAAATTAAGTAAGCATAAGACATACTAAATATCAAGATAGGAAATATGTCAATTACATGTAACCTCATATTCAATCGAATCTTATCTCTTAATTAACACATGTAATTTAGATGGTTACTTATTTACTAGAAAATTTAATGAGGGTCAGGTCTTATCTATAGTCTTATACTGCAACTCACAAAATAAAAACCCAAGAGGTACCAAATTAAGATTGGTAAGTAGAAGGACAAGGAATGGTAAATCAAGGATGTGGTTAATAGGATCGAAAATGTGATAATTTGTGAGTGATGTCAAGTCTTATCTGTGATCTTCCAAAGTAAGTCACAAATGAAATCCCATGGGGAGTGATCAGAAATCAAAACAATATATCTCAAGAGGAAATATGAGAAAAGAATGAAAAATGGAGTGTAAAAATAAAATACTTAGGAATTTTATGAGAAAAACTTAGGAGGCAAGAGGCATACTAAAGACAAGAGAAGACACTAAGTAACTAGTGCTCATCTATGTATAAAAGAAACCTATTCCCTATAGATACAAAGCTTTGTAGGTAGATAAGTGTGCTACTAAAATCAACTCATGAAGGTAGATTGGTACAAGGAAAATTAAAATATACCTACCGCGTGCACCACCACCCCCCCCCCTCCCACCCCCCACCCCCACATGATGTGTTCCCCACTCCTCAAGACCCCTTACAAAGCTGTCAGTCTACTACAAAGATTGGGTACTTATGGAAGAAAGTAGGTATCACTAGAAGAATTGGTTTTTATCTTTCTCTTCTAATCTACTAGCCTACCACAACCCAAAGGACCTTGGATCTATTATGAGGTCAACTATGGAGTTTTATCTTTGACTAGAAGAAGGAGATGTGATTTGAATTATGTCTTTTAGTGTGATTATACTTTTTAAGATATTTTTGCCTTTTGATATCATTGCCTTTTGTTTAAATGATTTGGATTTTAACTTTCTTTTGAAGGCCTTTTTTAAGATTCCTCCTCCTTATGGACTTGGAATGACCAATCATGAGAGAGATAGTGATACACATGTATGAGTTGTAGGCTAAGGCTAAAGGAATCTAGGTAACCTAAGACAAAAGACTGACTAGGACACTTAGGCTTGATAATGAACAAGTATGTGATCTCAAGTCTCTATCATGTATATTCTTAGTTTGTAAAAAAGGAAGAAGGAAAAAGGAGATCCAAAGGTGGACCGGTAAAATGAAATAGGAATGAGAAAGATTGTTTGCTAACTGATCACATGGTAAAAGGAGATAATAACCAAAGGGAATAGGGTAGATATAACCAAGTCACCATGAAAACTATCTATGAAAAATAAAGATAAGAAAGAAAAAAATCATGAAGATACAAGGGAAAAGTTTTGAGAAAAAAATATAAAGGAAAAGAAAGAAATGATAAGTGAAAAATAGCCATGATAAGGAAAAGACAATTATATGCGAAATGTAAAACAAAAACATAAGCTAACTATAGTACAAAAAGAAGGAAAAACATGATATAAGATAGAAAATAATTTGACACAATTTCAAATGATATAATGAAAATATAAATAAGATTAAAGCATACGTTCCATCCAAATATAAATGAGAAAGCACCATGCATGTAATCATAAATACTAGTAAATCTATCCACACATTATCCAAGACATCAGATAGATATCTATGAAGCTGAACATGAATTGCTACTAATGTTTCATCAATTTTTACTAAATACTATGAAAATACTTTTTTTTCAAGTCTCCTTAACCTAAAAAGTAAGAATACTCATTGGATCATGTTAAGGACATAAATTGGGCAAAAGATGGTTAGTATAATGTGTGGGAATTGGATCTATCCGAGATGTATGAATCACCAGTCGAGAAAGATCCATCGGTAAAGGAGGGTCCACGGGTAGAGAAAGAACCATAGGTAGAGGTACAGAACGTGGTGAAGGGACAATAGGAGGTGTAGCTATGGGAAAAGAAGGGGGATCCTTCTTGTGAGAATGACCTATGGGAGGAATGATAAAAGGTCCAAGAATAGATATAAGATGGTTTAAGATGTTGTTGAAGGATACGACAATGAGCAGTGTGATGTGTACCGCATTGGTGCCATAGACAATACCTCTCACCATACTTAGGTATATATTCAGGAAGGATCTTTGGAGGAGGGAAGGTAGTGTCTATTTATGGGGAAGAAGGATGCAAGGTATTAATATATTATCTCAACTTATGATAATAGGTAGAAGAGTGATTATTTATCCCATAGAAGAAACATATATACTTGTGAGTATTTTTAAGATAAACACTCTTAGGAGAAGGTGTAATAGGTGTGGAAGAAGAAAGAGATGAAACATCAGCCCATTTGGTGGGTAGAGGATCCATATTAGGTAAAGGAAGCAAACCATCACCAAGAGAAGGTGGTGATGGAAAAAGAATGAAACTAGGCTTAATAGAAGGAGTACTAGTGGAAGAAATAAGAGTAGGCTCGATAATAGTGGAAATAAAAATAATAAATGATTTTGACACAAGTTCCACTATGGGAGGGTTGGGATCAATAGAAGGTTTAAGGAGGGTTACACTAACATTAGGGGTGAACCAATGATGAGAGTCAAGGAACCTATCAAAATGATAAGGTTCGGTCATAACATGATCTATGAGCATAGTCCTATGAGGCTCCTAAAAAATTGGAGGTGTCGACACCATATCTACTTTATGATAAAGAGGAACAATGAAAGAATAAAGAACTATAAATATTGAAACACAAGAAGATGCATGAAAATAATTAAGCAAATAAGAATGATAATGCATAATCTTGGTATTATAGGCTTGGACAAGACTACCTAATAAATGATCATCTAAAGAGTAGCCATCGTCATAATCTAGTGTATGAAGATCAATGACATAAGTTAGAGTAACTTTGTCATAAAAAGAAGCATGGTGAATAGAATGTTGAGTTTTGGATAAGAATATGGGAATTTCATCACAAGGAGGTTTGTGAGAATGAGGTTGTAAGGAAGCAAAAATCTATGAGATAAGATGAGGCATGAGAGAAAAAGTTTTGATATTTAAGTTAATCTCATTAGGTTCATCATCATCGAAGTCTAAAAGGTTGGGAGGAATGTTACCAATGAACTTGGGATGCCCATTGTAACCTCTAGTTGAGTTGACAGTAAAATTTAAATGTTGTGACTCACAAAATGGAATGCTAGGCAAAGGATCAAGAGTAGGAATTTTGAAAACACCATGATCTTGGAATTGTTCAAAATTCTAAGGGTCAGTATCTCCTTGAATCCTATAAATGGCTACATTATGAGGGAATTTAACACATTGGTAGGTAGAAGAAGCTATATCTCACATAAAATGAGTCCATGACCTACCAATCAAGATGTTATAAGAAAGGGGAAAGTTAAAGATCATCACCTTTACATGGATAGTGACAGGTGGGATAGTAATGGGAAGCCACACACAACCAAGAGGAGGCATTTGCCTTCTATCATATCCTTAGCAAGTGATACGTGTAGACTTAATATTGCATTATGAATATCCAAGGGTCTTAATGAAATCAATAGATTCAACACAAATACTAGAACCCTTGTTAATTAATGCTTGTTTAACTTGGATATCACTTATTTGGATGCTATAAATAAGGGAGGATCATCTACAAAAATTAGAATCTCATCAAGAATCATAAAGATGGGAAATTTTAAATAAAGATAAGTGTTGATAGTTTCAACAACATTAATGGACATCTCTTCACATTGTTGTAAGATACTATCCTCAAAACCAGATAAGGTTGCGTTCCATCTTGCTAAAGAAGGACGAGGGACATTCATCTCAAATAATAGCTACATAAGATGGTTCTAATGATGGAGAGAGGTCCTCATAAGCTCAAGAAATATAATTTGAGATGGGAGATTAGTGAGCTCCACAATGGGATCCCACTCATCATAAACCATGAAAAGATTGTTAGATATAGGTGCATAATGGTTTAGAAGGTCTTCGGAAGGAGGAGTCGAAGAACATTGAAATTTGTGTTGATAAGAATGAGAAGTTTTATAATAAGGTTGTAAATCATTTGGTGATGAAGAATTAGTTGGTTTAGATTGATCTTGAAGCTTGGAAGAAGTGTTAGTAGAAGGTTGATTATCATTGGAAGATTGATTATCATTAGTATTATAAGATGATGGAAGAATGGTAGAAATAGAATGGGATGTGTTATCCAAGGGAGAATCATAAATTGGACTATCATAAAAGGTTATAAAATATTCTTACCCTCACTCATTCAAATGAGTTGGAGAAGAATTTTGGATAACATGGTATGTTTTATGGGGAGGTAGGGTTTAGATAGGTTGTGATTCAATGAAATCCACCACCCTTCACATATTAGACATGATAACCACATTCTCTTCAGAAGTTGGTTCAACAAGAATTTATACATTATTGGTGGAAGGAGTGGGCTTGTCTTGGTTTTCTTAAATAGGTTGATGATTAGGTAAATGATCTTTATAGATAGCTAAATTAGCGTTTGATTGATTCAAGGCTTGAGTTTTGTCATGACTTTTTTAGTCCTTAAAAGCATTTTCATAAGATTTTTGATGCTTGTGAATGATAGAATCATGATCAAAGTTATGCCCAAGAAGAAAGTCCATAGCTAAATTATAAAGTTGTCTACAGGTCTCATGAGAGTGACCCCAACTAGCATGAAACCAACAAAACTTGCTAGGATCATACCAAGTTTTCATAGGATGAGTAGGGTTAATCTCTTAAGGAAGAGGCTTAGGTAGACATTTAAGTGTTAGTGAAGATAAATGAGGATTAGTATATTATTGAGGAGGAATTGGTTCTAAAGAAGGGGCATGAATGACAGTTTGAATATTGTGAATGGTATCATATGAATCAGTAACACCATCATTGGTAATATTGTGGTTTTTGTTTTTAAGTAATAAACGAGGACCCATGATGGGTTAAGGTGGCTCAAATTGATGCATAAGGAAATCTTGTCTTTTGGCTTGGTCAATAGCCTCCTCCAAGGTATGTGGAGAGAGGATATAGACTCCATATTGTAATTTAGGATAAAGAGCATTGGTAAAGAGATGAAAGATATTGTCATTGGCCATGCTATTTTCACACTTGTTTGACAAAGTCTTCCATCATTTAACAAAGGCTTGGGCAGTTTCATTTTTGTTTTGTTTGCAATTGATGAAATGGGCCAAAGTGTTTTCAGGAAGATCACTAGTTTGGAATTATTATACTAAAGCATTCACTAAATCCTCCAAAATAGTAATGGAATGAGGTCTAAGTTGATTATACCAATTAAAGGCATCACCTGTGAGGGTTTTGGAAAGGAGTTTGGTAGCAACAAAGGTTTTTAATTTGATCCAATCCTTATAAAAATTTATAGATGTTTTAAGATGAATGGTAGGATCAGTTGATCCATTTTAATAGATTGTAGGTGTTATACCTCCAATGTCAATGTTAGCAATTTGAGTAATGAGAGGTTCATTTTGTAGATGCTTGATGGTTTTATTAACTAAAGGAGGTTGAGGAATGAGATTTCCTTGAGGATATCAGAGAGGGGGAGGAGGAACACTTTGGTTATGTGTGCCCAAGTCATTGGTTGAGGATTGGGTTGAAGATGAAAAAGGTGGTTCTGCATTCACATCATTTGATTTGTATTATGATCTTGGAATGTGTTCATTTGATTGAGAGTTTGTAATAATAGTTGATGAGTTTGATTAGTATTATTAGAAATGGTATTCGTGTTTGTGTTGGTATTAATGGCTTGAGTACCAATATTAGTGTTGATATGAGCTTGAGAAGAGCTATGATAATTTGAGGCACTAGTGGAAAAATTTGAGGTAAAAGATGGACTAGTAAATGGTTGAGAGGAAGAAGCACTAGAAACATGAGTGCCTTGGGTAGAAAACACTGAACTAGTGGAAGGATTAAGGATAGTGGGTCTTATGAGAGGCCCACTAGATGTAGAACCTACCATGGTAGTTGAGATACTAGGCATGGAGGTAGAAGAAGTTAAGGAAGAAGATGTCATGGCATAAGGAGTAAAGATTGAAGAAAGAGGCTGAGAAGTAAAGAAAATGGTACCCCCAAATCTAGTTGAGAAAGTGAGATTAGGAGAATGAGGTTCTTTAGCTTGATGGCTAATCATGAGGTTATAAATGGTGGAAGGATCCTTCCCTCTATGTTGAGGGAATTCCATGATAAAGAAAAACATTTTAGGAGTATAATATAATTCACACTGATCTCTAAGATAATAGGAGGGTTTTGATGTAAAGAGGTATGAGGAGGGGTCCCATAGTCCATCGTGTGGATTATAATATGAACATTACTAGCATTATTGAAAAGAACCCTACTTTGTCTATGGGAGATCCTATTAGGATTGGTAAATTACATCATGCCTATTGTTAGAGATTTAGTGTTGTCACCAAATAGATAGTCCATGATGAAAGGAGAACAAGCAAGACTAAGAAAACAAAGAAACAGAAAGTGACTGAAACTAAACTAGGTCAACTTGGTTGACCTAGTGTAAAAATAGGGACTATGAAACTGTACAGGGTCCACATAATCAACCCAATATAGAGAAAAAAGACTAATAGAAAGGGGGTAAAGGCTTGTAAATAGTCCTAGGTTAACCAAGTCAATCTAGTGTAGTGTACAGGGGCTGAAAAAGATGCTAGGTCAATAGGGTCGATCTAGTACATTGAACATGAAGTAAAAGAAAGAGTTGATAATAAGTTTGTGAAATGAAACAAGATAGTTTGTAGTTAATATAAGAAATTAAATGATAAAATTAAATAAATAGTCAATTAAATTGATATTTTCTAATCTAATTGATGTACACAAATCAAAACCTTATACTACTATTAGCCAATGCATGTTTTTGCACACACAATTGAGCAAAGAGTAAGCAAACAACTTGGAAAGTAAAGCTAGATAATTGGTCAACCTAGAATGTTAATTAGATTAATAATAATAATTTTAAATGATAGGAAGTTGGCTATAAACAAGGTACTAAATAAAAATATATGGATGGTTTCAAGTGAGTTTAAGATGAAAAGTACTATAGTGGAAATGATATAGGCTTGGTATTGGGGTCTACCCCTTCACTTCACACACCATAGTGATAAGGGTGTTAGGTGTTTAGCTCGAATATACCAATAAACATGATTTATACTTGACTAGAGTATCAATTTGGATTCCCCCTTGCCGATGAAATCCAACTAGGTTGGCCTGGGTAGTCAAATGTTAAAATGCTTATTGATGTTATGTGATTTGGCCATGTGTACATAAAATAGAAATAGTGAAACTAAGTGGTTAATTAAAAATCTCCTAATTAGAATATGTGAACTATTCTAAGCATGTAAACAACTAAAATAAAAGATGTGATTAACATACAAGGTGAATTCCAGCTTTGAAATAAGGTATAGTAAAAACACTATATACACAACATACAAAACTAGGTCAATAGAGTCAAGCTAGTAATACCAAAGATAGGACCTAGAAAATGTATTAGGTCAACTAAGTCAACTTATTTGTTTTAGACAACACACACAAAATATAGAATTGGGTTGACCAAGTCGATCTAGTTTGGCTGTGTAGGGGTAGTTTTGAAGATTACAAAACTTGAAAGGAAAGTATAGAATAGAAAGAGATAGAGAATAAAAGACTAAACTTAATGGTTCAGATATGGAAATGAGAATATTGTTGATCAATAACCTTGGATAAATCTATCAAAAACTTGCAAACTAGGTCAAGCTAGTAGACCAAGTAGTAAAGAAACCTACTAAAAAAGTGTTTAAAATGCACTAGGTCAACTTGGTTGACTTAGTAGGTTGAACAGGTTATCTAAAAATTTACTAGGTTGAGCTAGTCAACCTAATAGGCTAATATGGAAGTTTTAAAAACTAAAATATGTACTGGGTTGAGCTGATCGATCACATTGTACAAGAACTTGCTACAAAGTGGCTAAAAATGTGCTAGGTCAACTTGGTCAACCTAGTAGGCTGAATTGAAAGTCTAAAAAGTGTTGAAAACCTATACTGGGTTAAGCTGATTGATCCAATTACCTGATCTTGCACACAAAAATAAATAACTAGGTCGATAGAATAAAACTAGTATGTCAAAATATATGATAGAAATGATGATAAAAAGAATAAAATTAGTGAAAGAAATCCTACAAGGGTTAGTTTCACATCAGGTTTACCAAAATTTATGTAATCAAAATTACATGATGTATATGAATTAATCTTGGACCAAGGAATAAAGAAACCTATGGAAAAAGTGTTGAAAATGCACTAGGTTAACCTAGTCAACTTAGTAGGTTGAATAGAATGTCTAAAAATGTACTAGGTTGAGATGGTCAACCTAATAGGCTAATATGGAAGTCTAAAAAACTAAAATCTATACTGGGTCAAGCTGATCAATTAGGTTGTATAGGAACTTGCTATAAAGTGGCTAAAAATGTGCTAGGTTGACCTGGTCAACCTAGTAGGTTGAACTAGAAGTCTAAAAAGTGTTGAAGACCTATACTGGGTTGAGCTGATCGATCTAGTTTCCTGATCCTACACATAGATAAGAATAATTGGGTCAATAGAATCAAACCAATATGTCAAAATATATGATAGAAATGATAACAAAAAGAATAAAATAAGTGAAAGAAACCCTACAAGGGTTAGTTTCACATCGGGTTCACTAGAATGTATGCAATCAAAATTGCATGATATATATGAATTAATCCTAGATCGGATAAGATAAAGCACACCTACACTTTCAATTGGGTATACACTTGTTAAGAGGGATCATGAACAATATGGGGATCCACTATACCCGATTAGGGGATCACTTGTCACAACATATCATGCTAAGAAGGGTTCCAAAGGCTATAGTCTAACACAATTGCACAAAAACCCTAAAAGAGTCCTATGATTTGATATTTCACTTATGCTAATAAACAAGAGAGTAAACTATTATAATAACAAGAAAATTAAACTAATTTAGTGCGCACCAAAGCTTGTGGCACAAAGTGGGAGTTAGAGCAAAACAAATAAACAACTAAACTAAACATGCATAGGAGATATATACTCATGTCAATGTATAAAAAATATTAATACTTGGAAAAGAAGAATATATACTGTATTATCTATTTACTCTTATAAAGGATAAATAAATTTAGGAATACTTAACTTTGAAGATGAACCTATCGAGCCTCAATCTCTACCTTGGCCAAGGTGCTTCACAAGAGCTTGTTTTGGTTTGTAAGGATAACCAAGATAAATTAGCTCTAAGCTACACAACCTACCTAAGCATCTAAAATACTTCTCCATAAGATAAGATCAGAGCTCCAAAGGAAGTATTGAATCCTAAATCTTTAGTCCTCAATTAGAATGGTTAATAAGCAAATGTTTGTTCATACTTCTTTTCTTAATTTAACTCTTTGTTATGAAATGGTGGTAAATGACCTTATATATATAGGTGTATCTTACCTAAAATTTTTTGGACATGTCAATTACACTAGGTCAATTAGATCGACCTAGCATGATTTTGAGCTAACTCCTAAAGTCTGTGCTAGGTTGGTTAGGAGGCTAACAAACTAAAATAGCTAATGTGTCCCCAAAACACACTAGGTTAACCAGGTCAACCTAGTTTGTTGAATAAGTCAAAAGGGTAACAAGGTAAGAAATGAAATAATGAAGCATGACAATGACTGAAATGGATAGGAAAGAGAGAAATAAGCTTAGGATTCAAGGTTCTAGGAGATAAGTGTGTAGATGAAAAGTGGCAAAAGGAGCAACAATCTTACAAAACACCGATGGTCTACCCACCCCTTTCTTGGTGCACCTCTTAAGGTATTCATTCAAATAGACTGAGAATCGATAGGTTCTTGTAAGATACAAAGTGTTAGTAATCAATAAAAAATTAAAAATATTATGTGTATACAACCATATTAAATCAAGTGTTTATTCCATTTAATAGTGGTAGTCCACTAAATTTTAGCCTCGTTTTATGACATTCATGTGTGTGCCCTTAAGATTATCCCATTATTTTTGGGAGAAAATCAAACAATTCCTATTGAGCACATCCAAGATGTTGTCAACATTTTTTCAATGCACAATGTTGTCTAAGAAAATGTAGCTATTAGATTGCTTATTGCTTCCTTCAAAGGAAAAACACTGTAATGGTATAGAAACCTCCCACTAAATTTCATTGCTACTTGTGATGAATTAAGTTCAACCTTAGTTAGACAATTTGAGGACAAATATTACCACCTATCTATGGTTAAACAATTGACTACCATAAAGAGAGATCCTCATGAGTTCATGTGCAATTTTAACCTTAGATTCTAAAAGACATGGACTAGAATACATATATTTATTAGAACATCCCTAGAATATGCCTTCTTATATTATCTAAAAACCATCAACTCTAATATTAGTGTGATGATACAGTCAATGTGTGGTATTACCTTCCTAAATGCTTATGAGGTTACAATAAGAGCAGAGAACAGCTTGATACAAGTTGGTAAGATCTCTCCAAGGCCTCTAATTCCTATATTTCCATAATTAAAGTCTATTCCAGCCCCTAAAGTTCCTCAAATTCTATATTTATCCCCTATTCTTTCCCCTCAAGCCCAAGTTACAACCCTTTCTAGTCAGGATAATGAGCTTGGAGAGTTGGAAGGTTTGTTACAATATTTTGGTAATGAAATAGCATAACTCAAAAGGTAGTAGTACTAGGATAATAGGCCTTATCAACAATAGAATCAGACTACCTATCAACCCTTTAGAGGTCAAAGGCTTCCTTATCAAGGTTTTAGAGAAAATAGACCACCCTACCAACCACAAGGAGCCATAACTCAAGCTAAACCATATGCAAATCTTGATCCTGATGTACCTTCCACTTTAAAATCTATTATTCCCACACCACCTCAAAACACCTTAATATAGGATTTAGGTTGGTAACCCTCTAATCTCAATGATGCTTAGAACCAAGCCTTTGTGTCACAAAATATTACTATGCCAAAAATGACATAAGATTATTTTTCTCTTCAAAGAAGTCAATATCAAGGGACAAGTTTGGTATCACAAGGAGAGAATCAACAATTTCAAGGGCAACTTGATGCCATTAATGTGAATTAACAAATGGATGATCATGATGCATTCAATTAGGGTGTTGAGACTAGTAATACAAATGGTTAAGTTGTAGCTCTAACTAGAGATAAAAGGGGAGTCATTGATGAGGCTCAAGATGTGAGTAACACTTCAAGTACTCCTAATTTTGTTTCCAATAATGCCAAGGATCAACTTGTTGCCCTTATAACACAGAAAAATTAGAATATAGAGGTTGGAAAGGTTCATCAAGTACCTCTAATTCGTGAGTAACCAATGGTTTAAAAAGTGTAGCCAAAGGTTAGTAGAGCTCAATTAAGTATATTAGATCAAATGAAGAAGTATAACATCAACATTAGCATGTGGGATTCCCTCTCTATTCCAGAACAAAATGACATGCTCATTCAAGAGCTTTCAACTCTTAAGTTGTCTCCAAAATTAGTTGAGAAGGAATGTGTTGTCTTAACTTATTCATATCATCAAACTAAGCAAAAGTATATTAGGTACATAAGATGGTAAAGGTAGACATAATTGAGGTAAAATCAAATAAAACTCCTCCTTTCTACCTCTCTTTGATAGTTGGTGACACTTTGGTTCATAATTGTATGGTAGATAGTGGAGCCAGTAACACTGTTATGCCTAAGCAAATTATAGATAAGTTTGGTCTTGTTTATAAACCAAATACTAAAGGAGTATTGCAGCTATATGGAACACTAATGAAGAAAATAGTAATTATTGAAGCTATAAATTTGACATTACCTGCTTGTCCCAATGTTACCATTTAGTAGGGTGTAGTTGTGGTGGACTTGACTCCCTACTTTGACATGTGTCTATCAAGGGACTTCACCTCAAATATTGGAGGATATTTATCAGCGGATTGGACATATTTGATGTTTAGAACCAAGTATGGTACCAAGGTAACAATGCATTCTAAACCCAATGCACCTTTCCATTTGGATCCATATATACCAAGTATTATGAACACTAACTATGTCATCTCAGATGAGGTGCTAGAAACTAGTGGAATGGAAATTGAATCACATTTAGATGGAGTTTCAGATCTATTCTTGATGAGTGGGCCTCTAATATACATGATCACAATCCTTATAATATATTTTAAGAATAAGGACTTGATTTTTATTACCTCCACAAGAATGATGCACCAATTCCAACCATGATGAAGGATCATGAGTCTAGTGATGGTCAATGGAAATTATACTTTGATGAGTTAAGGAATAAACATGGTACTAGGGCTGAAATGATTTTGATTTATCTAGAAAATTAAAGGTATTTCTCTTCTATTAAGTTTTAGTTTGGCTGTTCAAAAAATGTTTCAGAATATGAGGCAATAGTTCATGGTTTGTAATGGGCTAAGAAGATGAAAGTCAACACCTTGAAAGTTTTAGTGATAGTGAGATTGTATTTCACCAAGTAAGAGGTCTTAATTTATGCAAAAATTTATTTCTTAGATCTTATAAGAATAATGTGTGGGGATTACTTGAGGATTTTTAGGCTTTCAACATTCAGGCAATACCAAGAGATGAGAACAAGCATGCATATAGGTTGGCTGCCATTGGAGCTCAATTTAATATCCTAGCTAATATAAAAAGTGAAAAAAATTAGTCACACATTAAGGTGGTTTTAAGGCATTCTATTCTAGATAACCATGAGAATTAGCAAGTGTTTGAAGATGACAATAAAATTGTCATATTCTTACAAGAAGAGGCTAAGTTTGACTTAAGAAATCAATCAAATTTCTTGCAACAATATGGTGATCAGATTGTGCAACTAAAAAAAAATATGTTGCCCAAGGGATTGGTCATGATTGAGAACATATTCAGTGGTGATGATGAGTTGAGAAAGGAAAAGTCATCTTTGTCAACAAAAGAGGAACACTATGCTAATGTGGAGATTACAGCTGGTAATAATTTGAAGTTGGGTAAGGTATGAAATCCTTCACAAAAGGAAGATTTCATTAAATTTTGTACAAGTTTTTTTGATGTGTTTGCATGGAAATATAGTGATCTCAAGGGATTTTATCCAAATCTATCTCAACACACCATTGAATTAGACGCTAAAACTAAACTAGTGAGACAAATACAAAGACTTATCAATCTAAAGCTTGAGCTTTGATGAGAAATAAACTTCACAATATCATAAAGTCAGCTATTATATGTCCAATCAAGCACTCAAATTGGGTGGCAAACCTTTTTCTAGTATGGAAGAAGAATGGTGAGATTAGACTATGTGTTGACTTTCATGATTTGAACAAGGCTTCCCTTAACAATCACTATCCATTTCCATCTATGGAACAAATTTTGTAGTTGGTTGAGGGTTTAAAGAGGTTTTCTTTGTTGGATGGATATAGTGGTTACAATCATATTTTAGTCAAGGAAGAGGACCAATTCAAGATAGCCTTCACTACAAAATGGGGGCCATTTGCATATAGAAAGATGCACTTCAGTTTATCCAATTCTGGAGCAACCTTTCATAGAGCCATGGATATGGCATTCCAAGGCCTTCTTAACATGTTTGTACTTATTTATTTAGATGAGACAATAGTGTTATCAAAGAATGCAAGTGAGAACATGGTTCACCTCAAATAAGTGTTTGAAAGGTGTAGGAAATTTGGGGTATCTTTAAATCCCCAAAAATGTGTCTTCTCAGTTTATGAAGTTAAGCTCCTTAGGCATGTGATTTTAAAATATGGTTTGAGTATAGATCCTTAATTCCCTTGCCCAAGCACAATAAGGCTTTACAAATCTTCTTAAGGAAAATCAATTTTATAAGAAGATATATTTTGGATTTTACTACTTTAGCTAAGCTCCTTAAAACATGCTAAAGAAGAATCATAGTTTGAATTGGTCCAAGGAAGAATTAAAGAGTTTTGGAGAGATCAATAAGGCCATAGCTAGTGATCCTACACTTGTAAACCCATATTTCACAAAGTATTTCATTTTGTACACCTATGCTAACATGGACACCATTTCAAACATTCTTATGCAATAGAATCAATAGCCTTCTTCACTCAAGGCCTGGAAGGGTATGAAACAAGGTACTCTTTTATTGAAAAACATGTACTTTCAGTTATAAGATCTCTAAAAAAATTAGATACTTTTTATATAATAATAAGATACACCTAATGCTTGCCCATCCAAGTATTAAGGAGTTTATCTTGGCAAAGACATAAATGAGAGAAGAGTTGGTTAGATAATGAAGGTAATGGAGTATAATGTGGAAATCAAGGTCACAAAGCTGATTAAAAGCAAGTGACTTTGTGATCATCTAGCCCAAGAATTACAAGAGGCTAATGAGGTGGTTTTGGTGTTAAATGATGAAGAGGTTGCAGTTGATCATACCTCACCTTCTAATTGGTTTCAAGACTTGATAAGATATCTCCAAGATGGTATTTATCCTTCTCATCTCAGTGCTTTAAAAAGAAGATAATTTATATTGCAATCAATTCTATTTCTTCTTGTTGATGGTGTTTTGTTCAAGAAAGATATCAATGGCATGTTGCTAAGATGTATAGCGTCAATCTAAACATAGATTTCTTGAGAATATCCATGATGGATATGGTAGAGGACACTATTTTTTAAGGAACATAACCCTTAAGATCATGATAGGTGGCTATTATTGGCCAAACATATTTGGTGATTATCATGCATGGGTTATGAAGTGCAAACAATGTGCTATGTTTGTAGGAAAAGTGAAACCTGTAGCTTTACCTCTCTAACCAATTATGGTGGACCAACCATTTATCCAATGGGGATTGGAATTTATTGATCTCATAAATCCTCATTCAAATTCAAGACATAAATGGATACTAACTACTACATATTACTTCACTAAGTGGACAAAAGCAGTAGCATTGAAAGAGGCAAATAGATCCAATGTTCTAGATTTATATGAAGGTTTGATTACTAGATTTGGAGTTCCTTCAACCATTATTTATGAAAATTTTATGGCCTTTGTGGGGACTAGGATATGCCAATAGGCTGTTCAACATGGTGTCTATCTCAACACTTCATCAAATTACTATCTACAAGGCAATGGTCTTATTGAGTTCACAAATAAGAACTTGTTAAAGATCATAAGAAGGACTATTGAAGATAATCAGAGGTCATGGCATCTCAAGTTGAAATCAAATCTATGGGTTGATATGATCACCTAAAAAATATCAATAACCAACTCTCCATATAATCTGGTATATGGTAAAGAAGCAAGGTTACCTATTTCTCTTGAGTTTCCTACTTTAGAACTAATGCATCAACTTGAGTTATTGGAGAATGAACGAGTGGAGATCATATATGCTAATCTTATGGAGCTAGAAGAGGTTCACAATTATTCCATGTTATCCATGGAAATTCACCAAGCACAAGTGAAGAGAGCTTTTGACAAGAGAGCTTCTTCACAAAGTTTCAAATAAGGAGATTTGGTCCTCAAGTGGGATGAGGATAGAGCTAAACTAGGAAGGAATAAAAAGTTTGAATATCTTTGGAGTGGTCCATACATAATCTCTAGCTGTCAATCCCATAATGCCTTCCAAATTAAAAAGATGGATGGTAAGAAGC
Organism: Torreya grandis; assembly: GCA_037957365.1. Lineage (NCBI taxonomy): Eukaryota > Viridiplantae > Streptophyta > Pinopsida > Cupressales > Taxaceae > Torreya > Torreya grandis. Next base: position 1,447,914 of record JARHVA010000082.1, read on the forward strand.
TTCCTATCCTAGTTAATGGGATACATCTGAAACATTGCTATTGAAGAACTAAGTTCCTTGTACATAATTAGTTTGTTGGTTTTCCTCCAAGTGTTGTTCTAACACATTAGTTTGTTTATGTTTTATCCCAAATAAGTTATTTATTTGTACACTTTATTTCTTTAGATTAGTTTCCTTATTTTATGTGTTTCCTTCCTTATCTTGGTGGAATAGTTGTCTTATTTCAATTCAAAAGGTTTTTTGCAGTCACGGATTAGACTTGTCATTCTTTATGATTCTAAAAGTCATGTAAATGGTCTGGTTATTAAGCATAGTAGGCATGATTCCAAATAGAGTCATCATAAATGTTGACTAATTTTGGCCTACATATGAAACTTTGCCTAGATCTAGGGCGAGAAGCTGAGCAAAGTTTTGGTTGAGTGAGTGATTTAATCACAGAAGGAGAAGAACACATGTCACTTACAAGCTTTAAAGTAAATTTGGTGATGTCAAGGAAGAATATCTAAAATTGAAAATGAAGGATCCAACAGGTTTCAAGGGGTGTTTGATTATTTAAGGACATGAAGGAGGTTTGTATGAAGTCTCAGTAGTTCATTAAGAACCCTGATGGGTCCAACTTAGACTAGTGTATCATGAGCAATCTCCATCTACAACCATGGTTTGAGGATCAAGGTTTTATAAAAGAAGAATATGAACAACACAAACCTAAATGAATTAGACTATATTAGCACATCATGCAGGAATGAACAAGTCAGTTTGGTTGTGTATTTGATAAGTGTACTTGGGATGCCAACCAAAGTTAAAGGATTGCATGAAAGTGACATATTTTATGCCATGAATATCCCCTACAAGTTTGGTGTCTTGATGATTTTTATATCTCAATATATAAGCCTTAAAAAATGATCTAGCAATGTGGGACATGCTCAGGAATGTCAAATTAAGGCCATAGGAACTAGACATTTAGATTAAAAAATATTCAACAAAGTACATATTAACTGCAAGGTTACCAAGTGTCAAAACCTTGCTTAATTATATTGATAGATCAATGACACGTAGGTGATCGATAGAGTCAACAAGTCAAAATAGATCAACAGTGTGTGTTCAATCATGCAAAAGTCAATCCAATGGCGAATATGAGGTTAAAAGGTTAGAAGATCCTAAGATTGAATGTAGTGATGACATGTGTCATAATTATGGTGAACTCTCAAGCAAATTGATGAACTGTGTTTGATTTGGTAGATCAAAGATCGATGGATCGCATTTGAGCATGTGGATGGGGACCAATGGTGTAGATCAAAGTCAATAAGTCAATGAGATCCAAAGACATGCATGACTACCAAGTGTCATGATCTTAGAAGTAGGGTCCATAGAAGGCACATGAGGTCATCACATGGCATAAGTGCATTTGATCACATGAACTAACAACTAGGTCCATAAAGGGCATGCACTATTTCAAAGTATCATAATATCGATATCTAAATCAAAGGGCACATGGGGCTACCAAGTGTCACAATCTCAAGTGTATATAATAGATCAATGACTGACATCGAAAGTCAAGGCTAGGAGACTCCTAAAGAGATAGACAAAGCAAATTTGATCTAGTTACCAGAGTGCATGAGATGAGGACACATGTACAAATTTATAGTGATCATATATTTTAAATAAATAGTAGTGTGGTAAGGGGATGCCATATAGGTAGACATATTGGATTGAAAGATTTTTCCGCCCAAGCATATAAATATATAAATGTGAGATCAAATACGATATGGGTTATTGTAATAAACCCTAAAAATTTACAAAGCCACCATTAAAGCTCAATATAAACCTCTCAAAAGGCCTTAGACATAAGATTACATCTTTTTCATGATCAAGAGACTAGGTAGCCTATGGATCATCATTGAAATTATAGCTATATGAAAACCAATAAAGGGATTGGTTTTCATCTATAGTGGGCCTATGTCCATGGTTTGGAGTGAAGGCAGAGTTTTGGTTGTGAAAATAATGTTAGAAGGGATACCAATGAATGAGTTTAAGTGACTATTTGATAACATAAATAACATATCAAGATGAAGCACAATGCTGTAAGCTCATTAAGAAGATGGAGAGTTTGGAGGTTGAGAAAAGTAGGCAAAGAATTCAATACATTTTTAGGGTCTTTTGGGACTATTGTCACCAAATATTGCATCCTAGAAGAGGGTTGTCAATCCTTTTCCAAATTTGGGTAACATGGGAACACTTTTAGGTATGTGGGTGTGCCTATAGTGGAAGTGAGCCTCTAGATTTAAGGGTTAGCTCCCTAAATGTATCTTGAAGTGATTTCACTTATGCTAATGTTTACTTGAAGGGAAAAGAGTTAGAGTTTGCATGAAATAAACCTAATCTAAGGGGGTAATACACCAAGATGTCTTCCATATGACCATCATACTTTATTCACTAAGAATCAAAGCATACAAACTAACTTCTAAGTCCTAGAAGTTTTCTAACATGAGTGTTTCAATATAGAGGTGTGATGTATGAAGCAACACAAGGCACATGAACCAGAGGGAAAATTACACACTCAAAATAAATCAATACACTTGAAAAGAGCCTAACACACTTGAATACACTCTATATGACATGTTAGAATAGGAACTCTTGCACAAACATGAAAGGGTAAGGGAAGAAAGGATAGATAATTATCACTTTACATCACCATACATCACTTGCACACTTAGACAATAATTTAAGAACTCAATACTAGATTTGTGTTAATGTTCAAAGGTAAAATATGACATCATTCTAGTAGGGCTTTGCCATATATGGTGTGGTATTATATTGTAAAGGCCAAAATGGTAACTACTTATAGAACTTGAGAGAGAAGTGAGAAAAGAGAATTCCAAAGGTCACTACAACACTTGTCATGCTGAGAGGAGTTAAATATGCAGGAAAATGAATTCAAAAACAAACCATGTAAGGTCTAATAGGACAAATTTTCCTCCAAAGCATGAAACTTCATGAAATGTGGCATAGGGATCTCCTTGCTTATTGAGGAAACTATTTTCATCGTGGATCATCTCTCAAGCATTTGACATTGAATTAGGAGAGTCGACACATATGTAGTGTCTAAGGGACATTGAAACATGCTATGATAGTCATAATATGTTCTCCTAGATTGATAAGTATCTTTTATACACCTATATTTACCATATGTAGTCATTCATTTATCTATTGGACTTTGTTCTTCACATTTGGCAATAACTCTTCATCTTGGATTTTCACTAAGCTTTAATGGTGGCATATGTGTATGAGATGTTTACTTTGCTAAAAAAATCCTTTGATCCTACATGGCTACCTACATGGCATTTACTTAACACATTTCTCATTTAAATGCATGCCATTGATCCTAGTCTATGAGATCAAATGCACATCATTGATCTACTTTGTATGTAGGAATGTGCACCATTGATATGTATCAAGGACCTTTTGACTCATTGACCTTGCTCACATGCCATAAATCTGCTTTGGCATGATCAAACACATGCCATTGATATTAGTCCTAGTATTTAAATGTGGATTATTGAATGCAAGACTGAACACTGTTAGATATTATCTACATAATTTGATGCACTCTATTGGATCTAGGTCCTAGTCTTTAAATACTAATCATTGATCTTATCTGTACGACTCAACACATGCCATTGATCCTTGATCTAGTCACTTTTTGAATTTTTGACCCTATTAAGAACTTGTGTGCCATTGATTTTAGATTGATTGAATGCCATTTCACCACTTGGTAATTTTGTGTTTGAGCTTAGGATACTTTAGAGATTTTGAACTTAAACGGTTATTTCCCAGATCCTAAACTTGATGTCTCCACGCATGCCTATCTTAGCTAATTCAACTTTAAATGGTTATATCTTGAGATAGCAAGCTCAACAAGATACAAAATTTATAGAGGATGATCTTGGCACAAAAATAATCATATCCATGTAGTATTTTTGTCTTGAAAGGTTTTCTAAGCGCACCTGTAAAATGTATAACTAGACTGCCCTATTTATTCTTGTATGACATGTCATGACGGTCTAACCACCTAGATGACTCCAAATGACATAAGACTAAACTATATCATGACCAATGTTATAATGGAATTAAATGACATAAAATAGACCACAACACATCCTTTGACACTATGTTCTACCCCCATATCAAGTCTTGAATATAGGGGGTTGACCCATTTTGACTTGTGGTAAAAATGGTCAACATTTTTGGCAATTTCCAAAGGGTGGTATACTTTCTATGCTATGACCAGTTGCCTAATCTTATCCATTTGGATATGAAGTCACACATACATAGGTTTGACACATAAATTACCTTTGACAACACACAAAACACAAGGGGAAGGTACACAAAATGAGACAAACTTAAAAGAATCACACATGTATTCAGTTAGAACACTTAGGGAACATAACACAATTGAAATAAAAGACACACATCTATTCTATTATTTAAAGAAACCTCATATTGAGGTGAAAAATCTGATCATACCTCAACCAGGGTTAAAAATGGTTTCGCTAGCATCTTTATCACTCCATGAAGGCAACCTAGCATGAGGAGCATGCTCATCACCAATCATTTGCATATGTAGGTGATCAAGAAGCCTATCATCTTTGAATCTTATTAGGTTTATAAGTGAACTATCTAGGACCTTCATAAATTATATTTCTTTCTCTCTAAGAGTCTTGGTTAGAGCTACAATCCTCTTGATCATTGCCATATCTGATATACATTCCTCATACTATAGAATAAGAATGATGATAGTTGCTTCAACCTTTCTATATTCTTGCACATGATATAATTGATGTTTGGGAGTATCAAGTTATTCTTATTTATTATCCAACCCCTTTGAACATGGCTCAATACCAAATGTATCTCCTAACTATCCTTTAGGCACAACAACTTCTTCCTTGACCTCACTAGGTCCCTCTAAGACTGTAGGCTTTTGAATAGTAGATTGATGTCTATATTCCTTAAAAACATGCCATTTACTTTAATACTTTATATAACACCTGGGAGCCTGATCATTAGTTTCATCAACAAACATGCCAAACATACATTTCTTAGGAGAAGAAGGAATATTACCAATCTTGTCAAATTCTTGACATATGGCCTCAAATCTTAGCCATAAGTCATCCTCCTCTTCTTCATGAGTGTCATCATCTAGAGCATGTTCATAAATAGTAAGAATTAAAACCTCATTATTCAAACTATGGTTCTAAATTAGATTCATCAACCTATAATCATCATACTCATGAATCATATAGTTGCACTCAGCAACATGAGAATGTTTGACACTTACCTCGGCTCCTTCAAATGGCTCCTCATGCATGATGTAAGTCTCAAGATCAGTTTTTTCAAAGTATGCATAAGGATCATGGCCATATTCATCTACACCATACTCATCCAAAAATAGATCAAAAATTCCCTCAAGTTTAGAAGCACCATCATCCATGTTAGATTCCTCCTTCTCATGAACAACACAATTCAAGTTAGAATTGGTTTTAATGTAAGGTTCAATGTGAAACCTTGCAAGAGGTTGAGTTCTAATGGTCACTTTGGTCCCATAATTTTTACTAAAGGCAAAGAAAGACCAACTAGCTAAGAGATAGCCACCAATATTAACTATAAAGTCTCTTGACAGGTAGATTTCCAAGTGAGCTAGGAGGTCAATAACAACTATATCTTGAAGGATATGAAAGCTAGGACAATTATACAAGAAAATAATCAAGTTTTTTAATCATGCTTATGGTCTTAGTAGGTGTAAAATCTATCTAGAGCACTCATTTGCTATGAGGCTCATATCATATGCCTAACTTATCTGCTACAACTTTGGGCATGACTGAGGTAGAGGCTCCACTATCAACTATGCAATTGTGAACCAATTTATCACCCACTATGAGAGTGAGGTAAAATGGTGGAGGATTCTTATTCCTAGTAGATGGTTCAAAAATGTTTTTAGGAACATTTTCAAGGACAATATGACTACTACTTTGATTTGAAGATGAAGGACTAGTAGAAATGTGGACAATTGATTTTTTAACAACTCTTTTTGGCCAGTTATATGAAAGATATCCCACAAAGAGATAGATGCTTTGGCAATTTTCAAGGAATCCACTATGTTTAGAGAATTATTACTCACATTTTATTGAGTCCTTAGAGGTAAAAAATTACTTAGAACTTGAGGAATAGAGGCACCTTGAATAGACCTTACCACATTTTGACTTGATAGAGGTGTAAGAGCTTTTAGAACTGTCACACTTACAACCGTGCCTTGCTACCTTTTAGGAGGATTAGATGAGCCTATGGGCATGCTATTTCCACCTCTTAGAGACTTCATCTTGGCTATGGTATTGTCTATAATAGAGGATCCTTGATTGAATACAAAAGTGTCTTCCACTAAGAATTTGGTGAAGCTTTCTCCTTGAGGCTGCCAACCCTCATTAGCTTGCATCATCACTTCATCTTCAGCTGATATGAAGGGAGCAACTCCTCCTTGAACAACAAGAGCTTGCTCTCTATGCTCATTATCATCCATAAATTGGCCTTGCTACCAATTTTATCCCTATACCAAGTTGTTATGCACATGTATCATCTCTCTTACATTGGTAGTGGAGTTAGGATTGTACACATTAGTAGGCCTATTAGAGTTAGGCTACCACTGACCTTTTCCTCTTTCAAATTATTGACCATACTATTGCTGATAGGGGTAAGGATTATGATATTCACCTGGTTATATGTTAGCTCACCTAAGTTGAGCTCTTAGCATTTGAATTTATACATCTTTATCCATGACATTATCTTCCTTCTTAGGAGTAGCTATAGGCTTGGTGTTAGCATTAGGAATTTGGGCCACATCTGAAGTGTTAGCAGAAGTATGAGACAATGGAGGCATAAACACCTTAGGAGGAAATATTACAACTTAGATGAGACCATTCTTAGTTTTGATAGCAAGTTCATATGCTTCAAAAAGAGTGGAATCCCCCATAGATTGAAGCATTATAGAAATTTCAACACCAATGGCTCTCAAGTAAGTAAGGAACACAAAACTAGGAGGAGGCCTCATAGGAGGAAGCAATCTATTCCAAGTCTTTTGAAACTTCTCATTGAAGTCATACATTATTTCTTTAGATCCTATTTTGATTACATTGAGATGATGTATGAGAGAGGTATGGTCACTTTCATTTACAAATATTGAGGTCAACAACACTCCAAACTCATCCCATGATGTGATGCATCCACCTTCTAGAGTCCTATACCAATCAAAAAATTTCCCTCTAAGGGACATGGCAAGGATTCTAATGGAAATATTCTCTTGAGTGATATTATGGAAGCTACAAAAGTTGGAGATATCCCTAATATGTTCACTAGGTGTAACATGACTCTCACCATTGAATAGGGCCACACCTTTTATGGCATTAAGAGGGATGGCATCATATGCTTGGAGGTGAATTGGATTTTTAGTATTGAAGGTATGGAAAGCATGAGGTCTAGCCATGTATTATTAAATATCTTCAATTTATTCAACCTATTCACTCTCTTGGCTTCCTTGGCAAGCAAAATTCTCTTGATCCTCAAAGGGTAAATTAGGATGAGGATATTGAACTTCAAGAGGAAGTTCAGGTTGAATACGCAGATTAATGGGATTGAACACTCTACTAGATGATGACCTAGTGAGAACCATGAATTATGAGGGTAATTTTATAACAAAAAAATGGATTTAAACTAGATTTTACATTATTAGAGTCACCAAATGCTGATTAGCACACCAATTTGCAACTGATGTTGTCAAGACCAACATTCACCTTGATAAGTTATCTTGAAGACAATGGTCCCATCGAGCATTCCAAAAATGTTGTCACCAAATATTATACCCTAGAAGAGGGTGTTCAATAATATTCCAAATTTTGGAAACATGAGAACACTTCTAGGTACGTGGGTGTACCTATAGTGGAAGTTAGCCTCTATATTTAAGGGTTAGCTCCCTGAATCTATCTTGAAGTGATTTCACCTATGATTGCTTGAAGGGAAAAGAGTTCGAGTTTGCATGAAATAAAGCTACTCTAAGAGGGTCATACACCAAGATATCCTCCACATGAGCATCATACTTTATTCACTAAGAATCAAAGCATACAAACTAACTTCTAAGTCCTAGAAGGTTTCTAATATGAGTATTTCAACATAGAGGTGTGATGTATGAAGCAACATAAGGCACATGAACCAAAGGGTAGATTTCACACTCTAAGGACAATCATACACTTTAAAAGATCCTAAAACACTTTAATACACTCTATATGACTTGATAGAATAGGAACTCTGACACAAACATGAAAGGATAAGGGAATAAAATATATAAAATTATCACTTTGCATCACCATACGTCACTTGCACACTTAGATAATTGTTCAAGAACTCAAAACCAGATTTGAATTAATGTTCAAAGGTAAAATATGACATCATTCTAGTAGGTATTCACCATACATGGTGTGGTATTATATTACAATGGCCAAAATTCCAGCTACTTATAGAACTTGAGAGAGAAGTGAGAAAAGAGAAGTCCAAAGGTCACTAAAACACTTGTCATGCTGAGAGGAGGAGTTACGTGTGCAGGAGAATAAATATAGAAATAGACCGTGAAAGGTTTGATAGGATAAATGGTCCTAAAAAGCATGAAACTTCATGAAATGTGGCATAGGGCTCTCCTTGCTTATTGAGGAAATTATTTTCATCATGGATCATCTCTCAAGTATTTGAAACTAAATTAGGAGAGTTGACACATATGTATTATCTGAGGGAGGTTGAAACATGATATGATAGTCATAATATGTTCTCCTAAATATTATTTATATTCTAGACACCTGTATTTACCATCTATAGTTATTCATTTATCTCTTGGACTTCACTCTTCACATTTGGTAGTCACTATTCATCTCAGATTTTGACTAATCTTTAATGGTGGTGTATGACTCTGAGGTGCGTGTTTTGCTACAAAATACTTTAATCCTACATAACTACCTATATGGAATTTCCTTGCCATGTTTATCATTTAAATTCATGTCATTAATCCTAGTTTATGAGATCAAATTCACACCATTTATCTACTTTATACATAGGAACGTGCATCGTTGATTTATCCTAAGGACCTTTTGACTCATTGACCTTGTTCTCATGCTATAGATCTACTTTGTCACAATCAAACATGTGCCATCGATCTTAGTCCCAATATTTGAATATGTATTATTGATCTACCTTGTATGTAGGAATGCACACCATTAGATTTTATCTATATGATTTGACATTCTTTGTTGGATTGAGGTCCTAGTCTTTAAACATTGATCATTGATCTTATTTGTACGACTCGATGCATGTCATTGATCCTTGATCTGGTTACTTTTTGAATTTTTAACCTTATTACACACTCACATGCCATTAATTTCATATTTATTAAATTCCATTTTTCCACTTAGCAGTTTTATGTTTGAGCTTAAGATCCTTTAGTGATTTTGAACTTAAACGGTTAGTTCTTAAACCCTGAACTTGACATCTCTGTGCATGTCTATCTTTACTAGTTCAACTTTAAATGCTTATATCTTGAGATAGAAATATCATCAAGAAAAAAAAAATTTAGAGAATGATCTTGGAACCAAAAGCATAATATCTATGTAGTCTTTTTGGCCTAAAAGGTTTTCTAAGCACACCTATAAAATATACAACCAGACTACCCTGTTCATTCTTTTGTGACATGCCATGATAGTCTGACCCCCTAGATGAATCCAAATGACACAAGACTAAATTAGATCATGAAAAAGGTTAGAATGAAATTAAATGACATAAAATATACCATAACACATCCTATGACACTATGTTCTACCTCCATGTCAAGTCTTGACTTCAGGAGGTTGACACATTTTGACTTGTGGTAAAAATTGTCAACAAGGACTTTTCCCTTTTCAACAGATCATGACTCATCATCCTCAAAAATTTCTTGTCTTCTAGTGTGTTTATAATCCAATGAGAGGGCTTGAAATCTATTTGGATCTAATGAAAGTTAATTTGTGGAGGTAGGATTAATGCTAATCGATCAAAAAGTGGTTGGGCCTCATTTATTGATTTATGTTTGCTCGCTTCCCTATCTCTCTTACCCTTTTCTTATATATATCCCATTTCCTCCCCAATAAAAAAATGGACTCTTATGATTTTGGCATGTAGAGTTTATGCTAATATTTGTACTGCAACACCTATTTGATGCAATAAAAGACTAAATTCCTCCATTTGCAAGCTGAATTGAAGTGTGTTCTATGAATTCATTGATGTGGTTAAGTGAATGTATGATTTCCTTTGCCTCTATATAAGTTTTCTCACCTTCATTAAGTGTTTTTTAGATTTCACAATCATTTTAAATGCCATAGATAGTTTTTTGATTGGTTTGGAAGTGGAAAAAACCTGAGATCTACCCTCCCTTGCTAGATTAGTAACTAGTTAGTGCCTTTGTGTGAAATACTTATGTGAAAGCTGATCAAAGAGTGAGTGAAGTGATATTTTTAGTTTTAAAAGTGTCTAATAGTGTGTTATATGTAATTTTAAGTATCCAAAACATTTTTGCATCACCTACCTTTACATGTTTTTATAAGTTTTCTATCAATTTCTCTCCCTTTTCCAAGCATAGAATTAGTTATAGGTGATAGATCCAAGGGAACCAACCCTATTTGGAGGTTCAAAATCACTATAGGATACCCACATCCTAAGGTTGTTCCCATTTTATAGTTTAGTTGGAAAGAGCCTGAAGAACCCTCTCCAAGGGTGCAAATTAATGCTACAAAAGGAGTTTCTTCTAGTATTTTTTTCTCTAAGAGGATATAAAGCTTATCTTGGTACTAAATTTAGATATTTCTTTGGATGGTATTTTTATTATACAAATAATTCCTCTAAAGAGGCTGACTATTCTTATAATTCATATTATATATATACTTAAAATTATTCAGACTCACATTCATAGATGATGGATTTTCTAAAGTTATTTATGGATTTTTTAGTGGACTATTATCATCCAATATATTTCATCCACTTTTCTTCCATGACTGCTTGGATTCTCAAGGTATGAGCACTTTTGGATTTCCTAGGCGTGCTTGGCTATTTTGTGGCACCTTTTAAGCCTTTGTTCTTTACCACTATCTATTTAACAACTAGATGATTTCATTCTTCATCTAAATTGTCATGCTTAACTTGAGCAACCATGATTTTCTTTGAATATATCTTGATTTTTTCTAATTTTTTATAAACTCAAGGAAACAAGTTAAAATAAGTGTGATAATATTTCTTGAGTTCTTGTTAAGATTTTTTTTTTAATAATTCACTTTCTAACCCTTGTTGGTTTTTACTCATTTTGACAAGGATTTTTGAATAAGTATGAACATTTGAATTAATTTGAGTCATTTCATTTTCGACATTTGTAAAGGCTTTTTGGGAGCATAATAACAAATAAGAGGTGGTTGACTCAAATTTTAAAGTTATAGACTCAATATTATGTATAGACCGATTCACACTAGAGGATTCAAATACTATTTCTATATAGACTTTTGTGTTTCACTTATAAAAACATACAAACTTTTCACACCATCTTGGACATGTAAAACGTCTTCAACCATATCGTCAATGTTATGTTGTGCATACATATTCCACTATGCAATTCAATTTCTCGATCAATTTCTCTATTAAGCCTTGCTTCACACCTTACCCATAATTTTTTATTAGAGTAATAAATTGAGAATGATTATGTTATAAATCATCATCCAGGATAATAACTTATAACCTTTTTTGATTGAAAACCTATTTGGACATCATACTCTATTTTTTTCATCCAACTGCCTTGGTAGTTTCCTCTTTTTTGAGATCATACCATAGATCTCCTTTCTTATTAGTATCTTTATTTTTGGTGATTCTCCCCATTTCTTTTTATCATCTTTTCGAATGAGCAAGTTTCCTACTTATCTTATTTGCTAATAGATCTAATAACCAAGGATATATATTGCTTAAAGACGCAAAATTGTGCTAGAGATTAAATTTTTAATAGGTTATAATAGTAATATTTTAGAGGAGATAACACTAAAAATAGACTCATCATTTAATATTTTTGCTAGAGATTTGGGTTCTTTGGCACTGTATCTTAAAATAGGCTTATTACTTTGAGGAAAATTTATCTAGTACTTAGCATCCTATGTAATTGATGTGGTTGGTATTGTTGTATGCAATTAGTATCATCAATGCCTTTGGGCAAATTTGATATAGAAGCTATAGGATCTAGGAGACCAGTGAGACTAATGGCATCACAAAAAAGAACAAGGTGTGGCTTAAGAGAAAATATTGATCCATAAATAGGTAAATCTTAAAATAAAGAAGTAGGATCTTCAATATATTGAACCAAATGGTATCCTATATTGAAATCCATTGGATCAATATGTCAGCTAAAATCAACAAGATTTATTGATCCAAGTGGGTATCTAACACCTTTAGGAAATTTAGATGAAGGATCCATAATATTAATCAATCTAAAAGTATATCTCTTGGCTATGGTAGCATACACTAAATCTGAGATTAATTGAACATCCTTGAGTCCCTCAAAATAATAAATAATTACATATGTGTTTATCATTGAGTCCCACAATAAAATTAGGTTGAATACAACAAATACCATCATAATTCAATATTCTAGTAAACTCATTTACTATGTTGTTGCCCCAATTTGGGTTTCTAACTTATTTTTAGGTAGAAAAGTATCTAGCCCCTATGTCATAGTTAAAGTGGGGATGGATGAAAATGTACATATGGGAATATGGAATATAATAGTAACCTTTCTTACTCTAGGACTTAACATCTAGTTTTGTTACAAAAATAAGGAAGACATGACACATGCCTTCTCATTTAACCATAAATTTAAAAGATAAACTTAAGTATGTTTTCTTGTAACCCCATTTCTAAATACAACTCAAAATTATTAACTATAGGGAAAGATATTTTACCATCTTTTTGAATATCATAACTAATTTCTTCTAAGAAGGAATGAAGATGGACATTTCTTAATGAACTATAGGGAAAGATATTGAACCATCCTTCTAAATATCATAACTAGTTTCTTCTAATAAGAAATGAAGACAAACATACTTTTATAAGATTGGCTTGAGCTATCCATTGTTAAAAGTACTCAAACACATAAAACTCTAGATAAGAATGAATTCTTAACTGAAAGCCTGTTTTGAAGACTTAGGTGACTTATGTAGTATCCTCTATCTGCCTTCTTTATATGATGAGACTTACTTTTGTTATGCTTCCTTAACTCCCTTACTACAATGTTTCCACATTTTCTATAACTTTATTTTCAAATAAAATTGAATATAAATGAACATAAGTTATCATGAAAGTTATTTCCTCATTCATTCAATGGATAACATATATAGATAGCTTTCAAAGGGATAGATTTGAAAAATGTGTAACTAAATACATGATTGTGTTGTAATTGGGTTAATCCCATATTGGTAATAATTGTGAGATAAGGATGATTTATTAGGAAATAAACTCAAAAAGATCTTTACCAATGGGGAAAGAGGCTAGAGGGAAAGAATCCCAAACTAGTGAATTACTTTCACCATTCCCGTTATTAAAAAATAATTATGGTGGTTGTGTGCTAAAGTGGGTCCCTTTGCCTTGTGATTATTACCAAAAATACATAGAAAAAAGTCATTTGGATGATCACTACTCACATTTGGGTAAAGACTAAAACATACACTAGTAAAAATTCCACAAAGTTCAAGATTTAATTAAAATTGCTTATGTAAGCCTTTAACTTAACATTAAAATACATGATTGGGTTGTAACTAGGTTAACCTACATTGGTAATAATTGTGAGACAATGATGATTATTTGGCACTACACTCACCAAAAGCTTTGTTAATGAGGAAAGAGGCTAGAGTGTGAGAAGACCAAAGTGTTGAATTACATTCACCATTCCTCCCCCTACTAACAAATTATTATGGTGGTTATGTGTTAAAGTGGGTCTCCTTTGCCTTGTGATTATTACAAAAAACACTTGAGAAATAATGTCATTTGGGTAATGAATACTCAAGGAGTTCATTTGGATAATGGATAAAACATAATGAATAAAAATCCTACAAAAATTAATATCTAATTATAATTTTGTTATTTTTTGGGTTAATATAGGTACTAAAAATTATTTATTTTTTATATTATATGTGTAGTTTTTCAATGTAAAATAATTTCTATGTATGAATTATTTTGTTTTTTAGTTGATTATTTCAATTAGGAAGGGCAATATTATTGCAGTATGATTACAATTGGGAAGAACAATATATTTAAGGTGTTTATAGGTTAAAGACTAATAGCCATCAAGAGTCAGACCAAAGGAGTTACGAGACATTCAAATAGTTCAATTTTACCCTTTAATTGTTAATTTTTAAATTCTTTAATTATTTTACCTAAACTATTTGATTGTTTGAATGGAAGGACATAATCCTAGTAATCCAAACTTATTTTAAATGGTGTAAAAAAAGGATTGTGTGCTTCTAAAACATGTGGGGCACCATGTCTCATAAATAGTGAATAAAATTTATCATTTATTTCTTGTAAAAATATATTTTAATAATAATTTTTATTCTAGGTGCATGTAATTTTATTGATCAATCCTTTTATGGAGGGTTTAAATTTAACAGTCGACCCTAAGTGTAAAGTAGTTTTTAATAACAATTATCCATTCAACATTTCCCTTCAAAGTTACAACAACCATATTTAAAGAAGGAAACATCAGAGTCAATATATATTTATATAAACATTCATAAATATTTATACAATCCTTAAGAAATTTTGACAAATGGCCCATGCTTTCCCTTTTTATCCCAGGCAATTTAAAAAAAATCCAACATATGTTACAATTGAAAAGAATAAATATACTCACTAATAAAAGGGTTGCCAAAAATATCGAGATATACTCTAAGAATAACTGATCACCTCCGCAAGGTCTAGTCATTAAGTTAGAATTCAATGGTGTAACAAAAAGAAACACTAGGTCAATGAGAGCTGAGGACATTTTATAGAAATGACAAAGTCTTCCCTTTGCTTGGTTACAGTGAAGCCTTAGGCAAATACACCAACATCATCATCTAGGCTAAAGCTTTATGGAAAGGACTAAAGATAGCTCTTGACAATAATTGAACTGATATTGATAATAAAGTGGACTTAAGAATAATATAAGATTAATTTACATAAGATCGCATCAAAAATTGAAAGGTTTCTTTATTTCCACAATCATTCATATCATATGGGATAGAAACCAAGTGGTGGATCACATCATCAACTTAAGGGAGGGAATAAAATCCTAGTAACTCACTCATAAAATGGTCATGCCCCCTCTATTAAGTGGCAAGATTAAATCCATAATTTCCAAATATATTCATTTTCCAAATACCAACCATGATCATAATCATGATTTGACATAGGTCGGAGGGCATTTGTAATTTATAATTAATGAAATAAACCACAACAATATTGTTCATTATAAATAATTTGAGGGGAAGGGTTATGTGTCATAGATAAGGAGTTTAATAGCTCACCACCCTTCACTGATCTTATCTTTTTTGGTGAGCAATGAATGGCATGGTGAATTTCAAGACTACTTTTAGATATGCCTTCCCTTCCATTTATTTTCTAAAATATTTTTTGCTTTGTTTGTCTGGCTTACATTTGAAATCAACTTTAATTTGTGTCTGTTGAGTTTTCATGTTAAGAATATATATGCTTGGAAATAATTTTTCCTTATCCAACTATTTGAGATTGTGTTGCTTTTAATAAATATAATTACCCCCTCCCTTGTTCATAAATCCTATTTTATGAAAGGTCAAAGTAACTATTCTATCTCTTGGATTCTTTTTTTGGAGTTTATTTAATTGAGTGAGATTCTCGTATTATGTGGGTAGTTTTGGGTCTCTTGGGATAATACAATTATTTTTTATTTAGAATAAAAAATTTCTCATTGTCCTTTGAGCACTTTGCTTTTGTCTAGAAACCATAAATGCATTCTAGATGCTGGGAAATTTTGTCATCTTGATTACTTAGAAAGTTTCTTTTTCCTCTTCTGCTATAAGTATAACAAGATTTTTATTTCCCACATTATAAACTTATATAGGAAATAAATATCTTATGGCATATTTCTAAGAGATTGACACAATTTTTGTATTTCCAATACTATAGGCATGGCAGAAAGTGGTGACAAGGCTGGACCCCCTAGAAGGACTAGGCAGAGTAACAATAAGGAATCTATAGTTAACAATGTAAAATAAATGAATAAAAATATGAAAACCAAATACTGTATTGAGGATGTTCACAAATATTTTTCTGGGTTTGGTGAATGACCTCAAACTAAGACAATTTATAAATTCAAAAAAATTATTAGATAAAAACATTCAAATATCAACATATAAGGCTTTAAAATTATATAAAAATGCATTATTGGAGGGAATTAAGGATAATAAACTTCAAAAATGTATCACAAAGAATATATTCTAGGCTCAATCGGCTGATATGTTGGGACTATTGCCTTTTGATTTACTTTTGAGTGTTCTTGTTTGTGTACTTGATTACTTGTTCGGCTTGTACTATTACTATCTAGATGTTGCCATGATTCACATCATGCATCTTAGGACTTAATGTAATCACCTTCTACATGCTTCAATGATATATCTACCTAGACATGTTTCTTCTCTATGTTACATGGTTCATACATAGATTATATAGTTATCTTATCCTTTTGAGGTAAGGTGACTGCCATTTTCTACTTCCCCTCACCTCAAAAGGGGGGACATATTAGTAGGGGCATGCCATAGAGGCATGTATTTTACATTTTCATAGTTCACTAGATTTATATATATAGTGGGGGCATGTTTTGGAAACATGTTTTCCACACTTACACTAATTTTAGTTTCAAATATATGGTGGGGGAATGTTTTGGAAACATGTTCTCCACACTTACATGGATTTCAGTTTCAAATATACAATGGGGGAATGTTATGGAAACATGTTCTCCACTCTTACATAGTTTGTAAATTGGCCAAATTACACAGTTATATTATTCAAATGCATAGTTGTGGTAGAATTATATACATTGGTACCATTACTATACCTAAGTCTTCACATGAGATATATATGAGGTGCATATGCTATGAAAAGGGTACCTAAATTACAAAATCAAAATTAATTTCATATTTCCCATCACCCACTAGGTTGGATTTTTATGGACTATACTAAGCCAATCTACTACACTAATTGGTTCATTTTTGCTACGGTTGAGGTGATTAAATCACTCAATCTTTCCAAGTTTATAGTTTGGGCTTGATTACATCATCCAACCTCACTAGATTTATATTGTGAGTTGACTTGGTTCACTCACACTCACTACGTTATAAGTGTGATTAGGTTACACAATTGAGCTAATCTCAACTGCCAAGTGGCACCTCACTTTTAGTTCCAAGGTTGGGGGCAAGTTTTGTCTTTCAATATTTCTATATATATGCACTTTCCAGATTTATATTTGTCCTAATTTTAGCTTCAATCATTCATAATGATACATCTTTTCCAAATCAAATTTCCAAATGCCAATGCAATTACATTGACACACAGGTTGAATCCTAAACCTTATTCTCTTTCAATTTTAATCATTTCAAATGATTTTAATTTCAAATTATATGCACTAATTATATACGATAACATGATCTTGGTTTTACGTTAGTCACCAATAAAGCACTCAATTTGGACTCACATGAAGATGAAGTATGTTATACACACCCAAGTATGTATTTCTTTTCCTTTAAACTAGTAATTTCATTCCTAGATTCAAAGAGGGGAAAATGTAGATAATATTTTTGAATTATATAGAACCTCAGTCTTGCACACTTAGCAAATACATATCATGCATGTACCTTTTGATTCTAGGCCTTCCCACTACTGAAAGGCTCACATACACTATCTCTTTGTGCCTATTGCTTATCTCTTAGTCTAACTAATGTTATTATAATGACTTAGACCTTTTATCATACCCAAAATGTTATAAACCCACTTATCTTATGTCTCTATAAGTTCTAGACTTGTGCCTATTTTCTAGCTTTCTAGACACTTACATCCCAATCAAACACTTAGGTCGATGCTAGTTTCCCATCTCAACACAAGTGTCTAGTGCCCTAAGTCATTTTATTTACAAATGTAATGCATTCCTGTGGTCATCTTAAGTGATTTTATGTGTTATATTTTCCAAAGGGATTGATATATATATATATATATATATATATATATATATATATATATATATATATATATATATACAGGGTCAATCTTTATTCATTCTTCACCTAGTAAAGACCAAATAACTCACAAGGCAACTTATCAAAAATAATTCAATATTTACATATCAATCATAAGGACAACACATATGCAAGTTTGAAGTACTGAAGGAGCATCCCATGAGCCACATTTACCAAGTTACAAGATATGTCACTCTATGTACTTACTTATCACACATTGAATTTGTATGCACACATAAGCCAACACATAGGGGAGAACTACATAATTCTAAGGCCCTCTTTAGAGTATTGGATATGTAGGTAGTGCTCATTGATAGAGGGTTCTTTAGGGAAGCTAGACATTGTGTTCCCACTAACCCATTTTTTCCATAGCCACTATGAAGATGAAGATCTAGGGTTTTTCTATTTGAAAAGGAGCAATGGGCCATGATTCAAATCTAAACACACCAAAGCAAAGGTGACATAGGACCCAAAATATTTTAGGTGATTGCATCTAGATGTAATAGGTATTTTGTACATGACACCTATGTCTAGGTTGGACATAAGCATCAACATAATCATGTAAGGTTGATGTAAGAGTTTGAGGTCACATAAGTGCTTAATTTAGAATATGATGACTAATATAGAATACACTTCTAGTCTGATTTCTTCCTATTATAGATCCATATATTTATTAGCATCAGAACCAACTATGTATCTTATTTTCATTATCATTGTAATATCTAGCATAGTTTTACTTTCTATTTTTAGCATATATCAACATAATAAAATCAATATATGTTTATCTAAGTTTTTAAATTAATTAGCCTACTTTAGAGATAATATACCATCATTGTGACCTAGATTATCTCTACCCCTTTAAACCTAGATTATTCAATCTAGATTTTAGGTTTAAACATATTACATGCAAATGGAATGGTGGAAGTGACAATAAATTTTAATTACATCTTGTAACCATGTTGGTATTGGTTCAAATCCATTGGCATAAAGTCAATGCAAGTGCCACTTTCTATTTTGAAATTGTATCCCTGCATTTTTTGAAAAGCTTGTTAAAATTATGTACAAAGACCAAAATAGCCTCAACTATATGCATTTTTATCTTGCCATGATTTGATGGTGAATTACTCTGCCTAGTTTTTAAGGGAGAACCCCACAAGCCTTAGGTAGTCAAGGCTTTAGAGTCAATCCTATGGTTTAAAGAACTGATAAAGGTGAGGATAAATAAAATTGCTTTTAGTGACATTCGTATTAATTAAAATGATAGTATGAGGGTGGAAATCTTAACTTATTTGAAGAGGTGATGCTAAAAAAATAATAAGGTTTTTTTTATCAAGATCCATAAAGTCCAACATCAAAAAAGGATTGGAAATTTTGTTAGATTAAGAGAGTAGCCTTTGTGTCAAGTGGTGGTGTTATCGTGGAACAAGTTTGTTATAATTCTTGGTCCCATAGATTTCTTGGTATCATGGATGTTATTAAAATATTTCATTCATTCAAAATTGAAAACTATAAGTTTTATGAATTACCTACCTTAATTCAAAATTTTATCTATGAAGCAATACAATCTTTAAAATTTATATAGATTTGATATTCAAAGTTATCCATAATTTTGATTTATTGAAACATAAGCTTAATATTTACCTTTATTTAAGGTTTAACAAAGATAATTTTTTGTCTTTTTTAATTATCCCCCTTCTTTCAAGTATAAAAAATTCAAAATATTTTTAAGTCAATTTGAAGTTTAATTGGGAGCCCTTGAGTGTTTGTCATGTTTAGCATTGAGTAGGGTTTCCTTTGTCACATCATCATTGATTATCTTAGCCCTATGGGACTATTAATCTACCTTTGAATTTATTATATTTTCACCTTGGGATTATACCCTTTAGGTGGCATTTTTGTTATTTAATAGGCTCCCCTTAGGGGATCGCACCATTTAATGCAACTCAACTGAGAGGAAGCAATCGTGGCACCAAAATGAGCATGAAAGTTTATTATTAAGGTATACCATGAGGTAATGTACCCCCTACTCAAGATTATCCTCTCAATGTTTTATCATATTTTCATGTTTTTGATAGTGCTTGTTAGTGACTTGAAACTCATACCCTTATAGGATATTTTTTTGGGTTGAATCCTAATTGAATCCATGATTTGAAGCTAGGTGCAAAAAAATTAGCTGCCCTAATGGAATCAAATTTTTGAAGATTCAAAATTTGACAAAGGGTTTATTGTTTTTCAAGTTTGAAAACTCTACTCAGTACACTACCATTCATAAGCATAGCCTAGTCTATGTGAGAAGCTCCCTACTGCTCTTTTCCCTTTAGACCTAATATTTTATCATCTCAGATAAAACCAAACTAAAGGTTTTGAGCTAGATAAAATTTCTAAGTTTAACTATGCCTTTTGGAATTTTCTAAAATAATTGGTAAAACCTTTAGGAAATTTTGTTTATTTCAATTCTAACTATTTCTTTATTTTTTATTCTCAACAATGAGTCTATATTGATGTTAACTCTATCAAGACCTCCATGAGACCATTGATATCTAGATAGGCAGTCAAAATTTCACCCAAAGGGTTTGATAAATTAACCTTCCAAATACCTATTTTTGATGCCAAGATTTAGACCATGTGATTAAATATTTCCCTCTTATTGTTGCCTCTAACTCTAAACCCAAAGTGGCTACAAAAACCTCTTGCCCTATGGTGAGGGTGAATGATAGTTGGAAGGGGGTGGGTCAGTGAAATAATAATAAAAATCAGATTTATAAAACTTCTATTATCAATAATAAGCACACTTATTCTACTAATATAATCACCACCACCTCTGATTCAACTTGCACAAGCTTCACCACCCAACCCTAATCTGACTATGACAAGTGCTCCCTAGACTGTCAATGCGATTATGAAACCACAAAAATCTATGACTCTTGGGTTTTATTTGTTTCATACATAAGGAAAACATATGAAAATGACTATTATCCCATCTACAAACCCATGAGAAAACCCTCCCTCTCCACACTAAAAAATGACTTACCATTCAAGGAGTCCCTCTCTGTACAATGAACAAAATGAGTTTGTGTAACCTGAGAGGTGACCTATTGTGCTTGCATATTTTATCATGAAAATCCATCAACATACTTTCTTGAGCAACCTCTTTGTCATGTTATAAGGCCAAGAGGATGAAATTGTGAACCTTGATGGTGTCTAATGAATGTTTTCTCTTAGAATGTTCATGGTTTAACTAATCCAACATGCAAGTACTTGGTATGGGATAATTAATCAATTTTTTTAGATATGCATCTTGTGTTTGCATGAATTTAAACTAACTAGGTTTTCCCCCTAGATGGTATCTAAATTCATCTAGTCAAATGCTTCTTATCATATATCCAGATATGGGGTGGGACACAGTGTCTTAATAAATATGATTGTGCCACTCTATGCATATTTTATGATAAATTGGGGATTAGATCCATCTAACCATGGACTTTGGATGGTTTTTAATTTTTATGGGAGGCTCCTTGGTCTTGTGAATATTTATGTTTCCAATGATGTTGTTGAAAGGACAACTCTTTGGAGGTATCTGGCAGATTTTCTTCTCATGGCCCACTAGATTGTGTATGGGGACTCTAATATGATTGAATCACTAGAAGATAAGGAATTAATTATTTTTATGTGATGAACCTTTGGTGAAAAATAAGCTTGTTTTTATTTGTGCAACAAACTTACCCTATTTGATTTGAATCACCACTGTAGGCATTCCTCCCCTATGGATTGGTTCACTTGGTCAAAATTTCACCAAGGAAATTAATGTGTACTCAATATATTAGATAGGGATCTTCTCTCAAACCAAAATATCTTCTCTTTTGCTCAAAATTTTTATCATCTCAGGAGTGTAATCTTAGATTTCTATCTCTTGAATCATTAGCCTATCAAATTTTATGTAAAATGGTGTACCCCTCCCACCAAAATTTATAACAATAAATTTTTAATGATTACTTCCTATTTGTAACATCCTCAAACCCTTGCCCACACCAAAAGAGTTTAGAACCTTGATTCTCATCCTTTTAGGGACACTGGGTGGATTGATTGGTGATACCATATGATGAGTTGTAAAAATGGTCTAATCTAAGCCCCTAATACCTTTCCTTGAAACCTCTTATTGATAGATTTTTAGACATTAAAGTTATGTTTTGTGTATTCCACGTATAAATAACACTAATGAATATGATGCATATGTTGTTTATGTTTATATGAATAAAATGGTTTATTTTGTGATTAAGATGAATTCTAGACTATCTTTTTTATATTTATTTAATTCTAATATCATGACTTTTAGATCATGAGAAAACAAGATTAAGTACCAACTCATAGCAAGTGGGCAGTGCTAGCTCATAACAATTGGGCAATGCCAACCTATAAAAACTAGGCAAATCTAATTCATAGTAAACAGAGTAATATAATTGTAGAGACTAGCCCATAAAAACATGTAGGTTACCATGAATATCCCATAACAACTATTGGATAACTATTCCATCTTGTAATAGTTGTAACAACATCTTTGGGTATTGATAGGCAGTTGAGGGAGTTAATGAATAAATCTCACAATCCAGGACTATGAACAATGCATGGTTGAAGTTGTTGACAATGGTTCCTCCTTACTAGATCATATATCTTTGTATTCAAAACCATATAACAAAACATCTTTCATTCTATTTTATTCTCACAATCATTATTGGCAACATTCTCATAGTTAGGATGTACAAAATACGTTCCTAAAATATGTTTGTATTCCTAGCTAAGGTATTTTCTACTTAAAATAATAAGATGTTTGCCCTTGTATTTAAGACAACAAGGCATATGACATTGGTAATAATAAATTAGGAAATGAATAATAACTAAAGTAAATCAAGTTAGCTTTTGTAATCTTTGTTGTAGCAACATTTAATTACTACAAGACTCTTAATGTAAACAAATGGTTTGAAGTAAAATAGTTCACTACCCAAGGTAAGGATTAGAAATCAATTCCAATCAAGGATGGACCCATCATAAGGGGTTGTAGTGAAAATTCTAATCCATTATATTAATTATTAGTTTATGTGAAATCATTCAATTATTTAATTCTAAATTCTGCATGTGTGAATTAAGACTCATGAGTTTATTTATGCATAATAGTGATTGGTGTGAATGTTATTAAATTTATTAAGGGAAGCCTCTACACAATTATTTAAATTCGTTTTAGTCATTCAATTCTCATAAAGTGTGATTTACTTTCTTGTGCTTCCAATTTATGTAATTTACTTTATGCAAGAGTGTGTTACCTATCTATAATCGATAAATCTCAATGAACAAACAAGTGTTGCACATATAGTGTTGACATCTTGCCAAGCTTAACACACATTAGGTTGACAACTAGTGAAGGAAGCAAAGTTCATAAACCAAGTGGTTGCCTTATTGATTAATAAGGTTATACATATAGATATTTATTTACATTAGTTTAATTAGTGGTTAAATTATGCTCATCATTTGGGCATTTTTGTTTGGGAAGGTGTAAAAAAATTTGTATCTTAAAGTTGATAAATTATTTTGCTTTTTTAGTTTAAAACTTATTTTTTTCTTATCTTTTAAATACTATTTTCCTAATTTACATTTCTTTCTTTCTAAGCATAAGATTTAATTTTTACAAAATAATATTGGTGAAAAAACCCAAAACACATGTTGTACAAACCCTGTGCAGGACATGGAAGGAAAAGGCACAAGAGAAGGTGAGTGGTTGATTTGCATGCAATGGTAACAAGACCATCTGAGTAGATTCTTTCCTAAATTTTTGATTATTTCTATAAGAACAAAGTCACTACCTGTAATAACTATAAGTCATAAGGAAATGCCTATATACAATCCACAATAATCATCAAAATAGCTAAACGAGAAAACAATAGAGGAGTTCTTGGTTAAACTAGTATAACAAACCAAGAATCAAGAGGAAAAGGATTTTCATATTCTTGGGAAGAACACCTTTCCACCATTTTAGAGGGTTTCTATTTGGCCACGAAGCCCTCAATATTTTAGCATTCATCTCCCTCCACCCTCACCCAAATTCATTTCTAAAAGAGAATTTAAAGATCTTCTATCCCCAAAAAGAGATTTCAACCTTACAGAACCTACTGAATTTCCTAAACAAGACAACCTCTTTGTTGAACCTCTAACAAGATTCTCAAGAAACTCCACTTCCCACCTTCATCTATAAGACACTCTTTTACCTTAGATAATCCCAAACTTTCCATTCGTTATTCACTAAGGATTACAATGATTGATGAATAATTTGAAGATTGGGTGACATAAATTACTGGTCTATACATAAACAAAAAATTCATAGAGGACCATCAAGAAAAAACACTATTAATGAATTTTCAACCTTTGAGTTTCCCATTAATACCCCTAGGGAAAATGTACCTATTAAAATATCTCTCATTTTTCCTCTTTGAGTTTGATGTCTTATGTTATAGCTATGACTACAACTAAGATGCTCAAAAGTTGAAGTTGTTTTTAGAAACACTCAAAGATGTAACCCCTATATGGTTTATGGGTCTAGGGAAATATACAATCACAATGTGGAGGGATATGATAGAAAAGTTTCTTTCCAAATATCAATATTATTGTCGAGGGATGAACTAAAGCGAGATGACATTTCCTAAATGTCACAAGAAAAACATGGATCATAAGAGGATTACATGGAAAAATTTATGTTCAACCTATAAGAATATAATCAAACCACATTGAATTTAGATTTTATCAATTTGATATTCTTTAAGGGAATTAAATAATATAACTTGGAAGCATTGGACTTAATGAGTGGCATAGATGTCTCACAATTGCAATTCGATGAGATCAACCTTCTATGCAATAATTATTCAAGGTCAATAATGAACAAAACCTATAACAAAAATATGCTTCCTTCATCATATACAAATGGACTCTCATGAATATAGGTAAGTGATTTATTATAGGATATGAAGCAATATATTATCAATCACATGGATACACAAATAAATACACTACACACAAAAAATAAGCAAGAAGAAATAGAGTAGGCCTTGACAGTTTAATGTCTAGACTATCATAAGAATAAAGTAGACTATAAATGCCATGTCATTCAAGTATAATTGGTCAAAATAATAGATTAATATCCTAAAACAATGGTCTTACAAGTGATTGGTGGAGATAGAGATCATATTTTCTATGCATCTTAGCAAAGGTAAGGTCATAAAGGCCACCCAATCAAGGTATGCCACCAAATTTTACATTTATAGTTCTCAATTTATAGTTGTTCCTAATTGGTATGGATCTAATTATTGGACACCTATGCCACCCCAAAACTAGAATTGGCCATAATAGAATGCCAACCTCTCAATAATTAGCACCTACCCCAAAATTAGCCTTGCATGCCTCAAAATTGGAAACAAATAAATACCCAAATACTAAACAATTATTAACAATCCTAAAACTAGTATTGAAAACATCATAATTAGCATAAAAAATGGTTATCTTCCTCCAACCAATGGAAATAACCATGGATACGTAACTGGCCCTAGTTTAACTAAAATACTAGATTTTCACAACCATAATTATAACAACAATAATAACTAGCTCCTAGGCAACCACAATTTCCCACCCAACCTATAACAAACCCATATTGGAAAAAAATGACTAAGGGGGGGGGGGGGCGGGGGATGAATCAGTCTTCAAAAACTTTCTTACCAATTTCCTTTAAGAAATTATGAACCATTCAAGCAAGCATATAGATCTAGCATGCATAAACACCTATCCACATAATCAATAAACACAAGAACACATCACATATGTGATAAAACCTTAAGAGAAAGAAAACCCACTGATCTATGAAAATATACTATATTCCTATAATATAAACACCAAATTTAGTGAAGCACCAAATCCACATGGAGCACCAATCCCAACTAGCTAAGCAATAACTTAGTTAGGCTTTAACAAGTACCACATTGCAAGGAGACACTAACGCCTTAGATGACTCAGCACCAACTTAGCCACCCAATTACTTTGACCAGATTTAGGATGAATTTTTTCTCAACCAACTGATGATGACCACCTCTTCAGCTCTTCACACTCTTATCCTTCTCAAACTATCTTCTATGCCTCTTTGCTTAATTAAGTCTTTTCAAGACATATTAGGTCATATGACCTTAATTTTCATACACAAAACCTATGTCAAACCTTCATTAAATATTATCTACA
The DNA here is from genome assembly GCA_037957365.1 of Torreya grandis. Taxonomy (NCBI): domain Eukaryota; kingdom Viridiplantae; phylum Streptophyta; class Pinopsida; order Cupressales; family Taxaceae; genus Torreya; species Torreya grandis. The sequence continues at coordinate 1,474,568 of JARHVA010000082.1, forward strand.
CCCTTTAAAATTATCTACAAGACCTCCTTCTAGTCACCAATGTGTTATATTCTTCACATGCTCTACACCCACCAATAGGCCTAAAATTGCCTTGTATTTATACAAGCCTCTTGCTCATATCCTTCTTGGTCAGACAGACATACTTGAATACTTGGATTACCCTTTCAAGAGGTCTTATAACACATTTCATACATGAATCAATCATTACAATAAATCATCCACATCTTAAAATACCAAAACCTCCTTTAGGCCTTAAGGAGACCTAATTCAATTAGGCCTTCATTAGTGCACGTTACCCTTTGAACTCTATGGAACAATTTAAAACTCCATAAATGGAAGGAACACTTCATATGTCACTCAAATATACCAAAAATTATCTCATCTTAGTTCCATGACACTTTTTAACTCATACCACCAATTGAAGCACACCATTAACACTATTCACAATTAGGTCTTCACACACATAAAAAGGTTTATCTTGAACAACTGAAGATAACACAATATTTGAACACACAAACATGACAATAAAACATATTAAAAAAACCTCCAAGACCTCAAAAAATTCATCAATATCATTAAACTTCATTACATAGGGAAAAAGTACTTAAACCCTTCTCTGTAAATAGCCCACTCAGAACTGCCAAAACACTCCAAAACCCAGTCATGAACAACTTGATCTTTAACACCTGAAAGAACACATGACCATTTATACTTTCAAAAGATTATTTTATATCTCTAAACCACTCTCAAATACAAATATCACAAGGTCTATGACTAGCATGAAATTCACAATCTAATATAATTATCTTATTCTAAATACACAAGGAGAGTTACCAAAGACTTGTATCTTCTACTTCATTTAAATATCAACCTGAGGATGTAAACTTGATAGGATGGTGTCACTATATGTGCACACTTAATATTCTAATTTGATACTTTACTTATTGTAATCTAAGATGAGAAAAATTATGCAAGAGATGAAATACTAAAATTTAACACTCATACAAAACCATGAATTAAATCATTACAATATTTATATTCAGAAGCTTCCTTAAAATAACTATATATAAAGCTAAAAATCACATAATTTAGAAATAAAACACACAACACATAAATGAAATAAATAACATGCTTAGCTAATTAATGGGTTGGATTGTTGTTGTAAGACTTTCAAAGGGGGCCCTTCCTCTTTCTGACTCCAACTTCAATCCTTCCTCTTATAACAATGAAATGGACTCATAAATAATTGCTCATATTAATCAAATGCAACAAAGAATTACTGTAGGGAAATCACAACAACAGTAGTCTTACAAAATGTTTTTCTTATATATTTATACTACCTCTCAACCCTGTTACTACATATATATACAATAGAGGAGATTGTCTCATGCAAAACAAAAGACATTCCAAACTAAGAAACATTCAGCTGTAGGATAATAGAAATTAGTTCCTTCTACTAAGGCTACTATTCATATGGATCTTACAACACTACTTTGAGACAAACCAAGTTATATTAGTATTTAACCAAATATTTATTATGTTTCATGAAATTTTTAATAATTTCTATGAGTCAGTTGAATTAGGAACTAAATTCTATTTGTCTGTAACTTTAGTCATGCAGTGGTTGTAGGATGTTTTCACATGATGAAATCCCTTCGTTGCAGGATGGTCTGTGATATATACCTAGTGATTCAAAACACCTTAAACACATTATGAATAAAATCATATTATAGTAAAATATGAATATTATATACTTAATTCCAAGACAAAAGTATAACTATTCAAAGATATATGAGATCATAATGCTATTTGCAAAATATGGTTGTCCAAGGATAAAAGCTTATGGGAAAATAGTTCATAAACATGATAAACAAGAAGGGTGAGTATGGAAAATTAGGATAAAAACATGACAATTATAGGGCTCATCACACCCCCTAACTTAAGACTTTGCTCATCCTCAAGTAACAAGCTTGCTCATTTCAAACTCATAAATAGCTCTAAAATTTGCACGCTCAATGACACCACTAAATAGATGGGCATAAAATCCACATCTTTGTTAAAACAACTTATAGTTTTTGACTTCTTTAAATGAATATAATGGAGTTTTATCCTAATAATTTGGAATGGGGTACCAAAATAGAGGAGGCTAGAATATTATGCTCAACAACTATGTTCCTAGGTCTCCTACAAGTAGAATATATCTTGTTACTCTATCAAATGCTACTTTTAAATTGAAAGGGGAGTGTGGCTCTTTACTCTTTAGATTAGGAGTGAGATCATTCCATATTTATATGTAGGATTTTATTATTCAAGTTCCAACATAATTTCTCAACTTAAGTAGAAATCCTAAGCTTCATCACTATTTTTGTCAAACTAAGCCCTTACTTCCTTCTGTAACATAATGTTTTCCCATTCTGCCAACACAATCTTAGGTGTTGCTAACTATCCTCTAATAAAAAACTGATTTTATCTTTCCTTTTTCCTATATTCAATCATCTCTCATCCTTTCCTATGATCATTTAAAATATATTTAAAAGGACATCTCCAACATACAGGTTAGGATTCCATTCCTTATCATGTGACACAACATAATTATGAAGATAGAACTCACATAGTTGTGCTTGTTCCTCTTATGAGATTTATTTATATAATTGAAAAAAATAGAGAGGATCAATTAATTTTTATGACATATCATAATAAACTATCATGAACTTAAACTTGTGTCACTATTCTTCATGATAAATTGACTATACCCATGTAGGAGACCTGTAGTCAAGGATCATTTGAATAAGATTAGTTAGATCATCAACTTTCTACCATATTTCAGAGATCCTTTATTCTTTAATCCTAACCTCTTCCTTTAATTTATTATTTTTCTTTGTTAATTCTCTAAAAATTTGACACTGGTTGTTTATCAATCTCATCAGTTTAGAAGACAGTAGATGATAAATTATACCTGACTACTTGGGCAGTTGTGGGTTTTGCTTATTCCTTTTCTGCTACAAGAAGTTATGAAATAATAGATACAAGATGGATTTATATTGAGGGTTATAATTGAGAATATACTATATCACGTTCATCTAGTCCACCTCTTGATTGGTCCTATAGCTTCTTTCGTAGTCATTCTATTTCCTGCAGGGCTTGCTCCAAAGTAGGAAATTCTACTTGTATAGAGATTTGCTCCATTTGTTCTACCTCTGTATGTATCGGCATTGTTTCTTCTTATAATTTTTTAGGGATATGTCTTAATTTCTATATTTTATTATTGACTTATTAAGAACACTCTTCCTTATCAATCTCTATTTCATAAAAACTATATGCCTCAATTATGTCATGACTGCTGGCAGTTTGTTCTTCTTCAGACTTCTCACTAATTTATATAATAGAATAAGGTTTATTTATTGGTTTTCCTCTCATCTTTCCTCTTAGTATATGGGACCTTTAAGGAGTAATTGTGACCTTAGTATTTTTAGGGGAAGGTAGAAGCTTTTTTTCAGATTTCTCAGAGTCAGGCTGGAAGGTGAGTTTCCTCTTCCTTCTTCTAGGTTATTTGATTATTGAAGCCTCCTATATGAGGTTTGTCCTTGTTGTATATTCTTGTGTGACTACATGAGGGTCCTTTTCTATAGGTTTTTATGTGGATACAAGAGGGTCCTCCTCTATAAGTTCTTGTGTAGCTGCAAGAAGGTCCTCTTCTATAGGTTCTTGTGTAGCTGCAGGAATGTCATCTTCTATCTTCATTTGTTATTCTACTTATATTTCCTCTTCTACCTCTATATCTTCTTCTTCATCTTCCTCACTATCACTTTTTGCATTTCTAAGTATTTGAAGAAAATCTTCCCAACTTATATTGGGCCTAGTCCTCTATAGACAGTCTTGAATAATTAACCAAATTAAACAATGAGGAGAGAGAACTTTGGGATTACCTTTTTGAAATGCCTTAGCTATTCTTGTGATCATGTTAAACAAGAAATTAGGAATGTTTATCTCAATACCATGATGTAAATGGTTCATGAATTTAAAATAAACACCATGTAGCATGGAGTATCTTCCTTCACAGATGAAATATCTATAGATGAATATAATAGCTTTTGCCCATCTACCTGGTAATGATAAATGTGCAGTTCCTTATTTTGAAGTCTCCAATATTTCATTTCCTCTAATGAGTTTTTGCCTCTCTTCCTTGGCATCAAACTTCTCCTACCATAATTCTCCTATTTAGGGCAATCCAGTTGCTCTGTTGATGATGGTTTTAGTTAGATTTATCTCCATTCTTTTCACTATTACCAAATTATTATACAATGAGCTAAAAAATTCTTCTACAATTCCTTGATCAAGATTATTTATCCTCTCAAAATATTGATCCCACCCTACATTTTGAAATAGGACCAAGATATCTAGCTTACTGGTCAGAGGAGAGATATCAAGTGGTTCATGCTTGAGTAAGTCCCCTCCCATACTGTAGGATGGAGTTTTGGTTGTAAGATTTATGCTCTTGAAATAAGGGTTCTATAGTTTTGGGTGGAATGTTGTAGATTTTCTTTGGAAGAGAGATATTTGGTTTGGATTATGGAAAATCCCCCTAACTTAAAATAGTCACTTGTCTTCAAGGGATGTAGTTGACATGCATGAATGACTTGTGGAAATGACAAGAGGTGGAAAAAAAATCATTCAATGATCATGTCAATTGGTGAAAAAAAATATTTCTCAAGATGGCGTGAGCAAATAAAGATATGATAGCATTTAATAGCATTAAGACCCATCATCTTAAAGAATAATTAAAACCAATGAAATGAAATAATTACAAAATAGTTACCTTAATATTTTGAGGGGTACCTTCCCATTAATGCATAAATGATGAGTTGAAGTGGTATATGTAAGGTTTATTAGCATGTGTTGGCTTTTTATCATAAGTAAAAATACTTTTAGAAAAATGCAATGTATGATGGAGAAATAAAAATTCATCTAGCAGTGATAAATGCTTCATGTGACAACAATAAGTGTCCTACAACAACAAAAATTATCTTGTATCAGCAAGAATTTCATCTTGTATCAAAAAGGAAAGTGTTTTTCTATTCCTAAAGAATGAATCTGCAAGAAAAACATATGAAAACATTTTATTATTGTAATTTTTTTTAAATTTTTTTGACCAGCCAGTGACCTAGTTTTCTGGTGCAACAATTGTTAGCAATGCTCAAAGGTTTTTGTTGCTAATTTTTTTGATTTTTTTAAGATTCTCTAGTCCTAACTCAACTGGAAGTGTAGAATCCTAGGAGTTAGGATTTCATTTAGCTTAAAAGTAAGCCATTATGAATGGCTTATTATTGGCTATCGGAATCTTTATTATTCTTGAAAAATATTGGATAAGGGTTGAAAAAAATACCTTCATCTATAAGAACAAGTTGATTTTATTCATGAAAAAAAGATGGATGTTATTCTTCAAGAAGTTTTTGAGTGAGAGTCTCCTTAAAAAATGATTTCTTGTACAATTTGAGCATGTGGCCATTAGCAAGTAGTTAGAACTGAACAAATTTAATGGTCATGAGCTTTATAACTCTTGATTTCATAAGGCCTAAGTCATTTGAACTGAAGCTTTCCTTTAAGATCATTGTATTTAAAGTCAAAGAGGAGTTCCCAATCACTAAGTTAGAAATTCTTAGTCTTGATGTTTCTATCTTGCCAACCTACTCATTATCTTTACATTACTTCAATGTGATGAAGTGATTCCTTTCTAAGTTCATCAAGTGCATTTAGCTGCATGATCCTATCTTGTTGAGCTTGATAAAGGTCCACATCCAAATCAAGTGTTGTCTTTAATGTTTTATGCTCAAACTCAATAGGCAGAATATGATTTTTACCATAAACTAGTTCATATGTTGTGAAACTAATTGTGGTTTTATAGGTGATTCTATAAGCCCAGACTGCTTAAAAAAGACAAGTTGACCATTCTTTTTTATGTAGATTGATAGTCTTAGTGAGTATATTTTTCAATTCTCTATTTTTAACTTTGACTGACCATTCGACTGAGGATGGTAAGGGGTGAAATTTTTGTGTTTGATTTCATATTATTTTACCAAGGTAGATGTGAGATCTTATGTGAATTGTGGTCTTTGGTCTGTGATTACTTCTCTTGGCACTCCATAACAATTGAATATTTCTTCATACAAGAACTCACCTATTTTCTCATCTTGGGCATAGGTTAAGGACTTGACCTCAACCCATTTTGTGACATAATCAGTGCACACTTGTATATTTTCATTATTGTTGGATTTAGGATCTATGGGACCTAAAAAATCAAGTCCTAACTTATCAAAAGGTTCCAAAACTAGTTTTGGCTATAATGGCATTTCATCAGAGTGAGCAGGTTTTCTCATATGCTAACATTTTTTACATCTATGGGTATACATCATGGCATCCTTATGTAAGGAAAACCAATAATATCTAGTAGTAAGTATTTTCATAGCAATCTATTTGATATCAAAATGATCCCCATAGGGTTCATCATAGCAGGCTATGAGAATGTCATAGGCTTCATCTTCTCAGATACATCTTCGCATAATTGAATATGGTCTAGTAACAAAGAGATATCCTATAAACTAGGAATAATTTATGATATTTTGAATCAAATTTTGTCTTTATCTAGGTGAAAAATGTTGTGGTAGTGATCTTGTATTAAAATAAATAGCAAGGTCTGTGAACTAAGGAGATTGAATAGTTACTATAAACAAATGTTTATTAGGAAATGAATCATCAACAATAGGACTTTGCTCATTATTTTTTAGTTGAAATATAAAATATGCTACTAAATTATCCTTACCTAGTCTATCCATAATGGTAATATCAAATTCTTGCAACAAAAGCAACCATCTAATTATCCTACCTATTACAATAGATTTGTTCATCAAATACCTAATTATTGCATGATTTGTGTGGATAAAAACTTGGTAACATGTAATATAGTGTCAAAATTTGTTGATCACATAGATGACTGCAATAAATTCTTTCTCTATTATAATATAGTTGATTTTAGCCCCTTGAATATTATTGCTAATAAAATAGATTACATAACTCAAAGATTCATCTTTTGGGCTAAAGACAACTCCTAAAGTGGTGTCAAATGCATCTGTGTGGATGTGAAAAGGATTCTTCCAATTAGGATCTCTTAGAATAAGAGTTATCATGAGAATATCCTTGAGTTGTTGAAAGGTAGTTTGAAAATCATTAGTCTAAATAAATTCAACATCCTTAGTAAGCAATCCAAATAATGGGGTGGTAATTTTACTAAAGTCCTTGATGAATCATCTATAATAACCAACATGTCCTAAAAATATTCTAACATCTTTTTGATTCTTTGGTATGGGTAGATTCTTAATGATACTTATCTTTTCCAAATCAACTTGAATTTAAATAAGGGAGATGTGATACCCAACATAATACCTTCAGTCATAAGCATATAACACTTTTCATTACTTAAAGACAATTGGTGGTCCTGGCAGCATTAAATATTCTTGCTAATAAAATAGATTACATAACTCAAATATTCATATTTTGGGCTAAAGATAGCTCCTAAAGTTGTGTCAAATGCATTTGTGTGAATGTGAAAAGGCTTCTTCCAATTAGGCCCTCTTAGAATAAGATTTATTATGAGAAGATCCTTGAGATGCTGAAAGGAAGTTTGATAATCATTAGTCTAAGTGAATTCAACATCCTTAGTAATCAATCCAAACAATGAAGTGGTAATTTTACTAAAGTCCTTGATGAATCATCTATAATAACCAACATGTCCTAAAAATATTCTAGCATCTTTTTGATTCTTTGGTATGGGTAGATCCTTAATGATATTTATCTTTTCCAGATCAACTTGAATTTAAATAAGGGAGATGTGACACCCAACATAATCCCTTCAGTCATAATCATATAACACTTTCCATTACTTAAATACAATTGGTGGTCCTAATAACATTGAATAAATTTCTCCAAGATGGTAAGAGTTTCATCAAATGTTTGCCATAGATAGTGAAATCATCTATGTATATTTCAACACAATCATGGGAGAGATCAAAAAATATACTCAAAATAGCCCTTTGAAAAGTAGTTGGGGCATTGCAAATACCAAACGATAAGACAACATAGGCATAAGTTCCCCAAGGGTAAGTAAAAGTGGTTTTGTCTTGGTTTTGTGGATCTATTCTTATCTGATTATAACCACTATAACCATCTAAAAAGGAAAAATACTTTTCCCTATTCATGTATCCAACACTTGATCAATAAATAGAAGGAGAAAGTGATCCTTCCTAATAGCAACATTCAACTCTTTGTAATCGACACAAATATGCCATCTTCCCCCTTTCTTAGGTACCATAACCAAGGGAGAGACCCATTGGCTATATGAAATGAGGTAAAAAAATCATGCATCTAAGAGTTTTTACAACTAATTTTTGACAATGTCTTTAACTACAAGATTCATTCATATTTGGGGTTGGTGAATAGGTTTGCATTCTTCTTTAATGTAAATGTGATGCATGCATAAATCTGGGGGTATTCCTCTCATGTCATGGTAGTCCCAGTAAAATGCTATTATGTGCTTTCTTAGAATTATAAGTAACTAAATTTATTGCTAGGGTGTAAAAGAAGTGCTGATGTTGACAGGTTTATTTGGTAGAATATCCACTTGATTTGTTAAATAGAGCATGGTTTCCACATTAGTAATTAAAGGAGCATAACTATATTGATGGGGAAGTAGTTGATAGAATGTCAAAAAGTCTTTTATGGTTTTAACAAGGTCATTTTCAAGAAAAGTATTCATAAGTGGTCATGGTCTTCATTCCAACATGTTTATGGCTACAGGGTCCTACCAATAAGTGTTTTGCAGGGTACCAAAAAGGATAGTGTCTTCTTCTTGTGACTACAAATCTAGACTCTGATTAATTATGCATAAATTTTTCAAGGAGATATCTTCCTCAAAGTCATTAATCCAAGGATTTGGGTCATCATTCCAGGAAGGCTTGGCTAGAAGATAAAGAACCAATTTTTTGATGTTATTTCCATTTGGAATTAACATTTGTCTCGATTTTCAATCAATAAAAGCATTAACAATAGCCAACCATGGGTGGCCAAGGTTGAGAGGATAACCTCCCAAGTTAATTTTTGGCTACTTGATAATAAAATCTACTAGACATTGCTAGGAATCCACAGTGATAACCAAGTCTTCAACAATTCCTTCAGGTTTAATAGTTGATTAATTGACCATTTAGAGGATGGTGGGTGTTGGATAGAGAGTTGTAAGTTTCAATTACTGCATGGTCCCCATGGTCATCACATTGATGGATACACCCAATTCAATTAAAGTATTAGATATGGGTTGTTCATGGATACTAACATTAACTACAAGACTTCCAGGATCATAGTATTTTAGGGGAACTATGTTTCCCAACATAATATCTACTAGTTGACCAATAACTTGGACTATTTTAGGATCCCTCTTCTTTCTTCCCAGTTTTTTCAAACATAGATCTCTAACAACCTTATTATAGATAATAACATCTTTTATTTCTTGAAAGAGTGGAATTTTTACACACACATTCTTGATTTGTCCTAATATATCAAATTTTGGTTCTGGTTAAAAATGTGAGATGCTCAATCACTCTAGAAAAGGAGGATTTCCAGGTTCTTTTTAGTTTTTGGGTAGACTTGGCTTAGGATTGGACATGGGTGGTTGTGGATTAGTATGGATTGAATTAGGTTATTCAAAATGTTCTATGATTATGGGTGAGGTGGGTTATGGAAGAACACATCTTAAGCAAAGATGGACTAAACTGATATCTAAGGTGTATGTTGGATATTGAATTATTTTAGTGGATTGTGTTAGTTAAACCAACTTATTGGTAGGGTTGGGAATGGGTTGGGTAGGTAATTGAGTGGTTCTAGTAGGTTGTTGAGTGTTGGCATTAATGCCTAATGTTGTGGTTGTTGGTTTTGTTGAGGAAATATTTGATTACCTCTCCATAGTTGTTGCCATCGATAAGAAAGAAATACCAATTATTGGTTTTGGAATTGCCCAGGTTGAGGTTGTTGTCCATTTTATTGCATCCATAACTAATTTTTGGGTAGTTTCCAATTTATTTGGGGCCAATTTTAGTTAGGCATGTTTGTCCGAGAACCATATTGAGGATTATTTGAGAATTAAGAATTTTCAAGCATAGATTTTAATGGCATACCTGACCTTGCACCCATGGTTTCCATTAACCTACATAAAATACTTGATTTCATATCCTCATATGGCATGTAGCTCCACTATTTCAAGATTCTACTCAATTATGTTGGCTACATGAGCTTTCATAGAATGGAATGTGCATTCCATCTTTTTTCTACTTTTAGGGCAATAGGTGGCTAAGGATTTTTTAGTTTCTTCTTGTTTTCTCCATGTATGAAATGTATCAAGTTGAGTGTTTGGGTCACTAATAATGTCCTGCTTCATGTCCTACAATAGGTTGCTAACTTTACCTTTAGATAGTCTTGCTATAGATGTTTTAGGAAGGATTTTTACCCTACTTTTGTTCATGGTTGATCTGGAGTAGTTTGTACATAAAACTGTTAGTTCATTAAAGGACAGTGTAGAAACATCTCCACCAAACATTAAGTCTAGTGCCTCTAGACAATCATCTCTAATTCATTTTAGGAATATCAAACTGATATATTCTTTATCTATTATAGTCTATTTGTAATTTTATAGGCTGAACATAAATCTTTCTATATATTCTTCCAATGACTCATTATCAGCTTGTGTCATTTTGAATATGTCATATCTCCTATAGTTTCTACTTCTACAATGGTCTTGGTATTTTAGCAGAAACTTCTCCTTCATTTCTTCCCAACTAGAAATGGCATCCTTTCCAAGTCCCATGAACTATATAAGTGTTACTATAAATAGCTTGAGTTTCTAAGCATCTTGATTATAATCATAGCTATGACATAAGATGTCAAACTAAAAAATAAATATGTCTGGATCCTCAGATGCGTTTTCCCTAAAAGTAGGGAGGGTAGAGTGAGGAATATTCTTCATAGGTGCATTTCCTTTAGGAGTGAGGATAGGAAATTCAAAGGTGGTAGATTCATTGGTAGTGTTTTCTTTCTAGAGATTCTCCATGAATATTCTTTGTGTTGGTAGACCGAAAGTTCTTTCCATTTACTTCTCAAAATTCTTATCAATTATTCTATTTCTTGGGGTGTAGAAGATGGATTCTTTATCTTGTTTTTTAGGTATATATGGCTTATTATATAATGGGGATGGTGTAGAGGTTTCAAAAGATTCAACTTGTGTCTCATCAAAGAGTCTTTCTAAATTAGAAGATACTATTGTCTTGGTATTTCTTCTAGGAGCAAGAATAGCCTTGAATGCCTCTTTAGCAATAAATTTAGGTGATAGAGGGAAGTGAAATTTAGATTATTGAGTATGAGGTGATTAGGTGGGGATCCTCAAGGGTGGTACATGTGGGTCTCTTTTATGGGTATGAACCTCTTCAAAATATCCAGCTTGTGCTACCAACCCAACCAAAAATTCCTCCTTTTCTACCTCTTCTATTGACAAGTATGAGTGATCTTTAGGGGTTTCTTCATGCCCCTTGGTTGTTGCAGGATGAATTTATGTTCTTGTAGTAATGGTTTATGATTCAAACAAAAATATTCCTATATGATCCCCTTCTCTTTGCATGTAAGACTTCCAAAGGGGGCCCTTCCTCCTTCTGACTCCAACTTTGATCCCTCCTCTTATAACAATGAAATAGACAATAAAATAATTGCTCATATTAATCAAATGCAACAAAAAATTGTTATAGATAAATTACAATAATAATTGTATTACAAAATGTGCTTCTTCTATATTTTTATAATTGATCTCTACTACCTCTCAACCCTATTGCTATACACACACACACACACACACACACACACACACACACACACACACACACAACAGGGGAGATTTTCCTATACAAAACAAAATACATTCCAAACTAAGAAACATTTGGATATAGGATAACATAAATTAGTTACTTTTACTAAGGCTACCATTCATATGGATCTTGTAATATTTATTTAGGACAAACCAAGTTGTTTTAGTCTTTAACTAAATCTTTACTATGCTCCATGAAAGTTTTTATAATTTATGTGAGTCAGTTGAATTAGGAATAAAATTCTATTTGTCCATAACTTTATTCATTCAGTGCTGTAGGATGTTTTTTCATGATGAAATCCCTTTGATATAGGATGTTATTTGATATATACCTATTTATTCAAAACACCTTAAACACATTATGAAGAAAAACATCCTATGGTAAAAGATAAATATTATATACTTGATTCCAAGACAAAAGTATAACTATTCAATAATGTTATTTGCAAAACATGGTTGTCCAAGGATAAAATATTATGGGAAAATAATTCATAAATATGATAAACAAGAAGGGTGAGAATGGAAAATGAGGACAAAAACATGACAATTTTAGGGCTCATTAGTCTAGTGTCAAATATTAGTCTTTCAGGCCAATCTTTTATCCTTACTACACATAGTTAAACCAGAACTAGACAAGTCATTTTATCTTCAAAATTTTAACCACTTTCACTATCTATCAAACCTTATAAGAACCATGGATAGGACATACAAGTTCCAAAAAACAAAACCATGTGCATTATATACTTAAATTTATAGCATAAGTAAAAAAAATCATCACTATAACTTGCTTACCCAGAACTGCCAATTTATCTTAAAGCACAATCATGGTGAAAATGACATTCAACACCTGTATGACAAATTTCAAAGACTTATGATGAATGTAGATGATATTATGAGATAATTATACCATTATCAGATAGAAATATAATATATTTAAATGGAAATATTAGTCTTGTAGACCAATCTTGTAACCTTGCACTTCATTGTCTCATTTGAACCCGATAGGTCAACTTGTGAGCAACTTTTTCACTATAATCACTGACCTCCAAAAATTATACCAAACATGATCATGTCTTAAAATTCCTAAACAACATTTATATGTACTTTCTTCCATCACTATTTCATGATAACACATCCCCCTTAAACCAAGCATCCATCATGAATTTTCTAACTGAATAGTGTCTCCATTTAGCCTAATGGAGTCACCCATTTCCATAGAGCACTAAAAAAACACTATCTCAAGAGATTCCTAGATCTCCATGCTCTCACAATACTAAACATCCTTTAGGATCTTGTTAGGCTTTATTTACACCTTAGGTTTTACCTTTTCATCAACCATTTAATCAAAATTAGGATTTGATAATGAACATTCCTAACTTGATTTCACATATGAAGTATGCTCTACCATAGTAAATAATCCACTTGAGATTATAGATTGATCATGACTTACCTTCATTTTATTTATTTTCCACACATCAATTTTCCTTCTCTTACACTCTAGGATCTTTAAACCTTTTATTTTGACTTGATGACCTTCTAACTCTGTTAGGACAAAATAATACAATGTGTCCTACATTATGATAACTCTAGCAAACCACCTCATTCATACCTATTGACTAATGATTCCTTTCATAATCCTATGCATATTCATTTTTAAATGGTCTTATACACTCTCTCATTCTATGACCAAACTGATTAAATGCAAAACAATAACCATTGAATGAGTTAGTATACCTCATAACATTAGACTATTTGAATTGTCTCTTCATGTTGATCTTATTATATTTATTAGCTTTCTCCTTGACTTGAGCTACCTCCTTTTGGTCTTATTTGAAACCAAAATCTGTTCTATCACTTGAAAACTTTCAACTACTTAAGATGTTATCTAGACCATCAGTAATATTTTCAAACTTCACAAAGGTCTTCAACTTGATAGATGCTTGATCCAACACAAATTTTAAGGATTTCATTTTAGTTCCATACCTAGTGCATTCTTCCTCTTTAGCCTTTAGGCTTGCAGTGACTTATCTCTATTTATGCGTCAATCTGATTGATGATCTCATCATACTCCTTGGATGTGTTACTCATTCTCCTCAAATAAACCAATCTACTCTTCATAATCATTAACTAATGATCTTAGTTTGTGATTATTATTTCTTTGGAACTTCAACTCCTCTAGAGTCCTCACTAATTTTACATCAAGGTTCACTTTAGATTCTTCTTCATCCGATTCTTCATTAACCATAAAGCATTTCCCATTTGATCAACCCTCATTATCTATTTCAATGGCTATGAATAAGATTTCATTATTGTCATGTTCAGGTTCATTATTGCCATCATCACTATCAAATGTACTTGTGTCACTTACATCAAATGAGTTATTTTCTTTGGTGTCGAAACTTCTCTTGTTATTAAATAACTGTTTCCTACCTTCATACTTCTTGAAATCTTGTTTATTCTTATCAGGCTTATAAACCTTCCTATCATCTCCATGTTGTTCATATGTTCATCATGATAAGTTTTATCCCTGTTAGGACACTTGGATGTAAAATGACTAATATTACTATAGTTGAAATATTTGAAATGAAAATTACCCTTGTACTTACCACATCTAAACCTTAACTTGCTAGCAAACATGGATATTAGTTCATCATTATCAACATATGAACATACCTCATCCTTGACCTTATTGAATTTTGATTTTGTTCTTAGCTTTGAATTTTGCTTCTTTATTGTGAGTTTTTTATTTATTTGTTCTCATCTCATAGGTAGTCAAGATGCCATGAAGACCATCCATTTCTAATTTGTCCAAATCTTATATCTCTTCTAATTGATACACCTTACAATAAAACTTAGGAGTTAGTGATATCAATACATTTTGAACAACTGTATACTCTTTCACTTCTTCTCCTAATCCTCTAATGACATTGACCACTTCATCAACCTTCAACATGTAAGATGCAATGGTTTCATCTTCATTCATTTTTAGACTTTCAAACTATCTTCGATGGGTCTAAAACTTGGACATATTCACCTTGGTATCTCATTCATAGATAGTATTTAATTTGTCCCATATTACCTTGGTTGTTTCATATATTATCAATTTCATAAAATCTACCTCTGATAGGCCACATAGAATGGCATTCATTACCTTATAATTACTCTCACTTTCCTTCTTGCTTATTGCATCAGTTGGTGGTGTAGGAGGTGGAGTGTATCCATCCACAACAAACTAAAATATGTCATGGCCCATTTAAATTAGATATAACCTAATTATAATGATCTAAAAAACATAATTAGTCCCATTGAATAATGTATCCTTACTAGTAGAGAAACCACCTTGAGATTGATGACTGGCCATCCTTGCTTCTAGGATCTCCTTTAGGATATTAGGCCTAATTCAAAGGACCTAGAATATGATATCAAATTTCAGAATAAAAATGATTTATATGGGGGGTGAATCAGTCTTCAAAACCTTTCTTACCAATTTCCCTTAAGCAATTATGAACCATTCAAACAAGCATACAGATCTAGCAAGCATAAACACCTATCCACATAAGAAAAAAATATAAGAACACATCACATATATGGGAAAACCTAAAATATAATAAAAACCAATTATATATGCAAATGGAATATATTCTTATAATACAAACACCAAACTTAGTGAAGCACCAACACCATATGGAGCACCAACCCCAACTAGCTAAGCACCAACTCAACTAGGGTTTAATAAGCACCAACTTGTAAGGAGGAACCACCCCATAGATGAATCATAAATAACTAAACCACTTGATTGATTTGATAACCTTTAGGAAACCTTGTTTCTCAACCATATGATGATGACCACATCTTTAGCTCTTCACACTCTTATCCTTCTCAAACTATCTTCTAAGCCTCTTCGCTCAATTAGGTATCTTCAAGACATATTAGGTCATATGACCTTGATTTTCACATATAAAACCTGTATCAAATATTCATTAAAAATTATATACACCCTTTAAAATTGTCTACAATACTTATTTTTTCTTACCAATGTGTTATATTCTTCGCATGCTCTACACCCACCGATAGGCCTAAAATTGCCTTATATTTATACAAGCCTCTTGCTTATATCCTTCTTGGTCAGCCATACATACTTGAATACTTGGATTAACATTTAAATAAGTATTATAACATTTTTAATACATTAAATAATCATTATAATATGTCATCCACATCTTAAAATACCAAAACCTCCTTTAGGCCTAAAGGAGACCTAATTCAATTAGGCCTTCATTAGTGCATGCACCATTTGAACTCCTTGGAATACTTTAAAAATCCATACATGGAAATAACAATTCATATGTCACTAAAATATACCCCCAATCATATCATCTTAGGTCCATGACACTTTTTATTTCTGACCACCACTTGAAGCACACCATTATCACTGTTCACAATTAGGCCTTCACACGCATAAAAAGGTGTATCTTGAAAAAATAAATATAAAAAAAAGTTTGGAAACACAACCATGATAATAAATAATATAAAAATAACCTACAAGACCTCAAAAATTCATTAATATCACTATACTTCATTACATAGGTAAAAATGACTCAAACCCTTATCTGCAAATAGCCCACTCAGGTCTGCTAGAACACTCCAAAACCTAGTCATGAACAAATTAATATTCAACACCTAAAATAACACTAAAAATGACCAATGATATTTTAAAATTATTATTTTACATCTCTATACCACTCTAAAATATATATATCATAGGGTCTAGTGTCAAATATTGGTCTTACCAACCAATCTTTTATCCTTACTACACATAGTTAAACCAGAACTAGATAGGCTATTTTAACTTCAACATTTAAACCAATTTAAATGTCTATAAAACCTTATAAAAATAATGGATAGTACATAAAATTTTCAAAAAACAACACCATGTGCATTTGATACTTCAATTTAGGGCATAGAGTCTCAAACTCATCACTGCAACTTGCTTACCCAAAACTACTAGTTTACCTTAAAGCATAGTCATGGTGAAAATGATATTCAACACCTATATGACCAATTTTATAGATTTATAATTAATTTATATGATCTTATGATATCATTAGACCATTATTAAATATAAATAATATGTTCAAATGACAATATTGGTCTTACAAACTAATCTCACAACCTTATACTTCACTGTCTCATCTGAACCAAATAAGTCAACTTGTGAGAAACATTTTCACTATAATCATTGACCTCTAAAACTTATAAAAAACATCAACATGTCTTAAAATTATTTAAAAACACTTATATTTACTTATTTCCATCACTATTCCATGATAACACATCCCTATTCATCTTCTCACTTTTGCTTAGGTTTCTCATTATTTGCACCATTAGGCTTGTTAGCGATAGGATATCTTGGATGATTAGTTTAGTACACTTTAGGGATATAACCTATAAAAAAACCACCATGGACATAAAATAAAATTCTCAACCTTCTCCATCCAATGAATTTCATACTTTGATTTGGTCAACTCTGACATCTATAATAAATCTCTAAGAAATGTGTACTTTTATATAGGGTCTACTCACACACCTAACAACTCAATCACACCTGGAGGTGCATGGGAGATTTAAATACAATATACAATAGTTTTTCTATTCATTTTATAACATTTTAGTCTATTTTTATCAATATCTTCAACATCAGGTCCTTATTGTTAGGTGACCCCTTATCCAACGGAAGCACAATTGATTACTTTCTTATAAGCAATTAAACACGAAATTATACCAGAATGATAAAGTAACTAGAAAATTGAGACAACAAAGAATTTGAGAGACAATACACACTCTTGTATTAGAAATTAATAGAAGAAAATACAATAAGGAAGATGCCACTTCTTCTTCCACCTCAAAGGCTTGCCACACCTCAAGACCTTCTTCCCTCTCTCTCTTGCTCAACACAACAACTCTATAGCCTGAGTTATTATCCCTCCTTGAAAGCTTCAGCCCGTCTCCTTGACCTTACACCTATAGATCTCCTTGACCTTGCTTGCTTCAATGCTTTTACTTGCCTTCTTGATAATTACAATACATGCCTCATGGGTCTTTAAATAGAATCCCATGGTTACAAAAATAGAAATCTAACTACAATAATTAGACACGCAGCTCATGACTATAATTAGTCATTTGACATGCAAACACTCACTTCACTTAACTGACTATTCGTCAACAGTAGTTCTAGACCGCCACAGGCAACCGGTGCCAATCCCTGCTTGATTGGTGCTGCCGATGTCGGCCGACTAGCTGTCGTCACCGATTTCCTTCTGCACTGAGCCTGACCGACGTCGGTCATGCTACCGATGCCAGTGCTTCTGGTTCTTCAGCATCCTCTTCTTTGTGTCTGCAAATAGTTGAAGCTTTTAGCTCCACACCCTAACAATCTCTCACTTGGAGATAAACAACTGTAACTTGTACCTGTACTTGTACACCATCTATTTTGTTCCTTTGGCTTTGTATCCCTCTTCAAATTCACTCTTGAAGACCAACCACCACGCAAACCTGTGATGCAATACCTGTCACTTATGCCACAAGAATTTTGCTGCTCCCAAATTCTCCATGACATACTTCTGAACCAACTCTACCCTTAGCTCAGAAAACTCCCTGTATATGAAACCGTGCAACAAGTAACACAATACAGTAACAGGATAATGTAGCTAATATTATCCAACCTGGTAAAGACAAAATACAATGTTCAAACCTCCATTGCCTGCAGCCTACTCAAGACCATATACCATAGCCTTCTGTCTCACGTGTCCATCCACTCTCTTCTCTAATATGGGAATCCATCCCTCTATCCAGTGCTTTCTTCCAGCTGACAATTCTACCAACAAATACCTGTTTGGTTCTTCTCCAAGGACTCACACTCCTCATCCATGCCAAGCTCTCACTATTTCTGGATTATTCCTGCATTGCTTCTTCCATCTTCCTAGTTCTTGACTATCAATAAGCAATATAAAGAAGGTGAACAATGAATATGAGGTTCACATACCTTTTTTGACCTCCATATGGGTGTTTGAGACTTATTAATCCACCCAACATCCATTCCAGTGACTGATCTCGACCATCTCCCAGTCTACTCCCGACTGATGTCGATTCCCTACACTGACCCTGACTACTGATGTCGTTTCCCTGACCGACGCCAGTGTCCCCCCTGTCGACGTCGGTCTTATGACCAATGTCAGACTTCTCCTGCCCGACCTACCGACCCTACTGGTCTGCACATGACCGATGTCGGTATCTCGCTGACTGACGTCGGTCCCATGTGACCGACATCAGTGTCTGTGCGTTCCTGTAAGTGATGAAATTTTCATCCATGAGCTCTTCTTGGATCAAACCTTTGTCCATACTGCCCTGCTCAGATTTATTCAGCCCCTGTGACTGATCTCTGTCCTTCATCTCCTCCATAAACACCAAGGCTTCTCTGTTCCTGTCAAAAGCATCAAATTTCCTTTTTCTACAATGAACTCTATCTATGCTTTCTGAATCTGAACACATACCTTTTGAATCAAGAACGTCCATTCCCTTCTTATTCATGTGACCAAGCCTATTAGACCACATCTTCGAATCTACACCAGAAGTAGAATCAGTAATACAAGTAGATAGATAAAGAGTATCTAATTTCTTACCTCTCGCTAGAACAAGTGCTCCCTTGGTAACCTTCCAAGAATCTGCTGTGAGGGTTATTGTGCATCCCTCATGACCCAACCTTCCTACAAAAATTAGACTCTGCTTCAGAATTGGAACATGCATGACCTCTTTCAACACCCATGTGTTGTCAATCTGCAATCTCAGCCACACTTTCCATTTGCCAACTATCTGACAAGGCGTACCATCCCCTAAATAGAGCACTCCAAAGTCTTCCTGTTCATACTCATGAAACAAATCTCTGTTTGGGGATGCATGAAAAGATGAACCAGAATCTAAAATCCATGATCCTACCTGACTATCCAAAGAAAGTATGAGAGCGTCCTGTACCACAATATTTGCATCCTTTGCTTCTTCAATACCTGCATGTTGATTATCTTTATCTCTCAACCAACACTCCTTTGTATGTCCTTTCTTTCCACAAAACCAGTAGGTAACACCTTTGGATTCGGATCTCCTTCCCAACCTTGATTTCCCTTGCTCAACCTTCTCCCTTTGCCTTCCCCTACTTTTTGCACTTAGATCATTACCCGATGATTCACCTGTGCTTCTCCTGCATATTTCCTCATTCAAGATCACACTCACAACATCATCAACTTTTAAGATTTTAAAAGCAGATGTAGAATTACTTACTGCCATAACCAAACTGTCCCAACTTTCAGGCAAAGAACATAAAATCAAGAGAGCCTTTACCTCATCATCAAAAACAATATTGACTGAAGCTAATTGGTTTACCAAACCATGGAAATCACTGAGATGAGTATGTACTGATCCACCTTCCTGCATTTGCAAAGTAAATAGCTGCTTCATAAGATATACCTTATTAGAAGCCGAGGGCTTTTCATATAAATTCACCAAGGACTTTATCAACTCTTCCATTGTCTTGCACTGTGATAAGTTGGAAATCACAGATGATGCAAGGCTCAACCTTATGGAACCGAGAGCCTTCTGATCAAGAACACTCCATTCTTCATCTTTCATATCTATGGGCTTGCATGCAACCCCACCCAATGGTAAGTATAGATCCTTCTGATACAGATAATCCTCAATCTGCATCCTCCAGTGTTGATAATTCTTGCCGTTAAACTTCTCCATTCATAGCTTACTTTCTTCTGCCATTGCTGAACTCCCACTTAATTAGAAAACCCTGTGAATGACCTGTAATAAAAAACAATAACCTGTTCCCTACAAACCGTAGCTCTGATACCACTTGTTAGGAACCTACAACAATAGATATGCTCTGATACCAATTGTTAGGTGACCCCTTATCCAACGGAAGCACAATTGATTACTTTCTTATAAGTAATTAAACACGAAATTATACCAAAATGATAAAGTAACTAGAAACTTGAGACAACAAAGAATTTGAGAGACAATACACACTCTTGTATTAGAAATTAATAGAAGAAAATACAATAAGGAAGATGCCACTTCTTCCTCCACCTCAAAGGCTTGCCACACCTCAAGACCTTCTTCCCTCTCTCTCTTGCTCAACACAACAACTCTATAGCCTGAGTTATTATCCCTCCTTGAAAGCTTCAGCTGATCTCCTTGACCTTACACCTGTAGATCTCCTTGACCTTGCTTGCTTCAATGCTTTTACTTGCCTTCTTGATAATTACAATACATGCCTCATGCGTCTTTAAATAAAATCCCATGGTTACAAAAATAGAAATCTAACTACAATAATTAGACACGTAGCTCATGACTATAATTAGTCATTTGACATGCAAACACTCGCTTCACTTAACTGACTGTTCATCAACAACAGTTCTGGACCGCCACAGGCGACCGACGCCGGTCCCTGCTTGCCTGGTGCTGCTGACGTCGGCCGACTAGCTACCGTCGCCAGTTTCCTTCTACACTGAGCCTGACCAACATCGGTCATGCTACCGATGCTGGTGCTTCTGGTTCTTCAGCATCCTCTTCCTTATGTCTGCAAATAGTTGAAGCTTTTAGCTCCACACCCTAACACTTATTAGGGTTCTAGGAGGGTTTAAACCTATTTCCACTCTTAATGATCATTCATAAAGCATAGCCCCTTAATCCAAAAAATAATGATATTAATTTTGATTTAGGAACCTTAAAAATTTATCTTTAATATATTAGGTTCCCATGCATATGTTACACATGCCAATGAACACTTGAAAATCCTTCTCAAGTTTGCATGCCCTCATTCTGTGTGCTTGAGAGACCTCAAAACCACTTTTCATGCCTTATATTTCAAATCATGACTTAAAAATTTGTGAACATGATTTAAAAAACATATTATTCCTCTTATAACACTAAATTATCCATACTTTCCTTGTAAATATAACCTCATACCCCATTAGGCCATACTATCTCTTTTTTCTCTCCAGGCCTTAACCTGCAAGTCACATTAGGCCTTGAAACTAACCTTCATGCATCTTTACATGTGATATCACCTTAATAACATAATTAATAAACCTCTCTCATTATTAAAAATTTATATACATCCTTCATAAGTGTTGACAACGGATCATCATGCCTCATTAGGCTAGGTAAGATCCAAGAGTGGTCTAGGTGTAGGCTTGGTCTAAAGGTCCTACCCCTATAAGCTCACCCTAAGAATCTCATGAGTGATCCAATACCTAACATGCATTATTAAGAAACATTATACATCCATTCATTCATATGTGAACTCATCTCACTAATCCATCATACTCATACCTTCTAACAAGGTCTCTTTATGTTATGATTAGTGCCATGACTAGTCTTCTTAAGCACTTAAAACTTGGAAATTGACCTTGAAACACTTATGAAAGTATATGAACTTATCTTTAATTATCACACAATTTAAATCAACCTCTCACATGATTGTGTTTACTTAATTTACCAAACTTCATGATGCACACCTTCTCATAGGGTCTAGACTAGGCTTCTCAAGAAATAATATTCAAGCATGATTTAATGCTCACTTGACCTGAACCTTGATATCAACCAAAAGAAGAATCATTATATTTACTTGAAATTATCTCTCAATGTAGATACATTAGGTTTCCTTCATATTATCTCTTATCACATGGCTTCCTTGTCACATCAAGTACACAAGCTCATACCTCAAATACCACTTACCATGCATCTTCACTAGAAGCACTTTGACATCAATGACATCAACCTTGACATCAATGACAAAAATTATCAAAAACCCCATAAATAATTCAATTTAATTGACACAAGTCACCAAAATAATACAATATCAAACTTACACAATGGACATCAAGAAAGCCCATCTTCATCCAAGACATTTTCTTCTAAAACCCACCTCACTTGGGTGTTTGTAACCCACTAAAGAGGTTATAAACACCATTAATAACCCATAACCAATTGAAAAAACCACTAATATTTAACCAAGCACAAACACAACATAAGAATGGCATACCAACCCTCCTTTTCTTGAGAGATCGAGCCTCCAATGTTCATATCAAGAATCTAAATTTGATATTCTATAATAATTAAAAAAGGTTTGTGTCAAAAATCCACTAATTTAGGATATAAAAGATGTGTCCATCTATAAAAAATTTATCTCTAAACTATGATTAAATAATTTTAGCCAAAAAAGGAAGGATCCCAAGACCATTTAAGTAGTTTGACAACTTCTAAACATCATGCTAGGCAATGGAGTTCCACCTAAGTATTTTAATCCAAACATCCCTACAGTTGATGTCAATGTTTATGAAAAGCTTATACTCAATACTTTAATTAAATTAGGAAAATCCATCGATGTCATGACTATGTAAATAATTCATAAAATTGGTCTTAAATTTCTTCCCCCAACACCTACCATTTTGTAAATGGTAGATAGATCCATGGTAAAGCCAAAGGGGATTATAGAAGACGTAGTCATATATACAGATTCATGGGAATACCCAGCTGATTTTATCATCTTACAACCTAAATATAGATTATGAGGATGTGCCCTTATCCTAAGAATACCATGTCTAGCTAAATTCAATGCTTACATTGGTTGTAGATCTGGAACATGATGATTTCAAATGTTAATAACACTAAGAAATTAGTGTTGTACCCACCAGCCAAGCCTTCTTATGAAACAAAAAAAACTTATTTGGTAGAAGATGAAGACAAAGAAAAAATTTATTTACATAATTCATTGATAATTGACCATAACATATCCATATAATATTAGGAAGAAGACACATTCGTTACTAATATCCTAAAAAATACCTATCAAGTTGATTCAAAAATATTCTCTTATAATGTATACCAGAAGAAGGTTTTTTTGATACCAAAAGAGATATGACAACCTTACATCAACTAATACCACACCATTTTATCCATATCCCATTGTTGGTTAATGTATAATCCATGCTTTCCCCATCCAAACAAGTATAAATATTTTTAAGACAATCACTTAATATCTACAATAGATCAAAACCTCAACAAGAAATCCAACTAGTCACCATGCTCCAAATCCATATAATGACCTTTGCTTGTAACTATCATGACATGAGAGGTATTCCCATAGATCTATGTACCCACCATATTTACATCAAGGATGAGTGCAAACCTATTTGCCAATCATAATGTAAGATGAGCATCATTGTTAAAGATAGTCACAATCAAGTTACAAAAACTCTTGGATGCATGGTTTATCTATCGTATTTATGATATTCAATGGGTTTGACATCTTGTTATTATACCTTAAGAGTTTTCCAAATGGTGTATATGTGTCAACTATAGGGATTTAAACACATCTATGAGGAAATATCACTTTACTCTTCCTTTCATTGACTAAATACTTGACACATTGGCAAGAAATTAACATTTCTCTTTTCTTAACGGATTTAAAAACTATATTTAGATTAGAATAGATCCTGAGGACTAGGATAAGACTACTTTCACATGTCTTTAGGGTACATATGCATACATCATAGTACCATTCAATTTATCTAATGCTCTTGCCACTTTTCAAAGGGTTTTTTTGAGCATATCTTCTAATATGTCCCATGATTATGTTGAGATCTATATGGATGAATTCATAGTCTATGGGGAAACATATGATGAAGCCCTTAAAGACATAGATAAAGTCCTCCAATATTGTCAAGATAACCACTTGTCCCTAAGTCATGAAAAGTGTTACATGTTGATAACCAAAGGCATTGTTTTGTGACACATCTTGCCTACAAGAATTAAAGTAGATCTTTTTAAAAATAAACATAATCAAGAAATTAACAATTCCACAAAAATAAAAAGACATTAAATTTTTATTACAAATGCTAGATACTATTGCATATTTATCAAATATTTTAATAAAATTACAACACCTCAATTTGTTTTACTTTCTAAATATGCTAACTTTATTTGGATGGATGCATGTCAAATAATGTTCCAAGAACTTAAATATCTATTAGTAATGAATCCAATAGTGAGAGGCCCTCATTAGACATTACCCTTTCACATCTAAATAGTTACCTCTTACACTACATTGGGAGCCATCCTTGGTCAAAAGGAGCAATACTTGAGCTATGTCATATACTTTATCAAAAAAACCTCTAAGGGATTGAGCTCCATTTCATAGTGACAAATAAATAATTTATTATCATAGTCTATGCCATCAACAAATTTGGACATTATATTATAGGTTATCCATTTTTCATCCATATTGAACATTAAATAAGTATGCATTTAATGAATAAATTGGCTTACTTCCACTACAAGAGTTTTATATTACTATTTTAGATAGGCTAGGTAATGATAATGCAGTTATAGAATTTATATCATGTTTATAATCTGATGAGTAAATTGTCATAATAGATGACTCCTTTCTCGATGAACATATTTTTTCATTGTCTATTAACACTCCTTAGTATGTAGACATTGCTAATTTCTTGGATGTAAGATTACTTCCACAACATTTCTCTCCAAAAGAGAAACATAATTTGGTGGAGAAAAGTGGTCCAAATTTATGTATCTCTGGGTACCTCTTTTTCACTGGGACTAATTCAATCGTGCACTAGTGTATAAGAGAGGATGAGGTTGTTGACATCCTTGGATCTTGTCATGATGAACCCTACGAGAGTAATTTTAATACAAAGAGGACTACCATCAAGATCTTAACTATAGGTTACTACTGGCCTACCTTATATAAAGATGTATTTGTATATACCCACCAATGTGACCAATGCCAATGTATGGGGAAACCCACACATTATAATGAGATGTCACTTCAGCCTCAAATGGTTTTGAAATCATTTGAGAAATGGGGAATTTATTTTTCTAGACCAATAGATCCTAAATCCAATAATGAGTACATACTAGTTCGTACACATTATGTAACCAAATGGGCAGAGGTGAAAAAATTAACACATGCACGAGATGAAAAAGTTACATAATTTCTATATGAGGAAATATTCACTAGATATAGAGTTCCACAGGAGATTATTGAATATCAAGTGCCTCAATTCATGTCTGATCTAACAACTATCCTTATTCATGAATATGAAATCAAACACAAGAATTCCACCCATATCATCCTCAATCAAATGGACATGTAGAGGTTACAAACAAAGAATTGGAGAACATTCTCACAAAAATAGTAAATGTGCACCACAAGCATTGGGAAACACATCTTCCTAAATTAGTATGGGCATATTGAATCACATGGATGACTATAATTGACTTACCCCACATGACATGGTCTATGGGAAGAAACTTATTCTCCCCATACAATCTGAGCATAAAACCTTGCAGACAACTTTAGAACATGGCATAGACTTGTCACAGTCACAAAAGGATAGAATCACATAGTTGCATGCTTTTGATGAACTCTAAAGATAATAATTACATCATATAAAAGTGGTGTATCAACAATGAATCAAATATCATGACAAGTATATCAAAATGAGATAATTTCAATTCAGATACTAGGTCTTACTTTTTTATTTAAGTATAAAGACCAAAAAATGAAGTTGAGAACTTGATGGCTTGGTCCTTACGAGATAGAGGAAGTATTTTAAAATGTATTTATTAATTTACACATAATTGACCCAATACAATTTTATTATTATTCAATAGTCATTGGTTGTTATTGTACAAAAATCCACTTTCCAAAGAAAGATTAACATGATAGCTTCTTGATGAGCATACCCTTCCTTACACAAGTCCACATGGGACCTTGTTCAAACATCAAAATGATATTATGTCCTATACTTCCTATCCATAGACAAAGGATAAGGATTCTATCACAATTCAGTCTAGTCACACATTTGTTTGGTTGGTTATTGACTGAATAAACATTCTACCTAATTAGCTACCATGTTGATCAATCAGGATTAAAAAACATAAAAATTCAACAATGAAAACATTTGAGCATTATTTAAGGACTTGGTTTTAAATAGTCAATGGCTAACCAATGTTCATATAAAAATCCTTGATGGAAAATCAACTTGCTAACCATCAAAGGGATAAAATAAGAAAAAGAGAGAAAAAGTAATAAAAAGGTACTTTTCATTCTCCTCTTTGCTCACCACCTCTTCTTAATACTGGAGTAGTTTCTACAACTTTCCTTAGATAACTTTAACTTGCATCTTGTTTGCTATAGGTTGAAAATTTAGTTGTTATGGGTTGGAATCAGTAGCTATAGACTAAGTAGTGAAAGCTACATAATGAGTAATAGATGAAAAAAGTTGGGAAATGATGAAAAAAGGTGGAAATTTCCATAAAATGACTAATATATGAGACATGATGGAAAATATACAAGATAAAAACCACAAAAAATGCTACAATATGAACACCAATGACATAAAGATGCAATGCAATTGCTCTCAGATCAATCATAGTTGGACACCTTTGATATAAATATAGATGAAGTTGTTATAGGATGATGGGATTACCATAAGAAGCATCAAATATTTTATGCTAGTTGATATGGATAATTATATGTACTATTTTTCCCCCTAGTTTCTTACAACTACTAAAGGCAGCTCTTAGCATTTCAATAATTCCTTGACATCCTCTTCTCATAAGCACTTACCTACCTAAGTGACTAGCACTTTTACCAATAATTAAAGGCCATGAATATCATCACAACAACACTTTGATTAACATCCTACATCACTACTAGATAAAATACCACTCTACAAAGAGTACCATCTATTTTCCATACACTTACCACCTCATCATTACTTCATCAACTTCTTGCATGTCTTACTGCTACCAAAACTCACTTGAGGTGATCATATAGATCCATATAATTGGTTACCAAATCAATAAAGGTGATAATGTATTTTTATTCCAAAATAACATATTTTATTTCATGTGGATATTTATGACTATGTCATCATATGATTATGAGTGTTATTTAATTGTTATGGGTTGAGCTTGTGGCAATTCATTTCCATTTTTGGCAACTTGTCCCATCATAATCAATACATTTCTATCTAAAATCCTCTACCATAACCTACATTTTTTCCACACATTTGACATATCATATCCTCTAATCATAGATGAGTGACATGGTAATTAGGGGAGATTTGATTACATTGATATGTTAAATGATCTGAGACACATGCAAAAAAATAAAAATTAAAGTAGCTACGAGTAGGGAAATCCAAGATAATAATGGTTGCTAATTAAACAAAATGCACTACTACTCCAATAGACCCTACAAAACCCTCTTAGTTTTATTGCAAGTAAGCATAGAGTAACCATGGGAGGAGACATTTTTAGGAGAGAACCTATAGACCTCACACAATGGTAGGACAATCAAGATGTCGC
This sequence comes from Torreya grandis, assembly GCA_037957365.1. Lineage (NCBI taxonomy): Eukaryota > Viridiplantae > Streptophyta > Pinopsida > Cupressales > Taxaceae > Torreya > Torreya grandis. The sequence continues at coordinate 1,502,973 of JARHVA010000082.1, forward strand.
CAATATCTTCAAAAATACAAGATGGATGACATATTTTTAAATAATGACTGGGGATTATGACCACATTGTAGAAGGATTTACTATCACCTCTATCAATGAGGAATATATTGTCAATGGGTTAAGGATAAGAGTCACTGAATAGTTGATAAGTCGGGTAATTGGTCTTCTAAGAATAGGGGAGTTATGGGAGAGAAAACCTACTGTCACAACAACAAGGGAGATATTCTACATACGATATGATCAATTGGTAGCTTCAAATAAAGAACAATTTGTTCCTCTTTACCCCAAGTATAGGTAGAAGTTAATCTATTTATTATCAAATATTTAACATATTATGGTAGACACTCCATGCTCTATGCGACTCATTTCAAATTATTTAATCATCCAAAACATGATGGAAGGGTAAATGTGCAAATTTTTCTACTTAATTTGTTGAGAAGGGTGTCTAAATAACATCAAAATGACAAACCCAAATATTTGTCTCATCACTACTTGATTTAATTAACTATCTAATGGTGTATAAGAGATAGTAAACCCAATTTACCTTGGGATATTTTATACAAATGCAATTAGAAGAAGAGGCAAAGGAAAGGAATGAAGAAAAAGAAGCAAAGGAAGAATTTGAAGAAGATTCAAAATAGGAGAATGATGGAGAAGTGGAAGTAGAGATAGATGTAGAAGAGAAAGATGCATTGGAAATACAAGAAGTAGTTGTTAAACCATAAATAGAACCTATAGCAAAAGAAAGTATGGTGCATCCAAGGAGAAGAAAAATAAAATTGATCATTCCACCCTCTCTATAAAAATCAAAAGATGAAGAAAGGGCACCAAAACAAGGGAAATAAGATGTTACCTCAACTTATAAACCTAAAAAAAGACAAAAAGCTAAACCCTTGTAGTTTTATATAAAAAGATCATATTGATTGAGGTGAAATATGACTAAAAACATACTTTAGGAACCCCATCCTTGATTCACATTAGTGAATTTTCATCTGAAGAAGAGAGAAGGGATATAAAGGAAAGAACTCCAATAACTATTAATAGTGAAGAAGAGTATTCCATTTCACATATCTCTAAATATTTAGGTTCTAAATAATTACAACATGAAGCCACTTATTCACAATCAACAAAAGGAAATGTGAGGGAAGAAAGACAAGAATATGAGGAGATGTTTGATCAGTTTAATAATATGGGGGAGCAAGTAGACCAAGAGAATCTTTAAATGCTACACCAAGCATAAAATCAAACCCTAGAGCAAGCTCTTAGGGAAATTGAATTCCTTAGGGGTTGGGTTGGATAATTAGAAGAAGAAAATGGATTAGACACACTAGTAAGGGTGGAAGAATCAGAGAGTGTGCACTTGTAGGTTCCTATAACACAACCCATAACATAGTATATGACACCATTTATGGTATAACCTATAGCATCCCTTGTAGTAGAAGAATACCCTACCACTTCTACAATCGTTGAGAAATATGATACATCTGATTCAAGCCAAACAAGTAACCCTACCCAAGCACTATTTTATTGAAATGTATTTTAAGGGATATGAAGAATTTTAGGATGAAAAATTCAATGGTATATACATTATAACTAATTAAAGGAAGAAAATAAGGTATTGAAAGATAAAGTTCAAGAGGATGAGTCAAAAATCATGAGACTAAAATTAAAAGTGGAGGATATGGGAAAATTGACTAAGTAACTTTTGAAGTGTAGTCCACCTGCTCAAGTTTACTTTGTTTATCTTGAGGAGAAATGGTTAAAGTTTTAATTCATGAGGGTATACTATGATACACCCCACTTAATGATTGACCCCACATCATTCTTTGAGTTGTATAGTAGTTGTAACCCTAAAGCTCATAATCAATTATGTGACTTTCATATAAATAACTATGTTGTTCCTCATGATGTAGAGTGGAACCCAAACCTATATGTGGGTGATTTATATTGAAGGATTTTCCCTCATATTTGGTTAATATAAAAAAGGAGGCCAACAATTAATGAAATGCTAATAAAAATAAAAGGAAATTGCCTTGATGATTAGAGGGGATGCCACCATGCCTGATTTGATAGAGTAATATTGGGTGTCACTGATGAGAAATAGAGAATTAGTTGAATGGTTTTAATAGAATATATTGAAGCCCAAAATCAATGCCTTACATTGTTGACTGAGATTGGTCAGAAAGCATTTAATGCTTGTATATCTAGATGGCAGGAGCTAACATTTTAATTGAGAATGAAGGATCCATTTTATAGATATAATTTTAAAGCAACCCTCAAAAGAATCCACACATATATAGAAATTTCAAGGAGGAAGGAACTGAACTAGATAACCATTACCTTTCAAACCCCATTATTTTAGTTTCCCATTCCTAACTGGAAATGACAAATACAAGTTGATAAGAATGTACAAGACAAGAGATGGAATAATTTAGAGGGTCATTAGGGATTTTATGGAAAATATGGGTCTAAATCATCATAACCTTTTGAATTCAAGTTTATATGTGCCCATGAGATGCAAAAATTATCAGTTACTTGAGGACAAGTAACCCATTAAGTTGGGGGGTGTGATGAGTTATAGAAATGGTCTAGTCTAATCCCCTAATACCTTTTCTTAAAAACTCATATTGACATCTTAGACATAAAATCTATGTTTTATGTATTCCACCTATAAATAACACTAATGAATATGATACATATGTTGTTTATGTTTATATGGATAAAATGGTTTATTTTTTTAATAAGATGCATTATGGACTCTATTTCCTAAATTGGTTTAATTCTAATATTATATGTTTAATATCTTAAGCAAATAGGATTAAGTACTAGCACATAGTAACTGGGTAGTGTCAGCTTGTAACAACTAGACAATGTCATCACATAGCAATTGGGCAAAGCTAATTCATAGAAAATGAAATAATACTTGTAGTGACTAGCCCATAAAAACCTTTAGGTTGCCATGGCTAACCCATGACAACTAATAGATAATTATTCTAGCTTGTAGCAGTTGTAACAACATTTTTGGTTGTTATTAAGTGGTTGAGGGAGTTAAGGAATGGATCTCACAAGCTATGACTATGAACAATGCATGGCTGAAGGTGTTGACAATGGGTCTTCCTTACTAGATTGTATCTATTTATCATCACAACCACGCATCATAACATCTTTCATTTTTTTCTTCTCATAGTCATTTTTAGTAGCATTATCATAGTTAGGATGTACCAACTACTTTCCTAAAATCTATTTGTATTACTAACATAGGTATTTTATGGTTAAAATAATAAGATGCTTACCTCTTTATTTAAGATAATAAGATATAGGCCCATGGTAATAGGAAAATAGGGAATGAATATCAACTAGATTAAATCAATTTATCTTCTATAATCTTTGTTGTAGTAATTGTTATAAGATTATTAATGCAATTAGGTGATTTGAAGTAAAAGTGTGTACTACCCAAGGGAAGAATTATAACTCAAATCCAATTGGCGAGAGACCCATATTAAGGATTTTCAATGAAGATCTTGATCTGTTAGATTAGTTATTGGTTTGGTACAAGCATTCAATTATTTACTTCTGAAGATTACATGTGTGAATTAACACTCATGAGTTGATTAATGCATATAATGTTTGGTGTGAATGTTATTTAATTTATTAAGGGAAGCTTCCACATAATTATTTAAATTCATTTTAGTCATTCAATTCTTGAAAAGTTTGATTTACTTTCCTATACTTTCAATTTATGAAATTTAATTTATGTAAAAGTGTGTTACCTATCTCCAATCGATAAATATTAACAAAGAAATGAGTGTTACAAACACCTTAGGTTGATAATTAGTGAAGGAAGCAGATTTCATAATTCAAGTGGTTTCATTATTGATTGATAAGGCTGTACATACAAAGATTGGCTTACATTAGTTTAATTGATGGTTGAATTTTGTTTGTCACCATACCACTCACCTTTTTTTATCATACATGTATTATGTTTTTTCTTCATATATATGATGCATGTTTTAATAAAAAAATGAATTTTAATCTAAATTCATCTAGAGAAAGTGGTTAGTGGCGAGGCCTCAACATGTCAACCACATCACATGGTTTTTTATTTTGTAGGCACACTACTCTACCACATAGATTAGTGCAATAGTGATGAATGACCTAATGTTTTTAATAATTTCCACATGTTGTGAATTTAGTTTCTCAAAAGGAAATTGACATGTCAATACTACCAAGATTATTATTTTTTGTTTAAAACTATGGCTTGAGGTAACAGTCTTTGTTGCCTCAATTTTAGTGAATAATAAAAGGTAAAGTCTACCAGTAAATCAAATATAAATATATGTCATTTACAATAAAATATAAAATAAGTATTTTTCAAAAACTATAAACTAAACATTAAAATATAAAATGGTGGGTTGTAAAGACTAAGAATAAATAGTTTATTTGAGAAGGTTAAGACTATATATCTTCTTTCAATAGGGTGATAAATAATACATGTTATCTATAATTTTGGGGTAATAAAGATTCATAAACACATATAACCCTAGTTAAACGATGTTCAAAAGTAGACAAGAACATATTCTATAGGGTAATTAGAAGCAGGAATTAAGAAAATAAAATAAATTTTGAGCTAATGGGTCAATGGATATGTTGATCTAATTAGTCATTTTCAAAAGGACAAATATATACTTTTAATGAAAAAATAAATATTAGCCACCAAAATTACCATTGAAACAAACCCTATCTAAATTCATTTTTACAAGGAGTTCTCAAGGCGATCCTTATTTCAGGGATTTAGAAGCCAAACACAAAAAATTTAGGTAGATAACAACAAGGGTGAGTGTAATGTAATGAAGGGCCAAAAGGTGGTCTTAAGTGACATTAAATTTTTAGAAAAATATACATCCCTCATATTCAATTGATAATTTGAGGGTCTTATACAAATAATTTCAACATATTATAAAAAGAGGGGTTGTAGCATTTTGAATGTCATTTACATGTCTATATATTTTTTAATTAAATAAAATTTTGTAGATGAATATTGTCAATTTCATTAAATCACTCTTTACATTTTTTATAGTTTCATAAAAATGAGCACGTCTCTACTGACCTTCTTTGAAAGAAATGAATGAATTTTTTCATAATTTTTTATGGATATTTAGAGAACTTCTTGAGGAATGTTATCATATTTTTTTTTACTTTTAAATAAATAATTTATTTATTACTTATTTAGTTTTTAACTTAAAAAATATGAAACATTGTTCATCTACCGAGGCAAAGTTGGACACATACGCACTTGCACACACACACACACACATATTACATTATATACAAAATATTGTTTATTTATTAAAGAAAATATGAACACACACACACACAAATTATAATATAGTTGAATAAGTGTAGAATGTTGATGTACTTTTAATTTAAAAAATATGTAACAAGTCAAAAGTTATTAACATATTTTTTTTGTGTGTATATATTGACTACTAAGACCCACTTAATGGAAAAAATAAATATTAATTTGTAAAAGAAATTGAATTTTCTAAAAAAATCTATATTCTAAAACTATACAATTTGCTTCACAAAAGCTATATGGAAATTTACATATAAACGTAAATTGCTAAATTAAAAATGTGGGAAAAGAGAGAGGAACTCCATGAATATGTATGTTATCCATGAGTGAAAAAAAATAGTTAGGCTTGGGTATAATAAGGCAAAACAAATTCAAATCTCAAACCAAAATGGAGGGAAAATTTTGTTAATGAAAAGGGGTATCCATTTAGATCCACTTTGGTAAGGTTTCTATATGTTTTATATTTAGTAAAATAAGCATTAAAGGATAAGTTTATATTTACCAAGTATAAGAAATTACAGCCATTGTGAATTTAATATGATCAATATTTAGTTATTTTCAAGATTTTAGTATTGAATATTAGATTACCTATGTGTAACTTTTGCACCTGGTGTCTGTTTTGGACAAACCAATGTACATTTTGTATGTTCTTGGGCCTTTTAGATTGATTTTTGACTTTTTAAAGAGTTCTAAGTGTGTAAAAAATGAATTTTAAAAACCTCACATCTCTCAATAATAGTGGGATTGTTAGGGTGTGGAGCTAAAAACTTCACCAAGGAGCATTCATTATCAGGTTCGGGTCTACACAGACACCGGCATCGGTCAGGAGCGACCGATGTCGGTCACAGGCAGTTACAGAGATGCCGATGTTTGCAGAAGGTCGGCCGACGGCGGTCATAGACAAACAGCAGGAACCGACGTCGGTTACCTGTGTGTCCAGAAAGCTATTTTCATGGACAGAAGCGAGTGTTTGCATGATAATTTTGAGTTGAAGTCTCAAGCTCGCGTCTCTATTATTGGCATTACTATTTTTAGAGCCCTTGTTCAAGTGGCTTAACTACTTGTTGGATGTACATGCTCAAGTCTCCTAATTCTATATGTAGAATTAGATCTTCTTAGCTTTGTAGGAGTTTTTGTGGTGAATTATTGTAATTCATTGTGTGTGAAGAACAGTACAGAATTGAATCAATCCAGGCTTGTTGGAGTTGATTGTTCTTGAGAGAGAGAGCTCTTGAGGAATAGAGATCTATTGAGAGATCTATACATCTAGGAGAGGTGTGGAAGAAAGAAGCTTTCTTCAATTGTATTCCTTTTGTAAAGAGTTTGTTAATACAAGTTTTCAGGGTGTTTTCTTGTATCTCTTGTTCTTGCTATTATCATTCTAATTACTTGTCAATCTGATTTAATTCTGCATTTATTGCTTTCACAAGTGTAATCTATTGTTGGTTTGATCCCCCAACAAGTGGTATCAGAGCCTTGGTTACAGGTTTAGAGCTTGATAATTGGTATCAAAGTTTAGGTTCACTAACAGGTGGTTCAGATCTGTGTAGTGTGTATTGATTACAGGTTCTCATAGGAGTTTCTGCAGGGATTTCTGTTTGAGTGGGAGAAGCAATGGCAGATGAAAGTAAATTGAGAATGGAAAAGTTCAATGGCAAAAATTACCAACACTGGAGAATGCAGATAGAGGACTATCTGTATCAGAAAGATCTCTACTTACCGTTAGGAGGTGTTGCAAAGAAGCCCAAAGACATGGAGGATGAAGAATGGGAAGTTCTTGATAGAAAGGCTCTGGGGTCTATAAGACTGAGTCTAGCATCCACTGTGATATCCAATTTATCACAGGCAAAGTCTACGATAGAGTTGATGACTACGTTAGCAAATTTGTATGAAAAACCCTCAGCTTCTAATAAGGTATATCTTATGAAGCAGTTATTTAATTTGCATATGAATGAAGGTGGATCTATTTCTACTCATCTGAATGATTTCAATGGAATTGTGAATCAGTTAAGTTCAGTGAATATAGTGTTTGATGATGAAATAAAAGCTTTTTTGATATTATGTTCTTTGCCTAAAAGTTGGCATGGCTTAGTAATGGTAGTAAGTAATACTGCATCTGCATCAAATATTTTGAAAGTAGAGGATGTTGTTAGTGTTATCTTGAATGAGGAAATACGCAGGAAAAGCACAGAAGAGGCATCCGAGAACGCTTTAAGTTTTGAGAGCAGGGGAAGGCAGAAAGAGAAGAGCAAGAAAGGCAGATCAAGATCCAAATCAAAGGGGAAAGGCAGATCTAAATCCAGAAATGGCAGAAGGCCACAATGCTGGAATTGTGGAAAGATGGGGCACATAAGCAGAGATTGTTGGTCAAAGCCTAAGGAGGACAATCAACATGAAGGAAAGGAAGAAGCCAAGATTGCAGGTATTGCACAGGATGCTTTAATTTTCTCTCTGCATAATAATATAGAATCTTGGGTATTAGATTTTGGTGCATCTTTTCATGCTACTCCTAACAGGGAATATTTCAGTGACTATATCCATGGAGATTTTGGAATAGTGTATCTAGGGGATGATGAGCCCTGTAATATAATTGGCAAAGGTAAAGTGCAGCTGAAGATGCAGAATAGCAACACATGGGTGTTGAGAGATGTGATGCATGTTCCTAGCTTGAAGAGAAATTTGATTTCTACAGGAAAGTTAGGGGATGAGGGTTGTACAGTAACTCTCACAGCAGAATCTTGGAAGGTGACCAAGGGTGCACTTGTTATGGCTAGAGGTAAGAGAGAAGGTACTCTCTATTTGTGTAATTGTGTTACTAACAAATCTCCTTCTGTATTATCTACTTTAGATGTGGACGCTAAATTGTGGCACTCAAGGCTTGGCCACATGAGTGAGAAGGGGATGTCAATTCTTAAGTCCAAAGGTATGCTTTCAGATTTAAAAGGCATAGATCTAGAGTTTTGTGAGCACTGTGTATTTGGAAAATAGAAAAGGGTTAGTTTTCTCAAGACTGGGTCTACTAAGAAGAGGCACAAGTTGGAGCTTGTTCACACAAACGTGTGGGGACCAGCTTAGGTTGCTTCCATTGGAGGATCACAGTACTATGTATCTTTCATAGATGATGCTACAAGGAAGGTATGGATCTATTGTATTAGAAAGAAATATGATGTATTTGAGACTTTTAAAGTTTGGAAAGCTATGGTTGAGAATGAAATAGGTAAAAGATTAAAGTGCCTGAGATCAGACAATGGCAGTGAGTTCTGCAATCATAAGTTCAGAGATTATTGTTACATGCATGGAATCTGTAGGCAAAGGATGGTTCCAAGGACACCTCAGTAGAATGGTATTGCTGAAAGGATGAACAGGACAATAATGGAGCGTACAAGATGTATGAGATTGCATGCCGGTTTGCCCTTACAATTTTGGGCACAAGCTGTTGACACTGCAGTGTACCTGATTAACAGAGGACCCTCTACAGCTCTGGATGGTGGTATTCTAGAAGAGGCATGGACAGGTAAAAAGGTTGATCTCTCATATCTCAAAGTTTTTGGTTGTGAAGCCTTTGTGCATATAGATAAGGAAAATAGAAAGAAGCTTGATGCTAAGTCTATGAGATGCATGTTTATTGGCTATGGCTCATATGATTTTGGTTACAGATTATGGAATCTAGAAACTAACAAGGTAATCAGGAGCCGTGATGTTGTTTTCAATGAAAGAGTGATGTATTGTGATCAGCTAAGGAAGTTGAATCAATCTGAGTAGAGCAATGGTGAATTGGACGAGGTGAAAGTCCAAGATGAGCTCGCAAGAAAAAGAAATAATCACTTGCAGGAAAACACAGAGACTGACGGCGACAGGTTAGGAACCGGCGTCGACAGGACAGAAACCGACGTCGGCCGTATAGGTACTGAGGTCGGTCAGGCAGAACCGACGTTGGTCAGTAACAGGTCTGCAGGTGACCGAGGTCAGTCACTGTCAGAGAATTTGGGTGGACAGCGTGTTGTGAACGAGTCTCAGACACCCATCAGGAGGTCAAAAAGGGTGAGTAAGCCTCCAATTAGATATTCTCCTTCTTTATTTTATTTATTGCTAACTGATGGTGGAGAACCAGAGAGTTTTGAAGAAGCAATACAGGTGGAGTCCAAGAGTGAGTGGGAGCATGGCATGGTTGAGGAGTTGGAGTCCTTAAGAGATAACCAAACATGGGATTTGGTTGAATTGCCAGCTGGTAAGAGAACACTCAAGAACAGATGGACCTACAGGTTGAAGGAAGGTGAGAATGGACAGATGAGATACAAGGCCAGATTAGTGGTAAAAGGATTTGCACAAAAGCCAGGTATCGACTTTGGTGAGATTTTTTCTCCTGTTGTTAAAATGACTTCAATAAGGGTTGTATTGTCTTTGGTTGCTTTTGAGGATTTGCATCTTGAGCAGCTAGATGTTAAGACAGTGTTTCTTCATGGAGATTTGGATGAGGAAATATAGATGGAACAGCCAGAAGGATTTGAGGTCAAGGGTAAGGAGAAGTTTGTGTGCAGGTTGAAGAAAAGCTTGTATGGCCTCAAGCAAGCTCCTAGGCAATGGTACTTAAAATTTGACAGGTTTATGACTGAGCATGGCTACAGTAGGTGTCAATCAGACCATTGTGTGTATTTCAATAGATTTGATAATGATAGATATATTATTCTATTGTTGTATGTAGATGACATGCTGGTTGCAGGGTCTCACATGCAGGATATCTCACAGCTTAAGGTGAAATTAGCTCAAACATTTGCTATGAAGGATTTGGGAGTAGCAAAGAAAATCTTTGGCACGAGCATTAAGAGAGACAGGAAAAATCACAGGTTGATATTGTCTCAAGAAGATTATGTGGACAAGGTGTTAAAATGGTTCAATATGCAGGATGTTAAACCGGTAAGCACACCTTTGGCTGGACATTTTAAGTTGAGTAAAGAACAATGTCCTAATTCATATGATGAGGTAGAGTACATGAGTAAGGTTCCATATTCTTCCGCAGTAGGGAGTTTGATGTATGCAATGGTGTGTACTAGACTGGATATTGCCCAAGCAATGGGAGTGGTAAGTAAGTATATGGCCAATCTAGGTAAGGAACATTGGAAAGCAGTTCAGTGGATCCTTAGATATCTGAGAGGAACCAGCAGTAGGCACTTATGCTATGGAGGTTTAGATACTTCTCTACATGGCTATGTAGATTCAGATATGGTAGGTGATTTGGATGGCAGGAAGAGCACTATAGGCTATGTTTTCACTGTAAGTGGAATGGCGGTTAGCTGGATATCTAAGTTGCAGAAGGTTGTTGCCTTGTCAACTACAGAAGCAGAGTATATTGCAGCCACAGAAGCTAGCAAGGAGATGATATGGATGACACAGTTCATGGATGAGCTTGGTAGGGAGCATGAGAGTTGTAGATTGTATAGTGACAGTCAGAGTGCAATCCATTTGGCTAAGAATTCAGCTTTTCATTCAAGAACAAAACACATACAGCTAAGGTATCACTTCATACGACAGGTATTGGAAGATGGTGAGTTGAAGCTGGAGAAGATCCATACAGATAGGAATCTTGCTGATATGTTAACCAAGCTGATTACAAAGGAGAAGTTGAATCTTCATTCAACTTCTGTTGGTCTTCATGATTGAGTTGAAGATGGAGGAGCTAGAAGATGTTGCTGTACAGGTACTAGTGCAGCTATTTATCTCCAAGTGGGAGATTGTTAGGGTGTGGAGCTAAAAACTTCACCAAGGAGCATTCATTATTAGGTTCGGGTCTACACAGACACCGGCATCGGTCAGGAGCGATCGACGTCGGTCACAAGCAGTTACAGAGATGCTGACGTCGGTAGAAGGTCGGCCGACGGCAGTCACAGACAAACAGCAGGAACCGACGTTGGTTACCTGCGTGTCCAGAAAGCTATTTTCGTGGACAGAAGCGAGTGTTTGCATGATAAGTTTGAGTTAAAGTCTCAAGCTCGCGTCTCTATTATTGGCATTACTATTTTTAGAGCCCTTGTTCAAGTGGCTTAACTGCTTGTTGGATGTACATGCTCAATTCTCTTAATTCTATATGTAGAATTAGATCTTCTTAGCTTTGTAGGAGTTTTTGTGGTGAATTATTGTAATTCATTATGTGTGAAGAATAGTACAGAATTGAATCAATCCAGGCTTGTTGGAGTTGATTGTTCTTGAGAGAGAGAACTCTTGAGGAATAGAGATCTATTGAGAGATCTATACATCTAGGAGAGGTGTGGAAGAAAGAAGCTTTCTTCAATTGTATTCCTTTTGTAAAGAGTTTGTTAATACAAGTTTTCAGGGTGTTTCTTGTATCTCTTGTTCTTGTTATTATCATTCTAATTACTTGTCAATCTAATTTAATTCCGTGTTTATTACTTTCACAAGTGTAATCTATTGTTGGTTTGATCCCCCAACAGGGATCTGAGAGGATATTGACACACTAAATTAAGCCTCAATTGGGTGCAATTTAACAAACATTCATACTTAATCATGGTCTAATCCATTCAATTTTTCTCAATCAAGGACATTTGATCACAAAATAATAATAAATGGTGCTCAAACATGCTTGATTTTACCAAAATATACCTTCATGTATAAAAAATCACTTAATCAAGGTATAAATCAAATTAATTTTCTCAAATAACTACATTTGATGATGATATAATGACAAATGGTACTCATATATGGGAAAATTTACCTAAATCCACCTTCATTTATTTGAATACACCTAATATAGCCTATGTGACTTTATTGTCATCACTAAAGGGTGAAGTTGGGGTGTCACTAAAAGTGACTTGATTTTCATATTTAAAGAGAATTTAGTGATTTGGGGCTCAATTGACAACCATGTAATTTATTCGAGGCTCAATTTTCTCCAATTGAGTCCCTAATGTACCAATTACTCATTTGATTAAATGAGGGATATAGTTGAAGGCCCAATTATGCCCCATGAACTTAATTACGAACACATAATTTGATTTGGTGCTCAATTTTTCTCGATTGACTTCTCTTTTGAACCAATTACTCATTTGGTTCAGTGAGGGATGTAAGTTGGGGAAATCAAGCCTTATGGACCTGATTACAACTAGATAACATGATTTTAGGATATATTTGTTATTTTTGAGTCTTTGATTGATATGATTACTTAGAACAAGGGATGTAATTTATGGAAACTGATCCCTTGTAAACTTGATGGCAACCACATAATGTGATTTTGGGTTACATTTTCCCCAATTAATTCTTTGATTAAACCCATTATTCATTTCATTTAATGAGGGATGTAATTTGGGCAATCAAGCCAGGGCTAATTTTTCACTAATTTAGTCCTTAATTAAACTAATTACTTGATTTATCTAATGACAGACACAATTATTGGGCAATTAAACCCCATAAACATAATTGTGACCATATAATGTAATTTGGGCCTCATTTTTCCTCAATTGAGTCCCCAATTGGACCAATTAGTTATTTAGTTCAACAAGGGATGTAATTTTGGGTAGTTGAGCCCTACAAACATAATTATAACCACATATTGTGAATTGGTGCTTAATTTTCCATAATTGTTTCCCTGATTTAACCAACTACTCATTTGGCTCATTGAGACATGTAATTTTGGGAAATTTAGACTCGTGAACATAATTGTGATCATATAATGTGATTTGGGATTTAATTTTCCCCAATTGAGTCCTTAATTAAACTAATTACTCATTTGGTTCCTCTAAGGACAAAATTAGGGGCAACTAATCCATATGAACCTAATTGTAACTAAATAATGTGATTTGGGGCTTTACTTACCCTAATTGAGTCCCTTATTGAACTAATTACTCATTTGGAATGATGAGGGATGTAATTTTTGGGAATTTCACCTCGTGAACTTAATTACAACTAGATAATGTGATTTGGGGTTTAATTTTTCTCATTTGAGTCATTGATTGAACCAATTACTTTATTGATTTAATGAGAAATAAAATTCTAGTCAATTAGGCCTAGTAAACCTAATTGTGAGAACGTAATATGATTTGAGGCTCTATTATTCACAAATGTGTCTCTAATTGATCCAATTACTCATTTGGTTTAATGAGGGATGTAACTTAGGGCACTCAATCCCCATGAACCTAATTATAGACACATAATGTGATTTAACACTCAATTAGCCCCAATCAAGCTTTATAAACCTAATTTCACCCACATAAAATATTTTGGGGCTCCAATTTCCCCAACCGAGTCTCTGATTGATCTGATTATTATTTTCATTCAATGAGTGAAACAACTTGGGGTAATTAAGATACATGAATATAATTTCCACCACATAAAGTGATTTAGTGCTCAATTAGAGATAACTAAGTCCATGATTGGACCAATTACTTTATTGCTTATATGAGGGATGTAATTTGAGCCAATCAAAGCTTGTAAACATGATTGTGACCACATAATATGATTTGGTGCTCAATTTTACCCAATTGAGTCCCTAATTAAACTAATTACTCATTTGGTTCAATCAAGGACATAATATGGGGCCCAATTGAGCCCTAAAAACATAATTACAACCACATAATGTGATATGGGGCTCATTTTCCCCAATTGAGCCCCTGATTGAAGAAATTTTGTGGCAATCAAACTCGATGGTCCTAATTTCATCTAGATAATGTGATTAGTTGTTCCACTTTCCCCCATTATGTCCTTGATTGAACCAATTACTCATTTTATTTAATGAAGGGATGAAAATTGGGGAAATCAAACCTCATGAACAAAATTGTGACTAGATAATGTGATTTGGGGATCAATAATCCATAGTTACATCCCTAATTGAACTAATTGATCAATTGATTCAATGAGTGATGTAATTTTGACCAATAAAGACCCATGAACCTAATTAAAACCACATATTATGAATTGGGGATCAATTTTCTTCAAGTGAGTCTTTAATTTAACCAATTACTGATTTGGCTCAATGAGGGACACAATTTGGGGAAATCAAGCCCTGTAAACCTAATTATGACCACATAATGTGATTTGGGGCTAAATTTTCCATAACCAAGTCCCTGATTGAACCAATTACTCAGTTGGTTCAATAAGGGATGTAATTTGAGTAAATTGAGCCCCATGAAGCTAATTTTTACCAAATAATCTGATTTAGGCTTCAATTTACCCTGATTGAGTCCCAAATTAAATTGATTACTCATTAGGTTAAATAAGGGATGTAATATGGGGCATTCAAACCTCATAAACCTAATTAAGACCATATAATGTGATTTGAGCTCCATTGTCCCTAATTTAGTCCCAAATTGAACCAATTACTCATTCAATTCAATCAGAGAGAATTTTTCATCCAATCAAGCCCCATGAACCTAAGTTCAACCATGGGATGTGATTTAGGGGTCCATTATCCCCAATTGAGTCCTTGATTGAGCTAAATGCTCATTTAGTTCAATGAAGGATGAAACTTGGGGTAATAGATACTTGGGAATCTAATTACTGCATAATGTGATATGGGGCTTAATTAGCCCCAATTGAGTTTTTGATTGAACTAATTACTCAAATAGTTCAATGAAAGATGTAATTTGGGCTAATCAAGCCCCTTGAACCTAATTGCGGCCACATAATGTGATTTAGAGCTGAATTTAACCCAATTTGGTCCTTAATTGACTAATAACTTGAATAATTTAATGAAAGATGAAATTTTAGCCAATCAATACATGTGAACCACATAATGTGACAATTGAGTTCTTGATTAAACTAATTTCTCATTTAGTTCAATAAGGAACATAATTTAGGGTAATCAATCATTGTGAACCAAATTATGATTAGATAATGTGATTTAGGGCTCCATTTTCCCCAATTGAGTTTTTGATTAATCCAATCACTCATTTGGTTTAATGAGGATGTAATTCATGGAAACTAAGGCCCATATATCTAATTACAACTAGATAATGTGATTTTGAGCTCAGTCTTTCCTAATCAACTCCCTTATTAGACCAATTACTTGATTGACTCAATGAAGATTGTAATTTTGGCCAATCAAGCCACATGAACCTAATTACAACCACATAATGTGATTTATGGCTCAAATATCCCTAGTGGAGTTAAATAATGACATCAAATGATGAAATTATGACAAATGGTGCTAAATATATGTATAGTTTCCCTAGTTTGGTATCCATTAGGTTGTTGGTGAAACATAGCCAATTTGGTTTTCAGTATTTAATTTTCAAGCATAAACCACTTCATGATACATTGGTGAAGATGTATATCTTTCTCCAAGGTTGTAATTCTTTCTTGAAAACTCTTGTAGGAAGGTTCTTCTTTACTCACATTAATATTCCTCTCATTTGTCTCAATATATATAATTTTTTCATGCTTAGTATGGTCATTTTTACCTTTATTTGCATCATTATTACCCTACATTTGGGTTTTCCAACTCTCTTAGCCTGCATTGGTCTAATGAAAAGGCTTATTAGAAATGTTCTTGTCTAATTCATCTTTAGGAGTGTCAATCTCAATCACCCCAACAACAGTATGGTCCTTATTAAATACCTTGTGACTCATATCCTTATCCAGAATCAACTCCTCCTCAATATCTCCATGTTTTTCAAGTGGAATTATAATACTAATGGATATAGTTTTCTTAATCTCCTTCCCTAGTTAGTTGGAGGAGGATCCTTGGAATTACAGGGACATGCATCCAAGATAGTAACCAACAAGACTAACCCAAAAAAACTAGTTAGATATTTATCTTTATGATATAATAGGAAGATAAGGGATTGATGTAGGTGTATGTCATTTTTACCCACTAAACATCAATGATAGAGTTTTCCAAGGACATCAATAATAAAAAAAGGAGACTAACTAATTTTATCAGTCTAAAGTGATTCAACAAGGTAAAATAATAAGAATAGAAACTTTTAAATAAAACTTTCAAGGTTATATACCTCATAATTTTTAGTAAAAACTCACTCCATGGGCATGGTAGGGGTTCCCTTAGGTAACCTTCTTAGCACTTTGTTAATTTCCCTTTACCCCTCATAAAGGTTTTAACATAATCTTCCTTGGACCTTTTTCATATTTGTAAAGAAATATTATCTTCATAATTTAAATGATTGAAATTTCAAAATTTCTTACTGGAGTAATTAACAATGAATTAATACATTATTAAAAATAATTTAAATGTTATAAATTAGTAATAATTATCAAATATAATAATTACGCCAAAGTCATGTCATGCCATGTCCTTGAAAATGTCATGTCAGCTATTCAAAATGAAGTCACTTTAGGATAGGATGATGACATGGCTACCACACATGTAAACTTTACTTCTCCAGTGAAGACTTTAAAAGATCGTGAACCACTATCATTCCACCATGAGGAGAATTAATTACAAAGGTGGTAGAAATCATGTACTTTAATCTTATTTCAAGCCATTAGCTTCAAGCCTTACCATGGCTCACCAAATTCTATCTTCAACTCTCAGGCTACTATTGAGATGGGGAAAGATAGGTACCACCTTGAACCAAATTCATACTCAGAAATCAAAAGCATGAAGAAGGTGTGGAAGAAGATTCGTAAATGAGACCTCATAGAATTTATGTTGAGAGTAAATGACCATGATTTTGACCTATCAAAAGAATTCATTTCAGTGTGAAATAAGAGAGTTATGGAAGTAAGAGGCATTAGAATCTTGGTAACAGAGGAGATGATTAGGGAAGCCACAAGGATTTCATTTGAAGGAACAAAATCATATAAGGATCAATTGAAAAAATAGGAACTCTTATAGAGGTTTTTTCAAATAAATGATTTCATAAAGACAAATAAAAATGGGTTTTCTCGCTTGGACCTTTTGTGCCAATGGCTTGAAGTCTACTAAAAAATAATGAATTATATTACACTTAAAGGTAAGTATACCCTCATATTTTCCCATCACTTTCTCTTACTAAACCATTTTTAGGATTAAAAAATTAGCCTTCCCTATTACCTCCTAAAATCCCTAGAGAGCATTTATCTTGTGCACCAAATCAATGAAGTTAATCCAATCATACACCAATGCCTTATCATGCTACTAGAAAAACATGGCGAGAACCTTCAGGGTAAGGAGGTTACGATGGAGGGGTCCTCTGATGAGGACTCCCTTGAGCAAGATCCTACCTCGAGGTCCCACTACCCTATAATTAATTTTTCCCATGCTAGCCCAAATTCCAAAATCTTAGCTAGGGATCCTCCCCTAAAACTCTTTATCTTCAAACCTAAACCACTCTTGCTAAACAAAGGAACCTCTAATGAAGTGGTAGGGAAAGGAAAGACCCCTTATCAGATGAGATCAAAACTAACAAGGATCAACTGGAAAAGTTTAACAATAAAATTCATGAGGTGGGGATGTGCTTTGCAAGTTTAATCCAAGACTGGAATGCCATGAACAAGGAGGTTGCCAAAATGATCCAAAAATTTACTTAAAAAATAAAGGTAGAAGGGACCCCCCCTAAAGCAACATACCATGGAGGTAGAGACCTATTCCCTTAAGATACCCTAAATAACCCCCACTAAGAAGACCAATGTGAAGGAGCAACTATGGAATATACCCAAAATGATCCTACCTAGGGAGGATGCAAAAGGCCCCAAAAATAGAACTAGGACCAAAATCATAAAAAAATAGGTAGGTTGTATAGGATAAGGTGATTGAGGATGAGAAGGAATCTATAGAGGGACCCCCCCTCCTAGAATAATTTTTCCATTTATTGTATTTTTTTCCCTCTGCATGGTTAGTTAGTCGTTAGTGCTATTTTTTATTTTTTGTCCTTCAGCCAGTGGGGCTTGATACCTTTTAGTACACTTTTATATATACTCTAGTTCTTGGTCCCTGTAAAACCAATATTTTTACCGTATCAAATAAAAAATAATTATGTCAAAGTTTTATGCAATCATTATCTTTATTAAAAATACCTATGGAGGTGACATTATTTTGATAATGAAAAAATTATGTGAAAAAATAATGTAAAATCTCTTTTTTTATTTGATTGGGTGGATAACCTAGTTTGATAGGGGTCTAGGAACCATGAAAGTATTATACAAAAAGAGCAATGAGACAATCCATGGATGAATAACAAAAATAATAAAAACCAACTATAACATACTGAAGGTAGAAAAAAATAACAACATAAAAAGATCAGGAGGGGGGCCTCTGGTGCTTCCTTCTCCTCCTCTAGTGTCTTCTCTAGAATACCCCACTTGATCTTGGAAGCCTTTACCCTCATACGATTTCCAGGACCTTTTGTTGCATCACCTAGAAGAATCATGCATGACCTCTTCTATCCTTGAACCTACAGGGGTGTCTTCTTAATGGGGGTCAATTTGGGGGAACCAAGTGAGGGGGTTTCTATGACCTTTGACAAATGTTTGATAGGAGTTTTATTAAGCTTAGTGGATTGAAAAAAGGACTACACAATCGATTCAACCTACCTGTGTAGGGCGTTCCACTCTTGTATAAGGTTAGAAAGGGTGAAGCCAGCCTTCTTCACCCTATTATTGAAGATCTCCAGTTGTTCCTTGTTGTCTTTTAGCTCCTCAAACATAATAAATTTTTCCTTCCCACCAGCCTTTATAAAAGTTCCCTCATCTAGGAAGATTGGCTTGGGTTTGGGGATAAAGGGCTTGAGGGGAAGGTCTTTGATAGAGGTTTTAAAAAAACTAGCTTAAGGAATGCTCATAAATGGGTGATAGGACCCCAATGTGGGGTCCTCTAGAGAGTCCTCATCAGTGGATGATCCCCCTAGGGGACCTCCCTCCCTTGTAGATTTTGACCATTCTTGACAAGTATAAGAATAAGCCCCTAGTGTAGAATGAGATTGGACTCATTAACTTGGTGAGCCAAGGCAATAAATTATAGTGAGTTTAGTAGATAGAATGATAGGATGATCTTATAGTTTAGGAAGTGGTTTAATAAAAAAAAATGATGAGAAAAAATTAGGTTATCTTTACCCTCTAAGGTCATGTATCTCATTACCTAAAGACATATTTTTGGTTAATGTCACAGGATGTCAACCTAGGGGAAACCCTTTTTATAGGTATTCATGAACTTATTCATGTGAAAAAATCACTAAAGGAGCTCTTGATTCTTAGTATAATCCTTGAAGGACTTTTCCCCCTTGTAGGACATACCAGTAGCCTCCCTAATAAAGTCTTTTATGACTCTAATATTTATGCCCTGAATTACCACCATGCACTTGTTCCATGTAGCAATGAAATCCTGGGCCATGTCAGCATCATGCTTAGTAATTCTCACCATTACCTATGTGAGACCCCCATGCCTAAGATTTTTTCAAACCTTCTTCCCCTACACCTATGCACATGAGATAGGCTCTATCCATTCTCTATCTCCTCCCATTGGCACATCGACAACAGAGTCGAGGAAAATGGATGGATGATTCTAGAGAGAATGGGTTTGAATAATGTGAATAAGGCTTGGGATGCCTATCATTTTAATCCTATAATAATTAAACCACCTAAAAATTTCATAATGGCAGATCATCATTTTTAAATTCCATTCCTTGATAGAAATATTTCTCACGTGTGATGATATGATATCCCATTCATCCTATAGTACTTTATCTCGTATGGCATTTAGGATTTTATTAGGGGCATGGCTTCTTTCATTCCAGCTAGTTAAAATGTAGATTTCTACTCCTATGTTGGTAGGTAGATCTGCCACCCCATTTCCTTGCTGGTAAGTGTGCACAATTTAGACTTGTGCCATATCCCACAAGAGTTACTTGGTAATGTCCATGATGTCTTTAGTGGTGTGAGAGGGGTTTATTTTCCATTCCAGTGCATTTAAAATATTTAAGGAATCACCCTCCATGGTTATTCTTTTTAACTTGAGTTTGGAAGTCAATTGGATACCATAGAGGACCACATTGGCTTTGGCAAGGTGGTTTGTTTGATTTCCCAGAGGTCCTATGTAAGTGGCAAGTATCTCTCCTTTTGAGTTCCTTATGACTCCTCCCCCACCTACAGGGCCTCGGTTGCCTTTGGATGTACCATCAAAGTTCATTTTTCCCATCTTTCTATTAGATCCTTCCATTTTGTATGTTTATGGATAAGAGCTTTAGAGGGGAAGCTCAAATGCTAGACTATGTCCCAGTTGCTGAATACCTTTTATTTAAAAAGAGGTTATCATTGTGGGCTTTCCAAATATACCAAAACCAATGTGGAAGAGCTAGGTTTCACATGAATTTTAAGGATGGGAGATTCCATGGTGGTTTCCATTGCATTATGAGGTCAAGTACCATATTTAGTTTCACCCAACTTAGGTTGAATTTATTTAGAATCTAGGCAAATAGTGTCGAGTTGAAGGAGCACTCTAAAAACATATGATGAATCGAGTCCTCCATATTTCATCATATAGGGAATATATTGGGGACTATCAATCCTCTTTTATCTAGGTTATCCATAGTCAGGAATTTATCCTACACCACTAACCAAAAGAAAAAATTAAATTTAGGAGTTAGATGCTTAACCCAAAAAAATTTCTAAAAATTCCATTCACTTTCTAAATTAAGGTTCATGGCATGTCCTTAGGCCACTAAGTATGATCCACTATCTTAATCAACCCATATAAAGTGGTTTTCCTTTTGAAATGTAGGAAGAGTTGAGGGTCTATATTACTTGTGACTCTTCCACTGAGATCCCATTATGAGGGAGCTTTTTCTAGCTTTTCAAACCTTCTTTCACCACCCAGTAATCTTTAAGTTTTGATCCCCATCTTTTCTTGAGATCTCTCTACCAATTATCCCAAATTTGTTTTGAGGCCAAGGGAGTGTAGGACAACTAGGCATCTTTCTAGAAGTTGATTTTCTCACCATTACTAGTTTTCCATATGATGCCTTTCCTTAGGAGGTTCTTGCAGTTGGTGATGGCCTTCCAAAAAGTGGATCCATCCATAGGGCCTTCTTCCCATAAGAATTCATCTACTTCCAGTTCTTCTAGGTATTTATCTTTAATAATTATTGCCCATTCGCTATCTTTATTCATAAGCCTCTAACCCATTTTTGCCAAGAGGGCCGTATTCATAAATTTTATGCTTTTAAGGCCCAAGCCTCCATTTGTTTTGGGAAGACAAGCTTTTTTCCATGTGATGAGGTTATATCTGAATCTTTCTTCAGTGCCCCTCTATAAGATTTTGTTTTGTATTTGTTCAATTTCAATGGTCAATTTGGAGGGAATTTTGATGATAGATATTTGGTAAATAGGGATGCTCTAGATCGAGGCTTTGACTAGTTAGTACTTCCCTACCTGAGTAAGGCGATCTTTCCATCCCATCAGCTTTCTTTGAATTCGATCAATAAGAGGGTTCTAAATCTCATAATCCATTTTTAATTCAAAGAGCAGGATGCCTAAATGACTTGTTAGAAGTTTACCCACCTGATAATCCAAGATTTTGGTAATTTTTTTTGCTAAAAGAGAGGAGTGTTAATGAAAAATAAAGAACTCTTTTGAAAGTTGATGCACTGATTAAAGACATCTTCATAATTTTTTAGGATGAGTTTCATATGGTTGGCTTCCTCCACAAAGGCTTCACCTAGGATGATGGTATCATTAGTGAACTATTGACACATGATAGTTTATGTTTTTAGAGCCACTAAGATTCCTTTTATCAATCCCTAAGAGTGGAATTTCAATAGACTCCTACACAACATTTATTCTATAATGATGAAGAGGTAAGGAGAAAGAGGGTCACCTTGTCTTAGTCCTTTTAAAGCAGGGAAGAAACCTTTAGGAATGCCATTTATGATAACAAAAAATTTAGGAGTGGCAATGCAGTTCTAGATGATATCCTTGGTGTCTTGACTAAATCCTAACCTCTTTAAGATCAACATGAGGAATTGCTAGGAGACCCAATCATAGGCTTTCAACATATCTTACTTAAGAAACACTCCTTGCCTCAGGGATCTAGAGATGGAATGAATAGCCTAATAAACTAGGACAATGCCATCCATTATTTGTCTTTCAACCATAAAATCCTCCTACTGATCCCCTATGAATTTATCTAAGAGATGTTTCATTTGCTTTACCAAGATAGAGGAGCATATTTTATACATGGTATTCCAAATACTAATGGGGTAAAATTCTTAAACATTTATAGCACCCTATTTTTTTGGGATCAATAATAAGGTGTTATTGATTTCCTTGAGAATAGTTTTAAGTTACAAAAATTATTTGGAAGCTACCTCAACCTCCTTATGGATAATGTTCCAAATTTTTTAGAATAAGAGTAGATGGAATCCATCAGGTCCTAAGGCTTTAGATCCCTCCATTGCAAAGACCACACATTTTATCTCCACTTCAGAAGGAACATTAGTGAGGGAGACATTATCAACATCATATAAGACTTTATCAAAGTTATTTATTGTGGTGGCTACTAGATTATCATATGGTAATCTTTCTTCTAAGAGGATATTTTTGAAAAAATTGATTGCATGACAATAAATCTCATCTTCATCTCACTCATATCCTCATTTTCAATTTGTAATTGATATATTCTATTAATGTTCCTATGTCTTGTTGTGCGATGGAAGAACTTGGTATTCCTATCCCCCTCCTTCAGTCACGTGCATCTGGAATTTTGTCTTCAATAGGATTGTTCTCTTGATTCAAGGTTGTGAAATTGGCAAAGAAGTTGTTTTTCCCTAAAATGCATGTGATCATTATTGTCTCTTATAACATAGAGATCTTCAATAACCAGAAGTTCCAATTTGAGAGACTTATTTATTCCAAATATTTAACTTCATTTTGAGAAATCTAAGTTATTTAGTTAGAATAAACATGGTAGAGCTCAAGAAAGGTTCTTTCCACTAAGCTCATAGGGATTCCATTAGATTAGGATGAAGGAGCCACATGTTTTTGAATCTAAAGGGATAAC
Source organism: Torreya grandis (assembly GCA_037957365.1). NCBI lineage: Eukaryota > Viridiplantae > Streptophyta > Pinopsida > Cupressales > Taxaceae > Torreya > Torreya grandis. Next base: position 1,526,261 of record JARHVA010000082.1, read on the forward strand.
ATTTGGGCTTTGAGATTTTGTTTCCTTCAAAAACCAAGGGATTATGATTAGATCTAATTATGGGGAGGGAAAAAATCTTGTTGTAGAAATGAATATCCTAGTTTAGAGAAATTATAACTCTGTTGAGTCAGGTTTGGATCAAGTTTTCACCTAATCTTCTGTTGGACCACATAGAAGGATTGCCATTCAGGTCCACATCCACTAATATTGCATTTGCAATTAAATCATTAAATTACATCATGTTTTCAATGAAGTATATATGACCCCATTTTTTCCCCAAGAGTGATATGGGTATTAAAGTCCCCAACAACAATCTAGTTCCAATTTACATAGGTCCTTTGGAAGACAATAGGTTTTCCCCAAGAAAGTTTTTGACAGATTTAGCATTTGGAGTATAGACATTGGATAAAATCCATCTATCATTACTATCTAAACTTATGAACAATACAAAAATTTGATCATTTATCTTCCATTAAATATCTCCTCTTAAGAAATCAGTGTTCTAAAAAATTGCTCGGCCTCCTAAGGCACCTTTAAAGTCTGATGTTAAAACTTGAGCGTACCTCTAGATTTTCATAGTGTAGAATTTGAGAATTGATTCAAACATTTTGGTTTCCTAAAGATAATAATAGAAGGGTTAACCCTTTTTATGAGACTACAGAGGGTCCTCCATTTCCTAGGCTTATTTAAACCCCTAACATTCTAAAAAAAGATTTTCATTACTTATCCCGTTAGATTTTAAGAGTTTGTTGGGATCTCTTAGCAATATCTTTGGCCATTTTTATATTACTTGTAACTATCTTCTTATACCTTCCCATAGGTTTTAGGGCAACATTGATGCTAGCTATTTTCCTTCCTCTTTTACTTTTGGGGTTTGTAGCAAAACCTTGTTCTAAGAAAAGGTTTTTTCGGGGGGGGGGGGGGAGAAAGAGTCTCTAAACATTACCCCTAGTCTTTGGAGTGATCTAGAGACTTCAAAAGGGGGGAGAGAGGGGTAACCTCAAGATGGGGAGGATTGGATCAGTCCAAGATATCAAAGAGGGGGATTTTCTACACTAAATCTTAAGCTAACTTAGAGATCAGGGAAGGTAGATGAGTACCCAAAGAAAGAGAGGGAGGAAGAAGGGGGGAAGAAGGGTTCTCAGAGGAGAAAATGGGGGGAGGGGGAACCCTAGGTGGAAAATGCGGCGGGGGGGGGGGGGGGGGAGAGGGATCAAGCCAAGTTTGAGAGGGGAGAAGAGCCATAAGGTTAGAGGTAGGGACCGACCGAAGTGAAAGGGGAAGGCATACTTAGGGGGGTGACAATAACCCAATAAAAGGAGGGGGAGGAGAAAGAGGATGAGGTGGGGAAGGAGGAGGGGGGCCTAGGGTAAATCCAAGGGAAAGGGAGGAGTGGGGGGGAATTAATGGGGGGATTGAGGAAAGTCACCCTGGGGGGATAACTCATCCAAGGACATCAAGGTAGCAAATGAATCAAGAAGAGAAAAAGGGTTATTACAAGGAATACCTTTTAAGCTACCAAAAAGCTAAGTGCTTGAAAGGTCTCTGAGGGAGCCAATTCTAAGAGGGTGATCTGATCATAGATCCTTTGTTGTTGCCTCATTCCTAGTCCCTTTTTGCATGGGAATGTTAAAATCTTGGCCTTTCTTTGGATAGTCTCAAAACATATGAATCAAAACATTACACAATGGGTAGATAATTGCATTGTTATCATATACTATGTTTTGAATCCACTCATCATAATTTGACTTAATCTTAATCTCATGTAGCAAGGGATTGTTTGTAGGAAGTGAAATGTGAACTCAGGATGTAATTATTCTTCAACATGAAAGAGTAACCAAATCAATTTTAATAAGTTACCCCAAGGCCTTGGAAATACTAATGATAACCTTCAATTTCCAATATTTCAAGGGGATTTCAAGGAGAAGAACCCACATTGGAACATCATCCATGGTGGTGTTGTTGAGATTTGACCCAACCTTCCACCTCTGGATAGTCATGTTCACCTTGCCCATAAGCTAAGGCCCTTCTAAGATAACTTTGATGAAATCCTCTTGTAGATAAAACATTATCAAGAAGAAAATCCTAGCTAGAGTGACCACCTCTAGGTGTCCTTTATCTTTCCACCTTGCCTTAGACCAGTTACAAAAAGCATCAATATTTAGATGGAAGCTATTTACCTTGGCCAAAATGGATTTGGCAAGCTCCACATCAGCCTGCTCCACCATAGGTTTCTAAAATAGGGATGAAAATCTCATCGTTAGCTTCTTCCAAGAAAATATAAAATTTTAAAAGGTCCCATCCCACTAAGATTTTGCCTTTGACTATGTCTACCCATGATAAGTTAGGGGCATGTGGATCCAATTTTTTTGGGATAGGAATAACTTTGTCTGCCTACTTTAGATCAAAATCCAAATCTTTTGGGTATTTTTCCATTAGGAGTTCCATTGATCAAAACATGTGAGTAGGGTCATGTGGGTCTGCATTGATAGTAGTGAGAGCATTGTTGAATCCTTCCTACATCTAGACACTGTCTACATGACCATTCTAGTTTTCCCACCCAAGCAGGAATTCAAATTGTTGAAGGTACTCCACAACATCCATTTTTAATAATCATTACATTTTCATAATGTAATAGATTTTAATGTATACAAATTATTAGTATTATCATTATCATACTCGTCATCATCATTTTTTTCATTGACATTGTTGTCACATTTGTTTAATTCCATATCATACTCATTCTAACTCATTGTCTAAAATAAATGTAACATCAAATATTAAGACCATTTTCAAAGTGTGTGTGTGTGTGTGTGTACATCCATTTTCAATAATCATTAAATTTTCATAATGTAAAAGCTCTTAATGTCTAAAAATTATTAGTATTATCATCATCATGCTCATCATCATCATTTTTTTCATTGACATTATTGTCACATTTGTTTAATTCCCTATCATACTCATTCTAACTCATTACCTAAAATAAATGCAACATCAAATACTAAAACCATTTTTAATGTGTATGTGTGTGTACTATAATTAAAATATAATTTCTTTGTTAGTGTGAACTAGAAATTTGACTAAGAAGAGGAGATTAGTATCGTGTTAGTGAATGACACCAAATAAAAAACACACTAAACTAACATATTCATGCCTAGTTACTAGGGTGAGCTTAGTAACAAAAAAAATGACAAACATAACTAAAAATTAAGGAAAAACAATAATTCTTTCACCTTCCTTGGATGCTCCAAATGAATTTGTAGTAGTGGCTTGCTCAATTTTGTGCTCATGAAGTCCTTGGCAATGGAAGCTTGGCTACCTCCATCTCTCCTTGGCACCTTTGGCTTTGGCTTGGCTTGGATTAGAATCAATTTATCATGGTAACACTAGTTTTCATGAAGCTTTTGGAATCAATCTTCATTATAAATTTGCACAAATTAAGCTTAAAAATGATGTTCATGGCCTCTCTATTTATAGATTTTCAAGAATGACTAGAATCAACCATGACCGTCCATCTCAAGATAGAGATGTGTGGTCATGGATTAATTAAATTATGTAATTAAAATCCATAATTATTCTCATCATGAATTTGAAAGAAGGGACATTAATGAGGCATGGGAGTTAATAAAGAGGCATGGGAAACCTATAATCTTGATATTTGTGGCATTTATGGCTTAGGGATGTCTTTTCAAGAAATGAGGTCACCTGATGATGTAGATATTCAATATTCATTTCTAAAAATAATTTTTCAATAAGTTTTCATGGAATTATTAATTAGGCCTTGATTTGGATTAATTATCTCTTAAGCATGATTAAGTACTTTCTACACAAATTACTCAAATTGATCAGAATCCCTTATTATTAGTCTAAATTTTGACTGAATTAGAATTGGAAGTCAATGTTAGATACATTGGATCCATTATCCTATTTATGATGTTTCCAACACCAAATATCAAAGACACACATCTCACACAATAAATTTGATAGAAAAGAGCAATCCAAAGTACTCAAGTGTAAAAATGGCATTTTGACTCAAAATGATCTGATCAAAGTTAGCTAGCCCATAAATTGCATTACCCCATTTAGTAATATTCTAGAAAAAATTACCACTTGAATATTTCAATTTCAACTCATTTAATGTGCTTTAGTGTTTTTAGACTAAATTATGCACTTTGGTGGAAATTGGTTAAAAGCCTAGTTTGAAGTCAGTGGTGGCCAGATTTAGGTGTCTATAGTTTTCTCCTATATGGGAAGGCATTGTAAGTTATAAACACAATAACATCTTCTCAAAGAATGAAAAGGACCTGTATACCTACAACTACAATGATGATAAACTAACTATATGATATTTTTCCCCCTCAAGGGAATGGTTGGCATAAGTAGGTCAGCAAATGGTCCCTCGATAAGAAGTGAAAAAAGGGGACCAAAGAAAGGAAAGATGATGGAGTGAAAACACAATGATTTTGAAAAAGTAGTCAAAATCACTAAGAATGTAAGTGGGATGGTGTACAATGGTTTACCCAAAGGCAGTTATAAGCATTGTACCCTAATAGTGGCAATGTGGTATGATAACAGAATGATTTGCCCAAAGGTGGTTATAATCATTGAGAAGATGGAGCTGCCCCAATTAGGACAGACAAATAATATAAAAATGTGCCCTTGTATGGGTAGAAAAATGGAAGTGGTGATAATACAATGATCTACCCAAAGGTGGTTATAATCATTTAAGAATCAGGTGGGATGGTGTGCAATGATTTGCCCATAAGCAGTTATAATCATTACACCCCGATTATGGAAAACATGATAAACATGGTCGAGGATGATGATAACTTAACACAGAGGGTAATGATGAATTATAACAACCTATTAGCAGGGAGATGCTTGTTCAAACTAATAAAGGTTGAAATTCTTTCATGGTTAATTAATTTGTTTGGGATATGATTGGGATTGAATCAAGATGTCAATATCGAAGAGATGTTGATACCACCATTACCGATTAGACTTCTTAAAGCTAAGGTTTGTTATAGCACATGTCAGTAGGCATCATGGTATAACATCATGAGGACTGACTCCTACAATCCAATACGCAATAGAAAATAATGCACCAATGATAAAAATGAGGATGATAATGTAAACATATGAATATGGATGGATTTGAGTATAAGTGTGGGCAAGGAATCACTGAATGAACACACATAAAATAAATCAAGGCAACAATGCTGAAGGTAAACAAATAGGTAGACAAACAAACAAAATAAGTAAAAACAAACAAATAATACAATAGAAACCATACAAACATTTCCCCTAGAAAATAGGTGACAACTTAAAAAATAAACAAAATGGGGGAATAAAAGAAAAGGAAGGGGGTGGTCGAGTTATCTCCATATGCACTACGAAAGTGGACACTGCCTACATAGTTCCATGGATGTAATATCCAATAAAAAACTTTAGGCAAAATGTAGTTCTCCCAGGGAATGGGAAGAATGTGATAACTGCTAAAAAAAATAGAATGGATGTGATAAAAGAAGAGGAATGGTCTTGTAAAATGGCAAGTGCATGAGATAAAAGGCTTAAAAGGATGGGGAAACTAAGTGACAAGTGGTTTTCTTGCAACATAGTAAGGGTTCCTAGAATCCTTAAGGCAAAGAAGTGGTCAAATGTTTTTAGTTTTTTCTAACAATTTTACAAATCTTTTTGGAATTTTGAAGTATCTCAACTCGATCAAGAATGACGAGACACTAAATGGTTCAAGCTCACAAAATGATGAGAACATTTAAACTTAGGTTGCTCACAAAATGGTGAGAGTGTGGCAAGGGGGTGACTGAGCTAACCTCAAAAATTCTTGAGTGATACCTACATAGTCCTAGAGTAGGACTCAAGTCACTATAGTTCTACCCTACAACAGAGGAATTTGACTAGTGTAGGAGTCAATTCAAACAAAATAGGTACATGTATGTAGTGTAGTAGTCAATTCTTGCTACTAATTATAACCACCTTTGGGTAAATTAGTACCATTGATCTATGATGTTATGTCCTAGTTATAACCACTTATGGGAAAACTAGGAGCAACATTTTTTTATTAAGTTTTGACGTACTATAGCATAGGAAGTGGCAATTTGGTACGTCAAAACTTAATAAAAAAATGTTGCTCCTAGTTTTCCCATAAGTGGTTATAACTAGGACATAACATCATAGATCAATGGTACTAATTTACCCAAAGGTGGTTATAATTAGTATCAAGACTGGTGATAATAAAGGAATAATAAATGAAGGATGCAACTATCAAAACTTTTGTCATACAACTCTAAAATATGATCTTTATCTGAAGTACTTGAAATAACTGATGAAACTAATCAAATTCCTCGATACTGAAAATGCATAATCAATGGCAAAAACCAAGGTCAAACAGGCTAGGCTTTAGAACATGTTTGGTTGATAAAATGGAATGGTAAAATAAATAAGGCTAAAAGGATGGATAATAATGATATTTGTACAAATAAGAATAGTGATAAAATGGCACCACTAAAATGGTCTTTATAGATAATACACCTTAGTGCTCAAGCATAGTACCACCTAAGGTGAATAATATTCATTGGCTCAAGAAGTTCACCTCCATCTGGTGTGGTAAGAGTGTATGCCCCTGATCCATAATCTATAGTGATGATGAAAGGCCCTATCTAGTTTATTTTGAATTTACCTTTATGCTTCTTCTTAATCATGGTATTCTTTAAGAACAAGATCACCAAGTTCAAATATTCTATATTTGACATGTCAATTGTAGTGGCCTTTGAGTTGGTTCTGATATGCCTAAAGATTGTTGAGCGTAGCTATGCATTTTTTATCCAGTAGGTCTAGCTCTTGAAGGTGAGCTACGTGATAGTCATGATCATCTAGGACATGTTTAAAAGAGATACGTAGTGGAGGCAATTTGACCTCAATGGGAAGGATGACTTCAATACCATAAGCAAGTGAGTATGGAGTGGCTCTTGTAGGAGTATGATGGTTGGTATGGTATGACCAAAGGGTAGGGAATATCTGTAGGTGCCAATCATGACTGGTATCATTGACAATATTTTTGAGAATATTGACAATGGTTTTGTTTGATGCTTTGGCCTGGCCATTAAATTGAGGGTAATATGTTGTATAAAAATATTGTGTGATGTTATATTTGGTACATATCTAGTCTACATATTCATTCTTGAATGATCCTCCATTATCAAATATAATGTCAGAGGGGATACCTTAGTGGCAAATGAGATGGTTGAAGATAAATTTGAAATTTTTCTTTTTAGTCACATAAGTGAGGGGTATAGCTTCAACCCAATTACTAAAATACTTAGTGATGGTAAGGATATGCTTATGGCCATCAAATGAAGTGGGTTTAATCTTCCCAATGAGTTCAAGTTCCCATGTAGCAAATAGCCATGGTGCCAACATCAATTTTATAGTTTGTGATGGGGCATGAATCAAATTAGCATGCCATTGACATTTGTCACACTTCTTTACATATGCAGCTACATCTGCATCCATCATGGGCCAATAATAACTAGTACATAAGAGCTTTTTGGCTAGGACTGCCTACTATAATGAGATCCACATACTCCTTTTTGAACTTCTCTTAATGCTAATGTAGACTCTTCTAAAGTTAAACAATGAAGTAGAGTTCCATCAAAACTACAGTAGTAAAGGGTGGATCCAAGTAGGGTATAATGAGTGGAGTGATGAATAAAGGTTTTGGTTTATTTTTGAGATAGGTTAGGTGGTATAAATTGGTCATGAAGGTAGTTTTAAATGTCTGATTACTAGATAGAATTAGGACCAACAATATCACAAATCATTACAATGGTTTAAGGTTCATAAGTTGATATAAACAAATTCTCAACAAGTAATTGATATTCTCTAGCTTTGTCTATTTGTTGAATCAAAGAGTTTATAGTAGCCATGGCATCTGTAGTTTTATTACTATCCCTTGGTATATGCTCAAATTAGATATTTACAATTTGTTTCTTTAGGGTATCAACCACAGCCTTATTTGGAACCAACTTGTCATCTTTGGTCTAAAATTAGTTTGTGACCTGATTGATGATTAATTAAGAATCATCATGAACCTTTAAATGAGATATATTCTATTGTACTACCTATCAAAGTCATGTAATAAGTGTTTCATACTCAGCCATGTTGTTTGTACAAGGAAAACTGATTATGAATGATTTAGGGATTAGATCCCCCTTATGGTGTAATAAATAAGAGACCTACCCCCGATCCATATGCAGTAAATGAACCATCAAAATATAGCTCCAATGTTTCTCCCCAAGAGGTGTGTCAATGATGGTCATTATGGATTCATTAAGAAAATGAAATATGAGTGGCTTTGTGTCTATAAGGGGTGCTTCAGTAAGTTGATCTGTAAGGACCTATCCTTTGATTGCATTTTGATTGACATACTCTATGTCAAACTCACTAAAAATCATGATCCATTTGGTCATTATACCTTGTAAATCTATTTTAGATAGTAGATACTTGAGTGGATATACTTTTGAAATGACCATGCTCTTATTGTTCAACATGTAATGGCACAATTTTTGAGCTTTGACGACCATGGCTAAATAAGCTTTTTTAATAGGTGCATAGTTGTGTTCATATGTGACCAAGGTACGAATTAAGTAGTATACTACATGATCTTTTCCATTGTTATCATGTTGAGCCAAAAGTGCCCCCAAGGCATTGTCGATCACTGATAGATATAAAAATAATGACCTTCCTAGCATAGGAGGTAACAAAATAGATGGATTAACTAAATAGTCCTTAAGTTGTTGAAAATATCTTTGATAGTGGTCATCCCAGTGAAATGCAACTCCCTTCTTCAAAAGATGTGTAAATGGATGACACTTGTCTGCTAACTGAGAGATGAAGCATCAGATTCACTAGATCTTGCCCTACAAACTATGGAGTTGCTTCAAATTGGTTGGCGGTGACATCTCGATTATAGCATGGACTTTGGTCAGATCGACTTCAATGCCCCTATGAGACATAATGAAGCCAAGTAAATTTCCTTAGGTTACTCCAAATACACATTTCTTTGGACTAAATATGACTTTATACTCTTGTAATCTTTTAAATATCCTACATAGCACTGTTGGATGGTCGGCCCTAGTTTTAGATTTTCTTAATATGTCATCGACATAGCCTTCAACAATATAATGCATCATATCATGGAATATAATAGTCATGGCCCTTTGATATGTATCTCCAACATTATTAAGACCAAATGGCATTACCTAATAACAAAATGTTCCCCATGGGGTGGTGAACATTGTTTTATGTTGGTCTTCTAGTACTATTATGATCTGGTTGTATCTTGAAAATCCATCCATCAGTGAAAGCATTTCATAAACTATCATGGATTCAATGATCATGTCAATATTATGCAATGGAAATTCATCCTTGGGATAAGCTTTGTTTATGTCTCAAAAATTAGTACAAATTTTGATTCCTTCAAGTTTTTTCTAATAAGTACAACATTAGATATCCATTCTGAGTAGTCAATGGACCAGATACATCTTACTTATAAGAGTTTTTCCAACTCTTTATTTACAAAGACAGAAATGAAAGGATGCATCTTACATAGCTTTTGTTTCACTAATTTGGCATCAATACTGACCACAAGGTGGTGCAAAACCAAGTTAGGATCCAAACCTAACATGTCATAATAATCCCATGCAAAGATATCTATAAATTCTCTCAATAGAGCTATAAATACTTCATGTTCCTCCTCAGTAAGGGATGCACCTAATTTTATCCATTTTGGGTCTGATGGAGTCCTGATGTTTACCTATATTATATCTTCAACTAAAACGGTCAAACCATCTTTTAGGATAGTAAGAAAAGACTTGAACTGTTGGACTATATCATGGTCCTCTGTTAGGACTTGCTCTTCAACATCTTCTAGGCATGATGAATCTAAGTCTCCCAATGGGAGATCTAGCCATGCGAGAAAAAATAGTTAGAAATTCTTGACTAATTTGATCAAATACTTGTTATTACACAAAACTAAACTTGGATCCATAGGAAAGTTCATCATTGGTGGTCTCTTGGTCTAAATTCAAAGAAGAATGAACACCCCCATCTAACAGTGCCTAAAACAAGTTTTCACCACTAAACTAGCCTTTATCTTTACTTTTTCCCTAGTCAAAAAGCACCTCAAAGAGGTTTTCACTTGGAGAGCTCAATTTTTTATTTTATTTATTTTTCTCTAAGGGTGTTCACCTACTCTCCAAAATAGGCTTCAAGATCCAATGTAATTGAGAATACTGATTTATGATCTCCCAATGGAATGTCATCTCTAAGGCCTACAAAGTCACATAATGCCTCATCATTTTAAAATTCATTAATTGACAAATTGGATTCTTATTAGTCCTAATCTATCAGTTGGGGATAACATAATGGCAATGGGTTGTGAAAAATGATTGGGGTAAGAGTACATATGGTAGTGCTATCAAACAGGTTAGTCTCAACTAGGTCATCAAAGGTGAGGCTATGATTAGACTCTATTTCATTGTTAGCATCATCATCACTAGCCACCAATGATGGAACTCAAATAAGATATGTGGGGTCACCCCTAGGTGGTTTAATAAATCCAAGTCCATAGGACCTTGTGTACTTAGTCATGGAAATTGGCTCAATGGTTCCTTGTTGATTCAGTATGAGGCCTCTTTATTCATAATCTTAATGCTCCATGATCCTATTGGGAATAGGATACTTTGCACTTTTATAATAATCAGCTTGGTTTTCATTAGACAACCATAATTCATCCCCTGCAATAGGGTCTGGTTCTAGGCTAGATGCTGGTACAAATATGATAGGTCCCTTATCTTTGTTCTTTTATTGCCAATGCATGTGTGGGGTATTTTTAGGTCACCCAAAAGTCTTTGGATTCTGAAGAAGATTGGCAATATAGAAAGTATCATGGGTCACATATGCCCCTGGGCCATTATCTAAAATGGTGAAATGATTGGAAGCTTCAGGAGGTGGTATGTGGGAAAGGGAATCCAAGGTATTAGGATCTATGCAATTATCCTATGGAGGATCGATAAGTATGGCCCTTTCTTTATCCTACTTGGAACTTGGATTCATGCCATATTAGTAATTGTAGCTTTGAAACTTGGCCTGAAGATGTTTGTAGTGTTCATATGGGTGTAAATCTCATGGAATATTCACTTCCATCCCTGAGTGGGAGAACTTGATACATTGGTGTAACGTTGACACGACTGCATGAATCTTATGTAACCAAGGCCTACCTAGAAGTATATTATATAACAACTCAAGATCAAGCACATGGCAAAGTGTATCATGGGTCAAAGGCCCAATGATAATTGGTAAACTAATGGTGCCTTGTGATTCTCTTTCTTGATTATCATAGGCTTTGATCGTTATCATTTCTGGCTGGAGATCTACCATTGTGTACCCAAGAAGCTTGAGAGCTTTAGAGACACTATGTTGAGGCCTGGTCCATTGTCTATAAGGACACACTTCACTTTATTCCACTTTATATAAACTTCTATGTATAATGGAATATTATGGAGCAGGCTAAGGGAAGATATATCACTTTGGTTGAATGTGACTTGTTGGGTTGGAGCTAGGTGTCCAACCAAAGCTTGAAATTTATCAGGGGATACGTCATTGGAAATAGTGGATTGGGTTAAAAATTCATTCAAAATGTTCTTGTGGATTGTTGACATTTGTAGTAAATCTAAAATAGAAATTTGTGCTGGTGTCTTCTGCAATTGTTTCACAATATCAAACTTCTTGTCTTAGTCAATGGTGAATGGTTTATTTTGAGGCTGAATGGTTGGTTGGATAATAGACAAAGAGGTAAATGGTTGTGGACTTGGGATAGTAATCATTGGCCTCTAAGTTGTGATTGAATAATTGAGATTAGATGTTGGACCATAATTGCTAACAAATGTTGAGAAAGGCATGGGACTAGATATGACAAGTCTCAATTGTCAGTGCACTTGTATGTGGTCACGTGGCAAGAGTGAGTTATCAATATATGGTCTAAAAGTGGGAGTCCTAATTTGTTAGTTAGCCTATGTGTAGTCCCAAGTCAAAGAAGGATTATCCATGTAATTTGGTTGAGTGGTATTGTTTATAAATGGGCGAGATTGATTAGTGCTCAGTCTAGGATTAATGGAAATGGTATTAATTCTACCCCTTACAATATGACCTACAACCCTATTGTATTCATGTGTAATTGCATGGTAGGTTTGTTGGTTGTTATCATTTTGACCTTGGTTTTGTCCATTGTTCTGATGTTATGGGTTTTATTGTTAATTCTATTGGTTCTACTAGTTTGTCCTTTGATTTTGTTGTTGTACTGGCTGGTGTTATTGTTGTTGTTGATTGTTATGTTGTTATTGTGTGTTATGTTAGGGAAAGGGGTTTTGATAAATCCCAAGAGTTTTATTGGAGGTGGAAGCACCATTATCTAATGTTATCTCCCCATTATCCAACATATTCTCAATAAAATGCTTGATTCGTACACATCTTCGTAGATTATGCCCATTGACTTGATGATGTTCATAGAATTCATTTTCATGGTACAAATCAAGATAAGGAATGCCTTATGGATAATGCTTTGGTATATACCAACTAATTATATTAGCAATGGCAAGTTTGCAAAATACATACTCAATAGGTTCTCCTAGGTCACTAAATACATGATGCACAAGAATAGTTCTCTTTGGAGGAGGGGTTCATAATGGTAAAGTTTGTTGTATTTGTTGTACAGGTCTTGGTTGTTATGCTTATGGAATTTGTTGGAGAGGTTTTTGGGTAGGAGTGAGCTAAAAAATTGGTGTAGATGATGTTTTCAGTGTTTAGATATGATGTGACTTAGTTACTCCATTACCCACAACATTTCTATTGCAATTGAATTGCTTTTGTCTATCTTGGTTATTAGCCTATACTGGTTGTGATGCTTTCACTTGATTGGATTTTGGTTTTGGCCACTTCCCTGATTGGTACCTTGATTCTGATTAGTTGACATAAACTTGATGATCCCCTTATTAATAAGGGATCCATCAATCAACAAGTCTTTATCGATGATCTCCTTAAAAGTATGTGCACATTGTAGTTCCAGATAATAAACTATCTCACTATACAAATTTTTAGTAAACATAGTGGCTAATTATTTATATAGTAAACTATGGGTGAATCGGCTTGTAAAGGCTCTCCATCACTATAAATAACTTATAAAAATCTCACTAGCCTTTTGTTTTGTTTATGTTAAGTCAACCAATGAAATCTCATGTTTGAGATTATAGGAAAAGTGTTGCACAAACTTATCAAAAAGATCATCAAAATATGTTACTGAATTCTTGGGTAAATTTAAAATTCACTCCAAGGCTTGTCCAGCCAAACTCCTTAGAAATAAAAATAAAAGGTATATATCACTATATGCCACGGGTTAACATATGATAAAGAACTCGATTAAATGGGCCTTAGGGTCACCTTTCCCTTTGTATTTGTCAAATTTTGATGGTTCATATCTTGGAAGAAATGGTATCTTCAAGTACTCCATGTTGAATGGATAAGAACACACATCATCCAACTTAAACTTTTTAGTTTGTTTCCCAGCCTGAATGGTAGTAATTACATCCTTCATCTGTTGCAATTCTTGGGATAGGAAATTAGAAGGAACATTGGTTTGAGGAAGAATATTGGTTTGGGTAGATGGTTGGGAGGTCACAAGTGGGACACTTTGACCAGGGTATGATGGAGATATCTATTGGGGTATATTGGTTTGGTTGAAAAATAGACCATAAATATGCATATGTGGATTAGGATGTGCTTGAAATTACACATTTGGTTGTGCGATATTCTAGTTTGGGTTGGCTATAAAGGTTTGACTTGGAGGATTTTGTGTTTGGGATGGAGGGATATAACTATACTATGCCTACTATGGTTGAAAAGGGACTTTTTGTCAACTAATCAGACCTTGCTATTGAGTGGGAACTTGTGGACCAAGACCCTATCTCTAAACTTGTGGCACATTTTGAACAGATTGTTGTCTAGTAGGTACTTGAGAAACATGGGAGCCTCTTTGTTGCACAAATCCTTGTTGGGAAGCAAAATCATGTTGAAGATTTGACATCTATCATTAACTAATATTTACATGTTGTTGGCTAGTCATCATTTGGTTTTGGATTGGTACACTAGTCTGTGACTAAGGAGGTATATTTACCATTACCTGATGAGGTGGAACATTAGTTTCCCCTTGTTGAGGTGGCAATATATTTAGCCTCTATTGTGTTGGTACACAAGATTGTGATTGTTATTGTGGAATACTACTTGTCACTTGTTGAGGAGTAGGATTTATCACATTAAGCTATTGAGGTGCAACATTAGTTACTGGTTGACTACCTAATCTTGTCATTTGCACACTTGATGAAGCAGTTGGTTGAGGTTGGGATGTAAAAACTCCTACTCCCTGATATGATGGTCCACTCATGGTATTAACTATAGGCACATGTTGTTGATTAGTTATTTGTGAGTTAGTACTAGTTTGATTTAGAATTGACGTTACTTGTACATTATCCACTATATTTTTCTCAATATTCTATGTAGAAGTAGAATACACTTCTTTAATAATGGCCATATGTAGCAAGTTGTCTACCGAAGTGTTTTGCACAAATGGGTCTGAACTCTAATTGTCTTGACTAGTTAACTCTATCAAAACTTTTTTGAAGGAGCTAAGTCAATAAGAGGTTTGCTCACCATGGTCATCTAATTGAAATTGCGTGCTAGATTTAGGTGGGTTTGATATGACATCTACATTTGGTTAAAGTGGTCTTCCATGAGGTTTTTTCCTTTATTAGGCCTATTAAGGTCCTAATACGTTGTTTGTACTAGAGCCAAAGGACTTCTGGAAGAAGCCTATTGATCGTAAATGATATTGTGGGGCATTATTACTAAGCTTGGTAAATTCTCATGAGGGAAGTCTGTTAAGAACTTGGCCCCTACCTCTATGGCTCTAACAAAAATCTCATATTTATTCTCCAATAAATGACATTCAAACAAAAATGGATCTTATGTGGAAGTTGTATTAGTAGAATATGAATGTTGAAGAACTGGTTCATCAGCTGTGGGTATTGTAGCTAGGTATTGTGTAGTTTATTCTTGGTATTGTTATGAATAAGGTGATGTATTAACCAAATAATTAGCCAATGGATCTTGGCTTTGTGCCCATAATTGAGTATTATAAAAGGAATAAGAATCCATCTCATAAGGAATATTATCTGTGTAGGGGTCTTGCACCATTTTTCCTATGCAACCACATTACTAATCCTCAGATTGTCCATAAGTCCACTATGAGTATAGGAATACATGTTGAGATCCATAGTCAATGCTTTATGATAAAAGGTCAAAGAGTTCTTCAAAATCTAAAAAGACAATGTCTGAAATAGAAGATGTGGAAACTTGGTCTAGATTTTTCAAAAGGATCAAAAAGGTTTATGCAAAGATTTGTGAAGAAATAAACTAGCGTTAAGTATCTAATGCCTCACTATTCACACAAGATGAGCAAGTAAATAGACCAAAAATAAAAATTCCAAAACTCTAAGGTCAATCTAATCTAGGAAATTAAAAGTTGCTAGGTATTTTGGCCAAACATGGCATCAAAATCTAGGCTCAAACAAGGCATGTGTTAGGACTCTTGGACAAATGATGTCAAAAGATAGACTTTAAAATAAAGATGATTTTTAATCTAACAGATTTGAAAGACTTCTAACAAATACTATGCATTTGAGTTTTGGATATAAATTTGACCAACTAAGTATAAGGTATGAAACAAAATCCACTTTAGAGATAGTTTAATTTGCTCACAAATAATGGTATAAAACTTGGTTCTTTTGACAAATAAGCTAGACAAAAGTGAACAACATAATTGTGTTAGACAAAGGTTCACAAAAGGTACACTTAGATTGGTATAAAAATATGGGAACAAATTTGAACTATATGCAACAGGTTTTATGAAATAATATCTAAAATATTTTGGGCAGTGTAACAACACTAGACTACCCAAAAGATGTGACAAAATGTTTGTTTCAAAAACTCTCTAGGGCAAAGATAGTTTCCCACAATTTTTAAGTATAACATTATCTTTATTGACTCAAAATGTTGTGGTGCATAGACTCAAAGTGTAAGTATTTAACACAAAATGACTTAAGTCTAACAAGTGGTGAATAATGATCATGAGTCTTAAACGACCTTCAACCCAAATTGGAATTTGAACCCAAGCTCCCTCAAGTTTAGTGCATATGGCAAACCCACTTAACACATCAACCCTATGAACTTATAAAGGTGAAATTTTTAATTTAGATTATAAATGAAGGCCTTAAACAAATTTGGCAAAGTTCTAGACTCGATTGGGTAGCATAACTGCACCAAAGTGGATGATATGACTCTCCAAGTTTTGATGAAATTTGAACAAGGCAAATTGATGATTTCATGTAGGTATCATAATGCATTTTGTTCAAAGGAAAATGATGACCATGTATTTGGTTTGCATCATTTGTTTACACTAAGTCTTGACTCCAAACAAGACTTTAATTTAGGACAAAACCAAATAATTAATCACTCTTCGATCCTAAACTGACAAGGTTGCTTGGTATAGTTGGAATCCATCTATATAAGCCACTTGAGAGGATTTTAAGTGTTCATCCAAAAGTAAATGTGCATTATATAGTAGATTTTTTACACTCCCCCTTCTCTCAAATGACAGTACTATGATATGGACCTTGAGGCACACCTTATACCAACAATACTTCTATGGCAAGTGGAGATTTGTCTAATATCTACAAGTTTCCAAACATTCTAGGGGAATCAGTTTCACAATGACTTTCACGTAAAGCAATGCAAAAGAAAAACATGGATTTTAGATCTATATCACTTGGCTTGTTGCAAAAAATTCTAGTCCTTTTTGCAACCACTACATCCTGTTGTTCGCTCAGTGTAGTGCAATGTCCAAAGTGCCACTACATCCCATGTGCAACTCCAATATGGAGCCAAATGAAGTCAATGTCAAGAAGTGAAACCCTAGGTCAAAGCTTCCCTAAAAGCTCATGGGAGGTAATGACATCCCCCTCATCATTAAAAGGAGGGTTAGGGGTAGAATTGAATTTATATTGTGGGTAGGGTACAATGTAATCTTTAAGTGTGTAAAAATAACTTACACATCGAAGTCCATAATGAAAGTTGGATGTTTTCTATAAAACAAAAAACTTAGTTAATTAATTGATTAAGTGTATACCCTATTATAATTAATTATAAAGTTTAAATTAAGTTAACATTATATATTAATAATTTTAAAAAGGAATAAAATGCATCAAAATTTGTAATATTAAGATATTTATATGATATGACTATTTACCAATTAATTTCTTAATTGAATGCATTTTGTAACATCGATATTTTTTTATTAAATTTTTTAAACCTTCATTCAATGCCACCTATATGTGATTGTCTGGTGCTCAATTTTGAAGAGGTTTTGCTTAATACAAGAAAAAAAGTCTTAGAAAAAAGTTAAAATATTAAAATATATATAGTAAATTATGAATAAACAATCACTACTATAGATACTTACATATGTCATCATAATATATTTATGTAGGCCATTATGTTTGATGAAATAAAAATCTTCTTTGCTAGCCCTATGTTGAAATAGATTATACTATTAAAATATAAATAAAAATATTTAGTTAAATATGTTAAATAATAGAATTTATAAAAATTACACTAGTGACCAATAATAATTAAAATTTTATAAAAAACAAATAGTATAAATATGTAAAATTATAAAATCAACCATCACTCCTTGTAGGTTTTTTTGGCTTATGTGAAGAGTAACCAATTTTTTTAATTATAATTTGTGGTATGAAGATTCTTTCATTATGCACTTGGTTTTTTTTAAATTTATTATAAATTGAATATATTACACTTATAAGAGACTTGTCCATTTATATAGTATCTTTTTCTCATTTATGTCCTCCCCATAATCTATTTGCATCCTTTTAAATGCATAATGCTTTTGTTCATTAGTAAAATTAGGCATTTTAGATTAGTTGGCTGCTCATGATTGATTAAATTCCCGATCACATATTTTAAGTGAGATAAAAATTGTTGTTATTGTGTAAAAACTATAAAACAAAATATTCATCTTGAAGAAACAATATAAATATAAATTAAAATGAAATATTATAAATAAAAAATATTTAAAAAAATAACAATGGAATGTTATAATTTTTCAATTTCAATCAATATTTATATTTTTAGACATTCAAATTTAATAATTAAGTGCTTGACAATGTTTAATATTGACACATTTACTTTGCTTAGCTTATTTTCCATTCCATTAACTTACAATCTCTATAAAAGTCTTAACTATTCTACTTATTATCTTGAAAATACTAAAAATATCATTTAGACACCTTTATTCTACTTATAGATTCTTGTCAACCAAGTTCCAATAGACTTAGACTTGTTGGGATAAGATTGCACTAGGTTGAATAGGGTTACAACCTAGCCTTGTCCACTAGTGTGCCCTTGTATCTTGCACTCTAATAGATACTTTTAAAATTTGAGACATTTTATATCAAATATCCTTTATTTTTATCAAGGTCAGTTAATGGAAATATTTTAAATATCCCTCTATATAATTACATCAAGACCTCTCAAGGCATCATCTAGTAATCACTTAGTAGTTATACTACACATTGG
This sequence comes from Torreya grandis, assembly GCA_037957365.1. NCBI lineage: Eukaryota > Viridiplantae > Streptophyta > Pinopsida > Cupressales > Taxaceae > Torreya > Torreya grandis. Next base: position 1,545,038 of record JARHVA010000082.1, read on the forward strand.
GCAAAATGGTATAAATATTTCTAATTAAAGTTATGACTTATTTTAACAGTCATAGTTCAAGTATGAAAATATTTTATTATAGGTCAAGGGAATTCATTATCAAACATTCAATTTAATTTACTAGTGGTATCCATATAAAAAATATTAAGATTCACACACTCGCTCTAAAGAGGGAAAACTACCTCAGCTTGAGGACCTTTTAGGATATGTAAGCAACACTCAGATTATGTAAAGTTTTTTGAGCATATATCAGTTATTCCCTTAATCTAACTGCCCCTTTTCTTTTAATATCTATTTGTTTTATGTGTAGAAACTAGATTTTGTTATTGTAGACACTTTCACATGTCAATCAAAATACACAAATAAATCCTCTCAAATAGTTATAGGTGTTCAAATAAAAAAATTAATTGCACGGTCAACACAAACACAACCAAAGACAAAAGGGAAGGCCACAATGTGTTCCTATCCACCCTAGTGCAACCCTATATCAGTACATAATAAAATTTTATTTTTTACTGTGACGTAGTTCATAGATCCTCCCAATCAATTCTATATCAATGATCCACCTACACAGTCAACATAAATTAGATCCAAGCTAGGTTTTCACATTTCATTAAAAGTTTATATATATATATATATATATATATATATATATATATATATATATATATATATATCATTTTAGTTTCTATATTTTAATTTATTTTACATTTAGTTATGTATATTTTATATTCTAATATAAATCAAAATTAACTTTAAACATTCTAGTGAAATTATAATTTTTTTAGAATATTGTTTGTTGTTTTATTGATTTTTGTCTTAAAATTTCATATAAATTTGTAAAATTGAAAGAAATAATCTTCAACATTGGATATACATCCGACACTATGAATCAATCTTCTTCAACCTTGAATCTTAATCCAACACAAAATAAGTCATCTTGTCACCTTAGATAACATCTGACATTAAAGTATTTATTTTTGACCTCATGTTGAAATTTATTGATATATACACAAAAATATTTTGATTTTGATTTTATATTTATTTTCTATTATTTTTTGCATATTTTTAACAACTGTGTTCTGACAGTTGTAAAACTACATAGAGAATTGTCATTTTTGGCTAAACGGTGACTTGTTTTACTAGCATTGTGAAGTGAGAGATACTCTCCCAATACCTAAGCATTAGAAAAAACTATACATGGATTTTATAAAAATTTTAAGTATAAATGGAACACAAATCAACTCTAAATAAATCAAAAAATAAAATAATGATCATCCAATCTTGTATATACTAATTGTTAATCTCGTATTGTTATAATGTGATCGATCATAAAATATGCACCGAATAACTTTAAATTATGATTATAACACTTAATGGTTTACCTTTGTGAATACCTATAATTAAAATATGAGAATAACAACTTACCAAAATAATTTTTAAAAGTAATTATGGCACCACACTTTTGCACTATCTTTTATTAAAAAAATAAGGTAAATTTAGCCAATTACAAATAAATTGCATGATAAAGCACAATAAATGAAAACATAAAAATAACTCATAAAAAAACTTAACATAACTAAAAATATACTCAAGATAACAATTTTTACTTACTAATAAGGTATGGTCATCATGTAATATGCCTCTCCATCAAATAAGCAAAACATGCACACTAGACAAGTTAGGCATCCCAAAACCTTATACAATAGATGATTAAATAAGATAATTTAAAATTTAGTTAATTAAGGATTAGAAATCAATCCCCACATCTTAAAAATGAATGGAAAATTATTTGAGTTCAGTTAAGTACACATTCAGTGAATTGTACTCTAACTAGCATTTCTAGCTATTTTTTAGAAAGTTGCTAAAAAGTTTTCAAAATCAACAAAATAATTACTTTCGGACATAAATAAATTAAATAAACCTCATATAATAGTAAAGTAAATACTAATGAAAATAATTCTAATATTAACAATCATGTGGACATATATAAATTAAATACTAATGAAAATAATTTTAATATTAACAATCATGTGGCAACATTGGCATCATACTCAACATTTCCCCCTTTGATGAAAAGAGGAGAAATGCCCAGCATCTCCTTAAGTCTTCCATGAATCTGATTCGATAATATCTTGATGAAAATATCATAGAATTGATATTAACTTCTCACATACTCAATGACAAAATGTTTATCATTGACCAAGTCTCTGACAAAATGTTAGTTGAATTCAATATGTTTGGCTCTAGCATAGAAAACTGGATTCTTAGATAATTGTATTGCCCCATTATTATCACAAAAAAACTATTTTTGCTCAAGTTGAGTCTCTCTAAAATCACCTAAGAGTCTTATAAACCATATTAATTGTGAGAAAGTTTATGTAAGGGCTATATATTCAAATTCAATAGAGGATAATTCAACTATAGCTTGTTTCTTTTATGACCATGAAACCAACCCACTTCCCAATGTGAAGCAATAACTTGAAGTTAACTTCCTATCATCAAGAGATCCTCCCCAATATAAATATGTGTATCTAATTAAACATAATTAAATTTTTAGTTTGAAATAAATACTATTATTATAAATTCTTATTTATCTAAAAATTATTTTTATTGATTATAAATGTTTGAGTGAAGGATTGTCCATTAATCTAGAAACTAGTGAAACCCCATAATTGATATCAAGTCTTGTCATAGTGATATACATCAAACCTCCAACCATGATTTTAAAATTATTTTTATCAGTCAAAGGACTCTCACCCTCTCTCATTAATTTTTATCCACTTGTAATTTAAGTGTTCATGGGCTTAGAATCTTGAATATTGTAATTATTTAACATGCTTTTTACATATTTAGCTCAAAAAATGAATACTTCATTTTTATTTTAACTAAATTACATGTCAAAAAATTAATTCATAAGTCAATGATTAGTAATATTAAATTTTAATTTCATAGCTTCCTTGAATCTATTTAACACCTCCATAGAGCTAATTATAAATAGCAACTCATCTATATAGAGACAAACATATAAGACATCAAAACCAAATATTTGTATGTAAAGAGTTGGTTTATTTGGACTTATTAAAAACGCTGGATCCAATAACCAGATATCAATTCTTGAGTACCAAGCTCTTATATCTTGATTTATCCCATAAAGAGCCAACTTCAAATTATATACCCAAAACTCTTTACCCTTTATCTTAAAATCTTATGGCTAAACCACACATACTTTTTCTTCAATTGGTCCATTTAGAAATATAATTTTTATATCCATTTTATGAATTTTAAATCTTTTATGAGAAATTATAATAAATATTATTATTATTATATTACCTTTACATGTCATGAGTTCACAAGTTTCCTCATAGTTAACCCCATATGTTTGTGCAAACCCTTTTACAACTAGTCTAGCCTTTTCAATTATGCCATCACTCTTGAATTTAGTATTGTAGACCTAATTGGTTCCAATGACATATTTATTATATGTAGGATCAATAAAATTCCATGTATCATTCCTATCAATTGAATCGATCTCAATTTTCATATTATCAACCCACACTTTCCTTTGACTAGCTTCTACATAACTTCTATGTTCACTAGCCATATGAAAATACAAACATGGTATTTTTTACATAAGCATCATTAAGAAAATTAAATTCATAATGTAAAAGACTTGTGATACCTCTCTCATATTTATGATTTAATAACTGAATGATTGGATGTGGATTTAACTAACTCTTTTACTTGCTTGAAGTTGATGAAGATATATGACTAGTCTCTTAGGAAGAAGTCGTATTATTTCTTGTTGAACTAAAAACATGTATATGACTTTGTAAGCCATCAAAATAAAATTTAAGAGTCTTTCCCTCTTCACTTATGACATATTCAGCTATATTATTATAATCAACATACATCTTATTTTCAAAAAAATTACAATCCTTATAAATAATTGTGGATTTACTATTAGGACTATAAAACTTATATGCTTTAATTTCATCAATATGTTTTGTGAAAATGTAAGCAATAATTTTATGATATATATATATTTTTTTATTATTAGAAATATGTATAAAATATAAACAACCAAATACATTTAAATGAGATACATCTAATTTCTTACCATATCAAATTTTATAATATGTCTTGTCTTTGATTGCCATTGTAGGACTTATGCTAATGATGTAGATTGTTGTTTTTACTGCTTCAAATCAAAAGTCTTTTCAATGTACTTATTATCCAACATATTAATTTATATAATATAAATATGGTTTTATACCATACCAAGCTTCATAAGGTATATTGTCTTTGACCAAAATTATAGGCAGGGTAAATTTTAGTGGTCCATATAAAAATAACTTGGGATTTTTTGGTGAAACTCTAAAAATGTGTTTCGAATGTATGGAAAAAATAATCAAAATTTATCTAGGTGAATAAGTGAATAAAATTCACAATGGGAAGAGGCATGAAATATATGTCTAAACACATATGCATGGGTATGATGGTGATAAGTGTCTCCATAAACATTGATGTGTGTCTATATGAATGCTTACCAACATGTTGTCACTGGTAAATGCTAATTGTTTATGGAAGATGCTAGCTCTTTCTGGTATTAAAAAACTTCTCCAAACCTAAATCTCATTACATTTTTGGATTACCCTTGAGTATTTGTACAATTTCAAAATAAATAATCTCAATCTGAGTCCCTATGAAAACTTTATGGCCTCCAGAAGTTGGCAGAACCTACATCCCAACAATGGGTGGATGATAATAAGTTATTATTGTTTGACATAAATTTGCTATAAAATGATATAAATTTTGGATTCCCCTCTAAAAATTATGTAATTTAAAAAAAAAAAAGTCTCAAACTGAGTATGTATGCAAAATTTATGGCCTCTAAAAGTTGAGAAAACCTACATCACAATAGCATGTTTTTCTCATCCAATATCAAATTTGTTGTCATATGATATCAATTAATTTTTAGATGATAAAAAATATTCTATCATTTAACAACTTTTTGTTGGGCAATATCAACTTGTTGTTTTCCACTAATAATTTGTTATCATCTGCCAGTTGTTGTAATGTAGGTTTTGCCAACTTCTAGAGGCCATAAATTTTGCATACAGACTTAGATTGAGATAAAAAAAAATTAAATTACATAACTCTTCGACAAGAATCTAAAATTTTTGTCATAAGATAGTAATCTTGATATCTTTTGATAGTTACTTGTTATCATCCATTAGTTGTTACGATGTAGGTTCTGCAAGATTTTGAAGGCCATAAATTTTATATACATACTCATATTGAGAAAAAAATTAATTGTATAAGTATTTTAGGGGAATATAAATATGTAATTAGATTTAGGTTTAGGAAATTTTTGTATGCCCTTTTTTTCCTTACCCCAAAACCTATCTATTTTATCTCTTTAATGCACACAATGACTTCCCAAATTATACTGATGATTCAAAAACATAATCAAATTATGCATAGATGTTGTCAAATGACATGTATTTTTTAAGAGATGTGAATTTTGGTGGCCATAGATATTGGTAGATGACACAGTTGGAGATAGGTGACAATTGTGTTGGTAGACAACATTGGTATTGATGAGCTATAACAATATATATATGCTTTAAAAGTTTGGTCATCGAAGGATTATATAGTACATATAGTGGTGAACGTACTCAGATTCACTTTTGACTTAGTGGTGAAATATATTAATAGGTATGAAATTTATTTTAAATAGTAGGTGAGTTGACCAAAAAACTAACTTGCATACAAATAATTTAGGTAAATCCATGTTCTTCACTACCCCCAAAATTTTCAAACACTACTTTATAAAATTGGATATTCTTGAATTAACAAAAAATCACCACTAAATTTTACAATGATTTTAAGACTCTTGTTAATGATGTAGGCTATTACTTTTATTGCTTAAACCTAGCAACACATTTCCATGTGCTTATATTCTAACATAGTCCTTATTAACTCCATGATGGATCTATTGTTTATTTTTGATACACCATTTTGTTTATGGTGTTTAAGTAATGGTTAGATACATTTTAATTTCATATGAAGAACAAAACTCATGAACTTCATTATAACAAGCCTCCTCTATCTATTCTTATGGATTTGATGGAATTTCCACATTATTTTTCAGCCAAAACTTTGAAAGTTTTAAAAAATGAAAAGGCCTTTTTTTTTCTTTCAAAATAAATACCTATATAAACCTTGTTACATCATATATGAAAGAAATGAAATACAAATTCTACCAATACTTATACAAGTCATCGGTCCATATAAATTTAAATGAACTAGATACAAAGGTGTGTTTGCTCTCCATTTTTTGATAGGTAAAATTACCTATGGTGTTTCCCAAAAATACATGACTTGCATACTTAAATTTTCTTTGAATCTAACTTGGGAATACATTTTACCATACATTTTGTGTCAATAATTTGTAAGCTCTTAAATTTTATATGATAATATCTTGAATGCCACAACATGTTAACATCCTTAATGGTGAAGAAACAAGTTATTTCTTTCATCATCTTGAATCTTAATGGAAACATCCTATTCTTTATTATATATTATTTTACCATTAATCTATTTCTAGATTTTTTTAATAAAAATAAAACAAACATTATCTTCAAAAAGTAGTTTAAACCCCTTTTATACTAATTTACCAACACTAATAAGATTATGATTCAATTTTAGAGAAAAAAAAAATTATTTCAAACATACCTTGAATTTTGGTGAGTTGAATTTTTCCTTTTACTTTAACTTTGATGTACTTTCCATCTCCCAATTGCACTTGGATTTTGATTTTATCATGTGATTTGAAGAACCTAAATCAAGAAACCAAAAATTCTTTCCATCATTTATTCACATATTAAATGTGATATAATAATGTAAGTGTTATTTCTCCTCACTTTGTTCAACTTAGAATGCCTTGTTTTAATCCTCTTAATTAACTTGATTCTTAGCTTCCAATATCTTGCAATAATTTATAAAGTGTCTTAATTTTTTGTAATAATGATAAGCAAGGTATATCTTGATTTTACCTATAAAGTTAGATTGATATTTCCCATTTGAATTTGATTTTTTTGAACTTCATTGATTCTAATTTTTATTTTTCTCTTTGGAATTTAAAATTATTTCTTTGGTTTCGAGTGCATGTTCTTGATCTCTTTCATATAGTCTCCTTTTATCCATATAAAAAAAGATAAAATCCACTAACTCATCAACACTTATAGTGTTAATGTATTTACACTTCTTAAGATTTATCACAATATATAGCCATTTTTTATTCAAATATATCTAAAAAAAATTAATATAACTCTATCTTCTTTGGGTTCTCCATAAACCCTCATTTTATGCACTATGTCATTTATCCTTATGTAATATTATTTAACTCCATTATTATATATTTTTAAATTTTCACAATTCATTTCAAGAGTTTGGAGTTTTTATTATTTTAACTTAATATATCCTTGATATTAATTTTCTAAGGTGTTACATGACACATGGGCATTTTCACATCCAACAATTATTGGATAGATGTTTGGGTCTATGGTGCTCAAAAGATAGAAGAAAACTTATGCATCAACTTTTTTGTCTTCATTTGTTTCTCTTATAATCTTTATACAAATTATTCTAATATATAGGTGGTGTGTATTCATGAATAAAAATTTTCAAAACTCTCTTCCATACAATTTTTCTCTTCAACTGATCTCTCCAATATGCATAGTCATCACCTTTGAAAATGAGAACATTCTTAGAAGAAGAATTCATAAAATCCATGATTCTCCTAATAATGGATTGAAAACCTTCTAAAATTTTATTGAATGATACTATGATACCAAATTAAGGTTTTTAGTATAGAGAGGGTATAAATAAGCTCTAAATAAATATGAAAATGAAACTATTGATAATCTAATCTTGCACAAAATTACTAGTTGTTAATCTATTATTTTTGTAAGTGTGATTGATAACAAACTATGCATCGAATAACTTCAAATTAGGATTATAAATATTGATGTTTTACCTTTGGGAATACTTGAAATTAAAATCAAATAATAACAATATGCAAAAATAATTTTCAAAAGGAATTACAACACCACACTTTTATTAACAAAAAAGCTAAATCTACAGAGCATGAAAAGTGAAAATAACTCCTAAAACAACTTAATATAACTAAAAATTTACTAATATAAATGATAATAGACTCAATATAACAAGTTTAACTTACTGATAAGATATGATCATCATGCAAGATGCTTCTCTAATAGATAAGCAAAATATGCACACTCACATACACACTAGACAAACTAAGCACCCCAAAACTCTATACAAAAGGAGGTTGAATAAAATAATAATAAATTTATTTAAATAAATCTTATAAATTATACCCAATTTATTGGATATGAATGGATAATGATTTGAGCTCAACTAAATACACATTCAATGAATTGGACTCTAACTTGCATTTCTAGCTATTTTTTAAAAAGTTACTAAAAAGTGTTCAAAATCAATAAAATAATTAATATAAGAAATAAATTAATTAAATAACCCTCATAAAATAATAAAACACTAATAAAATTAATTCTAACATTATCAATAGAGTGTCAACATTGGCTTCATACTCAACAATTTAGTTTCCTCGTACCTCATGGTATGTTATAAATCCTTAGGGTTTGCCATTTACACCATAAGAAACCTCTTTATCCATCTAATTTATGGTTCACTTGATAGGAGTATACCTCCTAAATAATTTACTCCCACAATACCCTTTAATATGGGATAATGGGCTACAAGTAATATTTAGCCTTTGTAGTTAGTGCTTTTAAATATTAGGCCAAGACTACTCTTCAAACAAGTATATTTGAGAGCCCACACAATCATTCAAAATCTTACCTAGATCTTCTTTTATACATTGATTTTTACTTGTATTGTATTCATATAATTATCTCTATTAATTCATAGAGTATTTTATGCCTCTAAAGTGTAGTGTTAGATTAAGCAGTATTATTTTTTCATAAATGCAATTTCCTTTGGTCTCTTCTACAATGGTAAATCATGTTTTTTTTTCTCAAACTAATAATGTTACTAATCAAATCCATTGGTCTACTAAATTCCAAATTCATAATAAATCTGATACTAAAAATAATCAAGAGAACTATGATATACATAATAAACATGAAACTCATATTGATCTAAAATAGCTTAGTGGAGTACATCAAAATCAAGTGCTAGAATTATCTGAATTTTGTCAAGGTCTTCAAGAGAATACCTAATTTGCAAATAAGATCATTAGTCTATTTCTAGCACTAAAATTTGAGCATCAATCTAACTTGGCCACATATCCACCATAATAATTTCTTTTTTGGGTTGTCAAATCCCTTACTTCCAATGTTGTCACTTCTATTAGTACATCCATTCCTATTTCTACACATTTAGTTACTTCCCTAACATCATCCATTAGTTTGGGAATATCACTTATTTTCTCAAAATTATCCATGCCTATGCTTAATCAAAATAATTATACTCCTCCATTAATCTTTACAAATACCACTCTTAAGTATATAATTCTTGCATTACAAGCTAAGCTATCCCAACTTGAGCAAACTCTTTCTCATACGAGCCCCTCTGTGAACTCGTGTTTGTTGTTACATAACCCTTTGGCACCTAAAACTACATATTATCCATTACCAATTGGTTTTGTGGCTAGTATGTTTCCTCTATATGAAGGCAAAAGTGATATTGAAGAATATTTACATGTATTCCATGTAACTTGTCTAGACTATCTAGATAATGATAAATTATTGACAGATCTTTTTTTAAGAAGTCTCAAAACATATGATCTTATATGGTTTTATGATCTTCCCCTTCAAAAAATTAAGATCTTTCAATCCTTTGAAAAATTAGTTTTTAACACACTTTTATATCACCATTGTTGAAAATCCATCATAAGCTCAAATTATAAAGCTCAAACAAGGATCCAATGAAATAATCAATGAATATGTTCAAAGATACAATACTATGCTAGCTAAAATGACAAATCAAATGACTGATAATGATCTCTAAGATAACTTTGATCCAAGTTTTTTATCTCCACTTCAAGATTTCATTATTTTTGACAAGTTTAAATCTTTTGATGAACTATGTCATATAGTCAAAGAGCATGAATTCAAATTGCTTACTTTGAACAAGCTAAAAAATACTTCAAATGCTCCTTTTAATTCAAATTTTAAGTTTTAAAAGAAGCTAAATTATAAGAGCAAACCCTATGAAATCAAGAATAAAGCTAATATTATAGTTAATGTTATCTCACAACAACACAAAATATTCAATTACAAGCTCTAACAAGGAGAAAATTCTCGAGGTTACCATCATCTCCTCGTGTTTTATTACAAAAGCTACTTGAATGCAATTCCATCTTTTTTATTTCACCAATTGAGGTATACATGTCTAGGCCACAATCTAATTTTTTTGATAGCAAGGCATATTTTGACTACCATTGATGTATTGGACATTATATAAACAAATATTGCAAGCTCAAACATAAAATTTAAGATCTCATGGATGAAAACATTATTGATATTGACACATCTAATGAAGAGTCTATGCCACAATCAAATAATAATTCCAAGCTCAAAATGTACAAATGCCATTTTCTTAATCATAAAGCAACAAGTAACAAGGATAATTCTAAAGTAAATTTTATATATAATGTTCTTCCTCCTCCTACATATGAGCATCCACTTGATAATATCATTCATATAATTAAAAGTAAACAAAGATCGCATATTCTAATTATAGTTGATGATAATGACATTTTTGGTGGTGATTCAGATAAATATGCACTTTTTATTTGAGTATATATTGATAAAAAATCCGTATATAGTGTTATGATAGACATATATCAAGTGAAAATGCATTCACCATAACATTTCTCTATTCTCTTGGTTATATAGAGCAAGATTTATATGATAATTCTAGAGTTTTCAAAGCATTTGATAGTCATACATAAGATACTCTTAAGCATATAGGGTTACCTTTACAAGTGGGACCTCCAATAATATTCACTCCATTCTTAGCTATACTAAGCATAAGGGTCTTTGATGTGTTATTAGGATGCCCTTGGATACAAAAAATTAGAGTAATACCTGCATAAATGTCTCAAACATATTCATGATAATCAACTGGTCAAAATTCTAAGAATCTAATATGAACATATTTTGGAACTAATGATATTTACTTATCCTACATGATAGTTGGTTGGCACATACATTGAATAACATGGTAATGAAATAGTCTAAAAAACTATTCAAGGACATATTATGTAATCAATTTTTCCATATATTTATGAGCACAATTCAATTACATGAGTATATTATAGAACCATTTTCTCCATCTATTTATGAACATATTAGATTTACACATGATCATAATCAGTTACTTCTAAATAGCATGGTAAATTATCCTAAGTATAAAATGGTACCTAAAAGAGGTATTTATTTTTTAAGGCATCATAGGTTATGTAGAGTGCTTCACCATAAATACAGGTAGTTACATCTCTTATTACACATGAGGATATGGGTATATGATTAGTGATTTAGATGGTTATATTACAACATATGACACTTGTTTAGATTTAGGGGCATCTAAAGTTGACACTTCCTCTTCACAAGAAGTCACTCCTTCATATCATACCTATTATGCATACATGCTTCCCATTACAGACATATTGGTTATCTACTTGCATTTCCTTTTGTATATAGCTTCTTTGATTTTCCTTCATTGATACTTCTTATATACCTCATCTGAGCATTCTTATAACCCTTGGCTTTATTTTCACTTTGGGTACATGCCTTGTTCATTTCTAAATTGATTTTAATAATCCAAAAACAACTATATTACAATGCTTTAAATTCTCAATATTTAAGGCATTCACTTGATCATCATGGCATATCTATCATCCCATGGCTTATTTTCACTTACATAATCACATATTTCTACCCCTACATTATCCATGAGCACATATAGTTTTTTTTAACATTGGGGGCATGTACATTCTTATCTATATCAATCATTTGTGCTACATTACTATAAAACTTTTACATGTACATTGGGGGAATATCTAATAGTATTATAAACTTTTTAAGGTCAAACATCAGGACCTCCAAGCATTTTTTTATGTTGCTAATTTACTTCTTTACAATGTGTTATTTATTAAGTAGATGGCAGATTTCACTTTTCAATACATAATACTTTCACAAGTTATGTGAGAGTGATACAATACATACTACTCCATAATTTTTCAATGTCAAGCTTCCCTTTTGACTCATTAACCTTGTTAAGTTTAGGAATCTCTTTGTTCTCCACAAAAATTTCAATGGGTTGTATCTATTTACAACCTTTCTAGCATGTTGAGATATATATCATAAAAATGGTTTGTTATTCTATCATACTTTACATTATGTTACATCAATATTTATTTGATAACAATGACATTGATACATATGGTTGATTTAGACTAGTATCCTTTGCTACATGTTTTTTTTCAAAGATTTTACTTTACTACATGACAAGTTATAACTTGTTTGTTTATTGTGTGTGGCCCTTAGCCTTGTGTGTGAAACATATATATGTTCTTGCTTGTATGAAATCATCATGTCATTTATGTGTTTCCCTTGGCCTTTTTTTAATGTAACATTCACATGTCCCTTGTATGTGGCCTTTGTACCTTATGTATGACATTATATGCAAATTATGTGACAAAATGTGACATCACTTTTATGTTCATTGCTTGTTAATATGGTGCCATCATTTATATCATGAATTTATTACATTTTTATACTTTTATTCATGTGTCATGATACATATCATGCACATCCTCCTTATTTGCTTCAATGGTATACCTATCTAACACATGTATCATATACAATTCAATACTATATTCAATATTATGATACAATGCAATTCAAATGTTCACATGATATTAGATGATTATATATTTCACATGTTCTATAGTTCTCTTTTGAGACTAGTGACTTGTAGGTTGTGTCTCTCATATCAAAATTATGAAATTATAATGGGATTGTCTTGAGCATTCAATTCCTCATGATCAACAAATTTTAGATTTATGATAGTATACATTTTTTAGAATTATAATATGGTTCAAAAAAATTAGATTATGGGAGCCCATAACATGCATGTGAACTCATTCCTACAATTTATTCAATACATATTCACATGTACTTGATGCATATGCATGATCATGTGAAACACAATTAAAAATTCAATCTTAATTCTATATCAATTCAATAGATATACAAGAGGCATGATATTCATTTATGTTCATGTTTTTACATGATAATTTTAAATTTCACTTTTTCAAAGTTCAAAAGTTACAAAAGTACAAAGTTTTAAATAGAATATAAATTCATCTACAATGGTATGATTCATCTAATTTTACATGTAGTCCATGTTAGAGTTTAGTGACACTCAATGTATATATTTTCACTTTAATGAGACATATTTGGTGGTTCCACCCTTTTCTTATACAATGTTTAAGTCTATTGACACTCAACGTCTATGGTTGCACAATAGCAAGCCACATTTGGTGGTTCCATCCTTCAATTTTTATAAAAGAGTAATCTATAAGGATTCGAGCATAAAATATTTCCAACCTAGTGGATTTCAATGGTTTTCAAATTGAGACTTGATCACTTTAAATTCACCACAGGTTCAACATTTTTCCAAATACCTCAACAAGGGGTAAACTTTTTTCTAATTTTTTAAGTTTTAGGGAAATTAGATTGCATACTATTTTAGGTGTATTGTTTCCTTGTTCTCTTTTCAAATTTAAAATTTCAAGTTTTAGATTTTTCAATTTTAAAATATGGATAATTACTAATTTCAGTGGCATTGTTAAAGGTTTTGCATTGAGGCATCTTGTACAATCAACTTCACATCAAAATACAAAGCATGTATACATACATAGATTCACATCTCCTTCATTATATTAATTTTAGTTCATTACATCACTAGAATAAATTAGGGGAAATGTATACACTTAAATTTGATCATTACATGCTTGAAAATATTTAATTTTGACATCATTACCTTATTTTTCTTATTCATCATTTTGTTAACTTGAAATCTTTATGATAGCCTTAAATATTCTACTTATTCACTTGTAAATACTAAAAATATCATTGATGCATCCCTATTCTACTTACATATTCTTGTCAGCTAAGTTTTAACAGTCTAAGACCTTCTGGGACAAGACCATACTAATCCAAATAGGGCCATAGCCTGACCTTGTCCACCAATACACCACTATACATCACATTCCAATAAATAATTTTAAAATTTAAAACATTTCATATTATCTTCTCACACTTTTAGCAAGGTTGGTTAACATAATTATTCTAATTATTCCTCTTATAATCATATCAAGGCCTCTCAAGGCATCATCTAGAAATCACTTGATAATTCTACTACACATTAAGTAAAAGAGCACTATTCTTTCCAATTCAAGTTTTAATTTATTCTAACAATCGTAGGTGAAGTCTAAATATATTTTATTACAAGTAAAGAGAATTCATTACTAAGCATTCAAGTTAATTTACTAGTAGCATCCATATAACAAATATCAAGATTCACAAACTCACTCAAGGAGGGAGAACTACATTGTCCTGAGGCCCTTTTGGGCTATGTAAGTAGCATCTAGATTATACAGAGTTTTTTTAGGATAGTTTGGTTATTCCCTTTGCTGGATTCCATCATTTACATTTAATGTCTATTAATTTTATGTGCAAGAACTTAATTTTTTCATTATAAGTATTTGCATGCATCAAATCAGTATTTGAAAATAGAAAATAAACCCTCTCAAATAGTTATGGGCTCAAAAAAAAAATCAATCACACAGTCAACATAGATGTGGTTGAAATCAATGAACAAGGTTTTAATGTGCCCCTGACCACCCTATTATAGCCCTATCCTAGTATATCATAAAATTTTAGTTTTTTCCACAACGTGGTTCATAGATCCTCCTATTTAGTTTTATATCATTGATTTACCTCCACAATCAACATAAATAAGATCCAATTTAGGTTTGCACATTTCATTTAAAGTTATTATCTATAGATCATTTTCGTCTTTATTAGCATTTCATTGTAAATCAAAATTAACATTAAACAATATTGAATTTAGATTTTATGGAATCTAGTGTACAAATAAAAAAAAGCTTTCAAATTAGAAAATAATCTAAAAAACCCTTTTCTAATATTCCATTATTTTATATTATATTAAAATTTTATAAAAATAAATGATGAAATAGATAGCATACCAGCTACTGATCTCTATTCTCTCCTTGTTATTTTTTCCCTCCCCTTGTGGCTGATATGTATTCTCCCCTTGTTGATATTCATCCTCCATTTCCTGATATTCTTCCTTTCCTTGCTTATATTCTTACTTCTTTTTGTTGATTTTATTCCCCCTTAATGATTTTATTTTTTCTCTATTTTTTTATCTCTTTCAGTTTTTGTTTCCATGCCCTTTCATTACCTCATATATATATATATATATATATATATATATATATATATATATATATATATATATATATAAATATAAAACTTACTATTAATTATAATCGAGCCTTAAAAATATTGTATTATATTTTATAATCATAGTTATATTAATGCATAATTCAAACACATATTATTTTAATTCCATCAAATAATTTTGGGAGCGGATTTCTAAATTTGTGGTTTTGTCTAACACAATTCAGTTAGGGGACACATCTACATAAAAATCCATTCCAACTTATTGGAGTTATTATTAAAAAAATTATAGCCATATTAAAATGGTTTTCCTTGAAGAAATATTGATTAAAAAATTAAAATTATATATAAATTAAAAACATTCCAACTCATTAAAATTATTATTAAATAATCAACATCAATATCAAAGTATTTTTTATAGGAGATATTAAAAAATTGAATGTATAAATAATCCAATTAATTATGAGAAGAAGTACATTAACCAAATTAATTAATTACATCATTTTAAAGTATAGTCCAATTAATTACGAGAAGAAGTACATGAACCAAATTGATATATAAATTAGAATAAATACATTTGATAATAATCCTTTAGTAATTGAGTCACATCAGAGATATTTTAAAATTCTCGTACACTAAATTGCATGAAGAAATACATGAGTTAAACTAACATATTCATTGGAATGAACACACTTCACACAAATCCCTAAATAATTAATTCACATAATGCATATTTTTTAATTCTAGTCTAAATAAATTGTAGGAATAAGTACATAAACCAAGTGACAAATAAACTAGAATGAATACATTTGAAAATCAGCCATAAATATTGAGTTACATCATACATGTTTTTTGAGTCTAGTTCAATGAATTTCAAGAAAACATACATGAGCTAAACAAAAAAATTCATTGCAATGAACACATTTCACACCAACCCTTAAATAATTGAGTCACATCGTACATTTTTGAAAAGTATAGTTCAATCAATTTTAGAATTATGTACATGAGTTGAATTAAAAAATTCATTGGAATGAACACACTTCACATTAAATCCTAAAAATTTGAGTCACATTCATGTCCATATTTTTTAAGTCTATTCTAATCAATTGTAAGAATAAGTACATGAACCAAAGTGATAGATAAAATATAATTAATATATTTGGTAATAGCTCCTAAATAATTGAGTTGCATCATACATATTTTTTAAGTTTAGTTCAATCAATTACCAGAAGAAGTATATGAGTTGCATTTTCATATGCATTTGAATTAATATACTTCACACTAACCCCTAAATAATTGAATTGTTTCATATAGAAGAAGTGCAGGAGTTAAACTAACGAATGCACTGAAATAAACACACTTCATACTAACCCATAAATGATTGAGTCATATTGTACATCATTGTTATTTTTCAAAGTCAAAGTGAAAACTACTATTTCTTGATGTGAAGATATGATAAAAATTAGTGATTGGTTTTCCTATTTCATTTGTGGTGTTTTCATCATTCAATTTTTAGCTATAAAACTATCTTTGCAACATTCAATTGCATTCATTTCCTTCAAGCTATTTAATTTGTATGGTTTTGTTTGTTTTTTATATATTACATATCCAAAAATGTGAAGCAAAATTTTGGTTTTGCAGTTAATTTATATGTTAAATATGATATCAAATATGTGGACTACATACATCAATGGCATGTTCAATAAATAATTGAGATGGGCAACCATTATTTAAGAATTATATGATAAGGATGGGAGGGTGATAAAGAGTGTTGGAAATGTTGTTGACCAACATAAAAATACAACTTTTAATGAAGCTAAATATAATGCACTGATTACAATGATGGAGGTCAAAGTGGGGTATGGTGTGAAATAAATAAAGATACACTTGCATAATTAACTAATTATGGTGAAAATTCATACTCATGGGGATTTTTAGTGTATATATCTTAATTTAGTTCCATTACATAGTCAAACAAAGACACTTCAAAGTGTATTTTAGGTGTGTGATGTAATTTACCTCAAGTATAGTCACACAAATAAATAATTCCACTAACTTGATCATTGTGCAATAGCCAAATCTATAAACAAAAACTTGTCAAAATAATTAGGAGAATTTAACATAAGAGTTAATTATTGTAAATGAAAACATGGAGATAAAACAAAATATTTTATGTTTCTTTTTTTGTTGATCTAACTATTGTATTTATTATTAATATAAAATAATTATTTTGGCATATTTATGTTTTCTTTTGATAACAATTAGTATTGTAATAAGATGAAACTTCATAGTCATCAACATAATGAGAACCCATAAATAAATATAATCACATCATAATATGTACAAGTTTATTTTCTATTAAGTTTGGACAAAAAAAGGGGAAATTTTATCATCATAATGATCATCTACATCACATGTACCAATATCACCATGACTATGAATTTAAGAAAATTACTAAGCCAATGTAATATTGTCATTATCTTATTCATCATTATCATCTACATTGCCAACACATTGTTCCTCATCTTCATTCACATTTAGGGGTTCGTTGTGGCACTTCCAACAAATTGTTCATCATTGTTTGCATTTTCCTCCTCTTGGGATTCATAACTCATGTATTGTAACCTCTTGACTAAATATTTATTTGTTTGCATTAAAATCACCTCATTCTTCTATTTTTTCATCTTCATCACATTGTATGAGAATATATTTTATATTGTCATTCATGCACCATAAATATTGAGTATCATAGACATGACATGCCTTATGATGACAATGTAATACCCACTTCCATTTGTGTGGCTCTTTTACATCTTCATAAATGAAGATCTATATTATGAAAAAATAATTTGTGAATTAAAATATGTATATGGAGTTGAAAAAAATGTATAGACATTTTCTTAATAAAGTAAAAATATATAAATTAAACATGTGAACAAAGTTGAGGCAACACGTAGAGATCCTTTCTTTCTGGTAAATTTTGAGTGTAGTTTATGGAATACATACCACTATATATACATCTCTACATAAATCTAGTGCCCTTGAAAGCCTCACATTAGCTACATTGTAATAACATAATTTTGTGGCTCCAATAATTCAAATAAAATGCTTCTTAGATCAACACAACATAATTCAATTTCCCCTCGATTAATGTTTTGTCTTTAGATCTTGATAAAATTTAATATCCATCCCAAAATTTTAATTGAGTATGTTATTGTCCACACTTTCTACATGAAAGTATTTTCCATCAATCCACATCCCATCATATGTCCTAGTCTAATATTATAGTGGAGAGAAAGAATATGAAAATTATAATAAATGGTTTGGAAAAAATAATTATAAAATTATCATAAAGAATACATAAAAACTATTCACACGCTTCTAAAATGCCTAATTATTATTCATATACATTGGTCAAGTCATAATTTTCATTTATATCTTGAATATGATCATATATCTAGTTCATTTTTCACTCTTTGTGCCAATGTTGATTTGGTAAAGGCTTAAGTACAATTACTTTGCACCCATAGAATTTCATGAATTCATCTATTCTCTCCATTGCATTATTTTAATTTTATATGCTTCAATCCACTTACTCATTGATTATTTATTATGGAGAATAAATTGGTTCATTATTATTTTGTCATCAACTATTGCACAAGACACAAAAAAATATTTAGATGGGCAAACAACTCATCTATGATGTTTATGTATCTACTAAACAATAATTTAAATGAAGCATACCAAGTCTCTTACTTACACCCTTTCCCAATAATAGTTATCCCAAATTATAGACCCATGATCCTCTTACATATATGTGGCACACTAGTGGGTCCATTTTCTTTGAAAAGGTATTTAGTAACAAAGAAGAAGGGTTAATGAATGATATATCCCTCAGCCATTGAACCCTCTAGATGAGTGAATTACTTAATAGACTTATTTAATATTTTCTTGTATCTCTATAGGAAAAAAATTTACATTATTATTATGACACTAACTATATCTAATACACCCATTAAATATACTATAAGATGCACCATTATGTCCATATTTTTTTTTTGGTGCTCCTTTTCAAAAAGGCAAACAATTTTAATGATTCTCTTCTCCACATTGCAATATTGTCTTCATGGATCACCTTCAATGAGATCCATGTATTGAAAAAACATATTAAATAAACTAAAATTTTAATGATTTTAATAAAAAATTGTGTACGCATTGAATGATTTCAAAATACCTTGCAAAGGGTGATAATTATAGATAACTTTACATAACTCTTTGGTGAGAAAATAATCCTCCCTTAAATCAAATGGGAAAATATGTTATGAAATAGATAATATTATGTCATTACTTACTTATTTACACAAATAAAATTCATAATCTACCCCAAAAATAAAAATGCCACCATCCATACATTTAACATGTTGTGCAAATCATGATTTTTGACACTTGTGATTTGTCTATCAATTTTGAATGTCTTTCAAAGAGAAGACCCATAGTTTGTTGGCATATTTATTTTTATAATCACACTTATTACATTCTCTTTATTGGCCAAATAAAGTACCCACATTTATTTTTTAATAACCCATGTGGTTGTTTGTGCCATTGCATGGCTATTAGTTCTTATTTATGTTTGAAACTTTGAGGACCATCATGTTTACAATTCTTCTTTTTCTTTCAAATTTATGTATTTTTTAAAATATTCAACATGGTTTTTCAACATATGCTTTGGGTTAACAATATGTGTGATGAAAATATATTTCCAGTATGTAAAATCAATTTATCTCATTTGACATTATGATATGTTCATCATCAAATGCTTTGTGATGTGCCTCTTAATAGTTATTATACCAATCTCTTGGTGACAACATTTTTGGTGGCTATTTTATTTCAATTTTTCCATAAAAATTGCTCTTTTCTAAATCCTAAAATGGGTGAGACATTGAAAGGAATCTCATGTGCCTTTAATACATAAAATTATTTAAGTCCTTTGACCATCTAGAGGTCAATTTATCTCCTCACCTTGGACATGTGAAATTTCCCTTCATGTTAAGGCCTGTGAAAGAAACATATATAGTACATAGAGATAAGAAGATTTGTGATTGTAAAACTAGTTTACACAAAAAATATATACTTGAATATATTTAAAATCATAAATAGTTTTTAATGCACTAGAACAAAATTCCATAGCATACAAAGGCTTTATTATGAGCTGTCTTGAGACATCAAACATGTGTACTTCATTCGAAAGCAACTATAACTCCTCTATAAGTAGTGAAAGATAAGCATCCACATTTTTCACTTGATTATTCCTTGAAAAAATAAGAAAAAGGATGTGTTGCTCCTTTCATATTGTCAACCATGGAGATATATTGTAGTCAACAAAAACAATATGCCATACTCAATAACTTGTGGCCATGTTACCAAAGGGATTGACTCCATCTATATGTATCTCAAGCTTAACAGTAGATGGTTTTATATGAAATTAAACAAGCCACATTCTCTCAATATTCTTGATTTCTTTGCAATCATTTGGTACATGCATTATGGAATTTTATTTACTTTTATTATTATAATTCTAACTCATTAAATTTTCTAAACCTTTGCACCGATATATATAATCTTCAATGCATCGATAATAAAGAAATGGTGCAATGAATTTTGTGAAATTATGGGCCATTCACAACTTAAAAATAACATGTCACCCCATAAATTTTACACACCTTTGTATATTCATAGTCTCCCTTATATAACATAAAATAATTAACAAAATCATCATAATTATTGTAGCAAATCCTTAGGGCTACAAAAAAAAATTGATTTTCTATATTTAGATAGAAGCATGTTACATTATAGGAGAAATTTATATTTTAGTAACCTCAATAATATAGTAACACTTGTCTCAGTCCATCCATACTTTCCTTTTCAGTCCAAAAATGCTAAAGTAACATGCAATAAAGATGACCTACATGCTCTTGGATAAAATAATGTAGTTATGGCATATACTTTTAGAGCCTCATAAGTTGTGTCATTGAACGCATGTTCATTTGTGATATTTCCTTATTATTTAACTAGACTTTACCTATTTCCCATGTCCATCTCTAAATTAGTGTCATTGAATTCATAATTAATATTTTCATCTCATTATGTAATACAGTAACCTATCAACATGCCATCCATGTAACCTTGTGCATTTCTTATAAGTATATTGGCTAGACTGAAATAGGATGGAAATAAGTAGGTGTATCATTTTTAATTACCTTATATTTATTCCACCAAACCTTACCATGGATTTTATCAAGTTTTCCTCTATCACTTATCTTGATATTTTTAAGATGCAATGGATTGGTAGGGTCCCAAGAGAAAAAATTCAACATATTTAACAACCTAAAAAATGAAATACACATGGATTAAATTTACTTCATTTTCACATATATTTAATCAAACATGGAAATGGATATATGGTTTTGTGGATTATTACCTCATCAATCCATGTTAGAGACTAAATTTGATCAGGTCTATTGGGATCACAATTCAATACTAACATATTGCCCCTCTTCTTTTTATTTACCCTAATCCACTTATTCCTCCTTTGTCACAACTAATTCCACTTCCAAATTTCATTTGTAATGATATTTTGACTCTTTAAAAATACAATGATGTATGAATATTAAATACACTAACATATCCCATTAGCATGTACCCAGTAAAGGCAAGGATAAATAAACCTTAGAACTATCCCCCCTTGACGACACCTTCCTTCACTAAAAAAATATTTCCTAAGCTAAGAAATTGAGGCTCAAGTAAGGTATTTGTGAATATGTCTAGAACCTCATCATCTGATTGACATTACTTAAGGTTAATAACCTTGTCTTGTATAAGCTAACACATATAATGCATACGAATTTCAGCATGCTTTATGAATTGGTGCTCCACTAGGTTACAATAAATGTGGGTGGCACTCTTATTTATGACTCTACTGATATATGTACCTAAGACTTATTGGTAATAATTAGGCTAGGGTGTGTCTACTCTTTGGTTCTTTAATATGCTTATCATATTTGTGAATAGTGAACCAAACCAATATTTTAGAACTCTAAGTATGGAGGGTTTACCTTACTTGTAGTTGCATGATTATGTATTTGAGGTATGAATATAATTACTTCCTAGAGTCAAATATTTATTGTGCACTACAAAAACAAATACTCAATGGCTACCTATGGCTGAGTTTCTCCAAAATCCTAAAGCACTTTTAATATACCAAAGGTATGTAGAAGATTAAATTTATAAACATAGATGTTTGAGGTTTCGGTACTAGTGGAACACACCTTGATTCACATGTTGAGACATGTTTAGCCAAAAACTATAGCTTTCTATAATATTTTAAAATCCTTCGTACAAGGTTTATAACCTAGATCAATTCTACATAATCAAAACTCCATAACTTTAGTACCCAAGTACTGAAGTTTTAATTTTACTAAAATCTTATCTAATTTTGATAATTATAACATATTTAACATACTTATAATTTGTGAGATCATACACCTTATTTGCTTACAAAAAATAATATAAAAATAGTTGAATTTTTCTTTTAAATTTTTGTGTGTTTAGTTAAAAATCCATATAAATTTGGTTTCAATCAAATTAAGTATTTTTAGTGTTACATAAAATGTCCTAATGTAAAAATTGACATCATTACATCACAATTAGTTCCATTTTTTAATTAAATGCAACGTAGGGAATTCAAATTTTGCAAACATAGTGTTTAACACAAACATTGTTGTATGATTGTGTCAGTCACTTAGAGAATAAGAGTGGACGTAGAATCCAATGATGCTAAATCACCAAAGGTTAACATGGATTAATTTTAAAAACAAACCAAAGATATATATTTTAAGGATATTATAAAATTTGAGGGAAGCCATGACTGGGTGATCCCAATTATTTAGTAAGCCTATACCCTCAGGATTTGATAGACTAGACTATGGAATTGGAAAATTAATTTGAGTAAGAATCAATATAAGACCCTAATAAGGATTTGTTTACTTGTAAAAAATTTAAATTACATGCATCAATATGGTGGGGCCATGTTTAGATAGATAGGAAAATAAAAGGCATGGCTAAAACAAATCTTGGAATGGGATAATTTCCAAGTTGAATGCAAAGTTTTGGTCCCTTGATTATTGATTGAATACCTACAAAAAAATTTAGATTATGAGGTGAAAGGATGTGATCATAAAGGACTAAATAGAAGAGTTATATATATATTGACCATTTGGGTTGGTCACATAAAATATGGCATTGATAAATTCTCAAGGTATGTCAATGGACTTTTTCTTTTTATTTAATATAAATTTGATATGATTAACTTGGAGTCAGTAAAATAAACCTACCAATGTGCACTGAAGGCTAAGGAAAATTTGTCTAGAAGACAAATAGGAACTAAAATATGAAAATGAAAGTTTATGCATGATAGAGAAGCACCATGTAGTAATAGAGAAGATACAATGATTGATGAATAGGTAGAGGATTCACCAATACATGTCTCAAATGTAGAGAAGTTATCTATAAAACATTTTAGTGTCTACATGCATAGTTGAATAGTAGTGGTAGAAGAAATAAGAAATAAACCATGTTGCATAAACAAATGAGGAGAGCATTACATCAGTCAATGACACAAAATAACAAGAGTTGGAGAAGCTCTGATGATGAAGAGAGTATTATTGTTAAAACTAACAAAGAGGATAATGTATCAATGCACAGAAATAATATTTGGTGGTAACTACTATAAAGTGATTATTGATAGTGGTAGTAGTGATAATATTTTTTCAAGTGAGATTGTATTAAAAAAATTGAACAAGATCGAACATCAAAACTCATACAAAGCATTTTAGTTGCTGAAAAAACATCAAATGCTAATATAGTAGTAATGTATATTAAGTTTTCAGATTGGTGGATACAAGGATGATGTTTTTGTGTTACATAATGCCAATGGACATATAACATGTGTTTTTGTTAGACCTTGGTAGTTTTACAAGCAAACTCTGCATGATGAAATAAAAATAATCAAGACCTTGGTGAATGGTGGTAAACAATACACTTGAGATCCTTGAAGGATAAAAGTGAAGAAGTGGAAAACAAGCCAAAGATTTATTTATTTAAAATAAATCAATCCTTTAATGAAATCAAGAAGGATAAAGCATGTTATGATTTCATTCTCAGTCCTACATAGGAGGGGTTATAAAACTAAGAAACACTTTTATTCAATATGAAGAAATTATTAGGTGAATATGAAGATACTATTTCCAATGATATGCTACATGGATTACCACCCATGTGGAATATAAGTCATTATATGCACCTGATTCTAGGACCCATTTCACCAAACAAATATGCATACATGATGACACCAAAAGACAGTGAGGAGTTGAAGAATAAATTTTAATAACTGCTACATAAAGGGTTGATTAGAGAGAGTCTAAGCTTGTGAATTATACATGTAGTATTGATTCTAAAGAAAGGTTGATAATGGAGGATGCGCATTAATTCCATAGTCATTGATGAAATTAGTATCAAGTACAAATTTTCATTTCCATGCATGGATGACTTGATGGATTTCTTGAGTGGAGTGAGATAATTCACAAAGATAGAATTGAGGAATGAATTTCATCAAATCATAATAAGTGAAGGCAAGGAGTGCAAGACTAATTTCAAAAATTAGGATGGGTTGTATAAGTGATTAGTCATGCCTTTTGGTATGACTAATGCACTAAATACATTCATGATACTCATAAATGAAGTGTTGAAATGTTTTGTTGGTAATATTTTCATTGTATATTTGGATGACATTCTAATTTTCAATAGGACAAAGGAAAAACACTTAGACCACCTGAATCAAGTCTTGCAATGATTGTGACAAGAGAAGTTACTAGTGAATTTGAAGAAGTGTAGCTTCAGTAAGGATGAGTTAGTATACATGGATTAATGAGATCTTACAAGAATTTAATTAGGAACTTCAATGGTATATATGCACCTATCATAGAGGTGATGAGAGATGATATAAAATAGTTTTCCTAGACTGGAAAAATAAAATATATTTTCCAAATTTTCAAGAAGAAGGTGACTCAATAGTCAGTGTTGGCATTGCTTGATTTCTACAAAGTATTTTTGGTTGATTTTGATTTTAGTGGTGCAACATTATAGTTGTGATGAGTCAATAAGGTAATCATATTTGTTACTTCATTTAAAAACTAAATGACACAATGTATTTAGTTTAATATCAAGAGTTATATGCCATAGTGTGAGTATTGATGAAGTGGAGGCACTATTTTTTTTGAAGGATTTTGTGTTGTATTCAGACCACCATGCACTAAATTCATAAAAAATCAATGTAATTTAAACTAAATATCTGAAATGGTTGAATTTTTTGAAAAGTTACTCATTTGTATTATAACATAGGAATGGGAAGTCAAATAGATATGTAAATATGGAGGGTAGAATGTGTGACTTATTGATTGATATGCATGTGTAATTCATGATATTTTATTCCATGAAATAAATTTATGCAAAATATCAGTATTTTAGGTAGGAATGGAAAACATATGCAAAACTAGTGAGTGTAGATAGAACGCCATGGCTAGATTACTTTTTGCAAGAAGGTATGATTTTCAAAGGAACATAGTTATGCATACTATGAGGATCTATGGGAGATGATTTGTTCAAGGAAAATCAAATAAAATGATTAGTTGGTCATTTTGGTATTGGAAAAACCTTGTCATAATTAAGATAAAAGTATTTTTGGCCTAGAATGGCTTCAAATGTGAGAAATTATGTAGGGATGAAAGATTTTTATATATGAAAAAGGGATAAGTCAAAATATAAGGTTATATTAATTATTTTAAATTCCAAAAACATTTTGGGAACACTTGAGCATGGATTTTGTTTGGGTTTGTCGTAAAAGGACTATGACTCTATTTTTATTGTGGCAAATATATTTTCAACAAAGC
Organism: Torreya grandis; assembly: GCA_037957365.1. NCBI lineage: Eukaryota > Viridiplantae > Streptophyta > Pinopsida > Cupressales > Taxaceae > Torreya > Torreya grandis. Next base: position 1,571,613 of record JARHVA010000082.1, read on the forward strand.
CTCAATTTATTGTATGAAAAAATGCTAATGAAACTACACATTAAATTAATTTATTTTTTAGAGAGATTGTGATGCTGTATGAATTTTCCAATAACATTGTGTCTAATAAAGATACAGAATTTGTTGGACATTTATGGAGAACACTATGGAAGAAATTAAACACTAGCTTACAAAAACTAAATAAACACCATGTTGTAGTTCAATTCTATATATCATCCCTAGATGAATGATCAAATGAAGGTAGTTGTAGATACTAAAATCTGGTATTAAGTACTTAACAATGATAATATTCAAAAATATTTACCATGCATGACTTGTGCACACATATATGGTCCCAACCCACCATTATTTCACACCTACATGTTACCTTATGAGTTTGACCCTCTCTATTTACTATCAAAAAACTTATATTAACCTCTCTCTCTATTTTATATGTGCAAAAGCATGCCTATATACTCAATTTAGTCCTCTTTTGCATGGGTCACTACCATCACACTAGGTCTATATCGGCAATCGATACTAATATACATCTATCAATGGTGACCATCTCCCAACAATGGCTAATTTTTAAAATCAAACCTTTCCTAAGGGTTGGCCCATCTACCTAGCATGTTGATGGTGTGATAAATTACCAAATTAGACTCATATGTATAAAAATCAAGGCATTAATTGATAGTGTACTTGGTACTTATCTATACTACTACACATTGAGAAAATATGCCTTATTCTTCCCTAATTATGATTCAATCACTAGGAGCTATCATAAACTAAGTTTGAAGCATACTTAAGCCAAGTCAAAGAAAAAAAATTTAATTATAAATCCAAATCATTAGCTACATTCATATATTTAAGGATCAAAATTACATAATCACACTAGTTGGGATAACTACACATGGCTTGAATTTTGTCCTTGGAGTATTAGATACATATGCAACAAGCGATCATCAAAGTGGGCAATTAGGATCAACTTAACCGATTATAATTTTTTAGTTTTTTTATATTTATATCCCTCATAATCACACCTATGGTTTCAAGGTGAAGGGTGTTTATTTATATAGTTATGCACATCATCAGGGTTTGACATCATATATTCAAATCTTTTATAGATAGATGAAGGTAATTGTATGGTCACAGACCCATATTTCAGCACAAATCACTATCAAACACTATATCTCAGTATCAATAGTTGATACCAGCCTAGATCTAATAGAACTAACTTTATGTAGATAAAAACGTAGTTCCTAAATCGAATGAATCACATGTTTGCTTTAGCCTATTTTCACCATCAAAACCTAGTCATAACTAGATAGTCAAATTATTAAAATCAATTTAGCATATGACACTTGATAATTTATCACAATCAAATTTAGTATTTTAAATTCATATGTATGTTTGAATTCCATATCTATTAGTGTGAATTCATATACTAGTTTCTATCCTATTAGGGTTTATAAAACCAAATTAAGGTAAAACATATTGGTGAACCCATATACAAATTAAACCATGTCAAACCCTTGGTTTCTATTTAAGGTTTAATCTTTTTAAGGTTTTAAATTTAAACCTTAGGGTTTTATCATCACCCTTGATTTCTTATTATTCCCTTATAATACATCAAGAACCTTGAGGTTGTGATAGCTATCATCCTTCTATTATGAAGGTTCACACTATAACTATCCCAAGAGGTATGATGCATCTTCCTAATTAAAATTGTACGTGCATTGAATCTTCCCAACATTTGAGCACTAATGCATCTAATAAGGCTATTATACAATAGATAGCTACAATTAAGGAATCCATATAAATGCTTCAAAATCAAAATACATCATTTGAAGATAAGATTACACATACCCATAATCTTAAGCATGCTAGTGTCAATTGCACATTTATTTCTTCATTATATAATTTTGTGCCCCAAAGGACTTCATCACAATTATGGTTAAGAAAAAAGTTTAATATGTGACAAATGGGTCAAAAAGTTCACCCAAACTTAATAATATTTTAAGATAAAATCTTCAATAGATGGGGGCTCCTAGGTACCCTTTAAGGCGATCAAAATACAATTGTAATTATCATTAACTTATGGGACATCATAAAAAACAATGTCTTGAAGCATATCATTTAGAAACTAATTTATGGTGATTATTTTCAACTAGAGACATCCACTCAATTACCACCTAATTCAAATACACCTTCCATAATTAAATAATCTATTAAAGTTGTGGGCACGTCTTCAAAGGAACAAATGGAACAAGAGAAGTTACAAATGTAACAATAGAAATTGTAAATGGAACAAAAGAGATTACAAAAAGAACAAAAGGAACAAGAAATGTTACAAAATGTGCAATAACAAAAAGAACAAGAAAAGTTACATAAGGAACAATTGGAAAATGTACAAGAAGAATAGTTACAAAGGGAACAATTACAAAAAGAAATAAATTTTAAACAAGAGTATGTATTTATTAATAAAGAAATGAAGAGAACATTTTTTTCTAAGAAATAATATCAAAAGCAAGATATATCTAACAAGACTAATGGGGTAACTACACAAATTTCCTCATATCCAAAGCCTTTAATTGAATATAATTATAATAAAAGACATAAAATAATATAATAAACCTGAGAAATTAATTCTCTCCAAATATGATGACTACATGGATGGTTATGATTATGATAATCATGAGGATTGGTATAATTATGATGAATACAATGAAGATGCATATGATCTGGTTAATTATATGAATGAACAACCCTGTATTCTAAATGATGATGTAGTAGAGGACTTGGAATATTATAGAAATAGAACTACACTTGGTGATACAATACATACATATAGGCATCCCATCAACAAACTCTTGGATTGGTAGAAACTTAATCCATTATACATAACCTCTTAGATTGTCCATCCATTATATTCATCTATTTTGACACACATTCTCATATGCACTTGCATATACCATCCTTCTAGTCCTTGGCTTTATTTTCACTTGGCTCATGCCTCTTTCTTATTATCCTAAATTTGTGACACATATCCTAAAATGATTTTAGTGCACATCATTTGCAACATACTAATTTATCACCCTTACATATTATGACTTCAATTGAGCTTACACAATCACATACATATTACATGAGAACACATTGATTCTTTCCCAATGGCTGCACAAAGATCCTTATGTCCATATATGATATTGAACTACATTATTATCATACACATATATAGTGGGGGTATATTTATTGCTTTAAATTTCTCCACATAGCCCTGCTATCACATCTAGTGCACGTTATCCCTTGACACATGTTAAAGATTGTTTAGTTCACTCCCATTCTTATATTTTTGAAACCATTTCCACTTGGACTTGCTTGACTAAGTTAAAATATTTTAAAAATACAAAAAAAATACAATAATTCAAGAAAATAAAAAAACATTCAAAATATTAAAAAAAATAAAGACATGAGCATGAAATAGATTACACTATTTACATATTTAATTATCACATGTTTGGTAGATGGGATATTCTCTTCATACACATGCATTTCATAGTATATGAGTGCAATGCATGATATACAAGTTATGCTTGGGCATATAGATGTTGGACTTTCCTCTACCCAATGACCATGCCAATACTATGACAGTTTGTTCCATAGATTTTGCTATCACAAGTTATATCTTTATTTAACCTCTCTACCATGTTGATCTATCTATATTACTTACACATGTATTTCTATTTACTCATATATTACACATTTCTAAATGAATATGTTATTACACTATGATGTGACATTGATACATATGGATGGTTTAGATAAGTCTTACTTGTTCTTTATTTCATTGATGATGTTACTCTCTTACATGATAGGCTAGTTTGTGATTGTCTATTGTGTGTGTCCCTTGACTTGGTTTAATGCAACATATTTGTGTCCCTTGTTTACGCCATTTTATATCCCTTGTGTGTGTCCCTCGGCCTTATTTTATAAAATATTTATGTATCTTATTTTTAACATCTTAATGTCACTTGCATGGGGCCCTTTGCCTTATTTATCATAACATTTTCATGTTTATTGTATGTGACCTTGGCTTTATGTCTCACAAGAACTCTTGAATTTTTTGAGTTTTTTTTGGTTGTTAAGCTTCTTAAGATTTATTAGTGCCATTATCCATATAATACACTTTTCCTATGTAGTCTTATTTAGTTATAATTAAGTGATGGTTACTACTACATGTTTCATTGATACATATATCTAGACATGACACTTATATGCCCTGCATTACATATGTTTCATACATGCCTTGATTTAAATATACATTTCTATGAAGACATACTCTCCACCTATTCACATTATTATACATGATGTTTTTTTGACATAACATGATATAATTAACTCTTCTTTTGAGATGAGTAACTTACATGACACATCCTTCATCTCAAAAGGGAGGAATTATAATGGGATTTTCATTGAGACACAAGCCTCCATGAATTAAAAAATATATTTTAGATATTTAAAATGATTCAAATATCAAATTATTTTAATTACATGACAAATATTGGCACATAAATACATATTATAGGAGCATATGCCATATGCACTTACTTTATAGAGACTTGAGTACAAATTTATACACACTTAAGTGCATGTGCATAGTTTATAGGGACATGATTTTATAGGTTTTCACACATACATACATTTAAGATACAAGTTATCATATTAAACATATATATGCATAACATTTTATATCAATCGGTACATATTCAGGGGGTTTGATACTTGTTCATGCATATATACACAATTTTAGATTCATGAAGAAAGTTATTAGTTTATACACATACCCAATAGTAAAATTTACAAGTTGAATGATGAATGGTAGTTATTCCACTTCACATTTTTTGATACCAAGGTCATTATGGAGGCATGAACTTTGTTCATTCTTTTTCAATCATGTATTTATTCTATATTAAGAGAACATGTGTGAAAATATATAATTAAATTTGTGGTCATGAACATTGTTCATTTTATTTCAATCCTGAATTTATTTTATATAGAGTAAACTTGAGTGTACTTGAATGAAACTATACAATTGAATCTATAATCCATCTATAATGGTTGATTTAGTCTTGATTCTAGTGAACCCATATTGTGGTTCCCCTTTTTTTTGAGTAGTTATTTGGGTTAGTACATATAGTACTTCTATTCACAGTTATGAGGGTTGGGGCATGATGTCTTCCCAACCCAATGGATTACATAGTTATAAAATTTGGGCACAGTCATCCTAACTCTCCATACATTTTAGAAAAGAATAATAATTCCCCAATGATTCAACAAGGAAGCATCATCTCCATAAAATTACAGGGGAAACATGATTTTCACAAACACACAAGTGTACTCCTTCCTTTCTCTTTAATTTTTCAAATTTATTTTTGAGTATTCAATCCATGTGCATTGACAATTACATTTTTGTTTCAATTTTTTATATTGAGTGACCTCCAAAATTGGATCTTTCTACCAAAGATAAAGTGTGTTTTATACACTTTGGTATACCTTTTCCTTTTAGTCTATAATTATTTTACTAGAATAAAATGGCGGTACCTATAGATACTAAAATATGGTATTGTTTACTTGATAATGACAAAATTTAAATACATTTACCACACATGATTTTTACATAAAAAATATGGTCTTAACCTATCATTCTCTCACATCTATATGTTACCTTATGAGTTTGACCCTGTTTGTTTGTTTTCAAACACCTATAAGAACCCCATTTTCTATTTCAAACTTGCATACTATCCTGCATAAACATGCCCAAATGCTTAGTTTAGTCCTCCTATACATGGTCTATTACCTTTAGACTGGGTTAGTATCACTGGTCAATACTCACCTACATCAATCAATAGTGACCTTCTCCTAGAAACAACTAATTTTAAAAATAAAACCATTCCTTAGGGTTATCCCATATACCCAACATGTCTATGACATGATAAATTAATCAATTAGACTCGTATATATACAAATAAAGTCCTTGCTTGATAAGGGACTTGGCACTTATCTAGTACACATCTATACACTACTACACATTGATAAAATCTTTGTTATTCTTCCCAAATTTTAAATCAATCAGCAAGAGTAGTCACAAGCTAAGTTTTAAGCATTCTTAAGCCAAGTCAAATCAATAATTATCAAGAATCAAATGAAAATCATTAATTGCATTTATATAGTGAAGGATCACGATTGTATAATCACACTAGGTGTGAGAGCTATGTCTAGAGTGGTTTCCCTCCTTAGATTATCAGATACATAGGTAGTGGTTAATCCTCAATAGGGGTGATTGGGGTTATCTCATCCCATTACACTTTCCTAGATTTTGTAGGTTTCTATCCCTCACAAACACACCTAGAGTTTCAAAGTGAAGGAGGTTGATTTCTAGAGTTGTACTCATCATCATGGTTTAACATCAACAAATAGATATTTCATTAATCTGAATGTTATTATACAATCACAAACCCATATTTTAGTATAAGTCACTACCAAACATTAAAATTCACTATCGATGATTGATATTGACCCAGATCTAACATAACTGAACCTATGTAGACAAAAGCATGGTTCCCAAACCAAAGAAATCAATAGTTTTATTTATTATTTTTTCCATTATTAGAACATAGTCATAACTAGATAGTCAGTCACAAAATTTAAGTATTAACCCCTTTATTGTACTTACAATATTTAACATATGTCACTTGCCAATCATTGAAATTAATTTCAATATTTTACATTCAAATGCATGCTTGAATGTCATATATATAAATCTAAATTAATATACTATTTTATATCATATTAGGGTTTATAAAACCAAATTAGGGTAAAATAATATTAAATAAGAGTCTTGGAAACATGTTGTGGTATTTAGTGGGAGAATTCAGTCTTGACACAAGTTAATTTTTCATATATATATTAGATAAATATAAGTAGTATAAGGACCCCATTTCAAATAATTTATGGACATAGTAAGAGGTTACATATCATTGTGTGACATCAAGGAAGAAAGGGGGAAGAGTGTTTAAGCAAATGATTTCACTAAGTATATGTGTGACATAGACTAGCAAGTGTATAAATAATTGGAGAAGAGTAATGTGCAATACAAGAAACACACAAATTTGAGAATAAGACAACATGAGTTTCAAGTTGGTGATAGGGTATTAGCACGTCCAAAGAAGGATATTTTACCAAGAGGTACATATGACAAGTTGATATGCAATAAAATTAGACCATGTAGAGTGTTGAGGATATTCATATCCAACGTATATGAGTTATAATTTCTAGAAGGAATAGACATATCACGTATCTTCAAATGTTTTATATTTATATCCATATCATGCTAGAAAAAGTTGAGGATAATGGTAATGTAGATTTGAAATCGGTATATTAGAGGGAACAATTACCAACAAAAAGTTCATGAGGAAATTTAATAGATAGTTGATACCATAGTTATTAAGGGATGTGAGGAAAGGGATAAAAATAATATATGGTGAAGTGGAAATGTCAAGGAAGTTACATGGATTAGTGCATCATAAATTTATAAACATAAAATATCTTAAGAGAACACATGGAATGTTCATGAGAAAGAGCTCATGGTTCATTTATCTTACCTAGGGTGTATGATGTACTGGCATCCAAGTTCATAAGCAACCCCATATGACCCAAAAATATTTAATATATAAATAAGGGGGTTTTGTTTGATTTTGTGCTTCACTTGGTTTTAGTGCTTGTATAATTTCTCTTTAGGCTCACAATATCCTTATCATTATAGATCACTTCATATAAGTTTTGATAGATGAATATCTAATGTCATAGTGTCATAAAATTGATAGCATAACTATGATTCCTTGCACATCTCTACAATAATTTATATTGTATAACTCTATGATATGCATAAAACTTATGGATGACCTCATGTGGTACCATAGAGATAAAATCTGTTACATCCATAGTGGAATCCATTATGTTATTCCATGTCAAGTGTGGGAGGTCATCTACCTATGAAATCATAGATATACTAGATGATGTTGGAACTTTATGGAAGTTGACATGCCACTAACTATCTTTAATGATGTAATTATTAGAAGTCACATTGTCACGATGTAATGTCAAGTATCTCACACCCATAATTTGAATTATTTTGTAATGTCTTTAAATATTTAACACTCTTTCTATTATAGGGCTCAAGGGCCATTTTTTAAAGGGTTAGCAAGGAGGTTAGTTGGTTGGTTGGAAATATGAAGCTTGATGTATGCAAAAACCATAAATCATTAATTTTATGATGACACCAGTCAAACTAGAGAACTTATTCAAGTTCAAGTAGAGATCTATAAAAGCCTACAAGTCTAATAGTATATAGTGTGTGTAACACATCCCTACTGGGATTTTTGTAATTATGAAGTTGTCATTTTAATGCAATTTCATCCATCGGATCAATAAACATGGAAGCTCTGTTTAATTTTGTGTATTAGACTTCTTGTTTGTGTCTATTATGTGTTGGTGTGAATATCTATGTTGCACGTTATAAGATAATATTTTATTGGATTCTCTAACCATGGTTACATCACCTATGATATCCTACTATTGGCCTACATGTAAACACTCCTCTATAAAATATTATATAAATACTTTTATCCTAAAAAATTACACACCTATCATGTGTGTGAAATCTATCAATCACTTTCAATAAGGTTCACATATCACCAAACTTTCAAATTTTCAAGCATTATCAAGGAACACACTACACATGCTTATTCTATTCTACCCTTATCTTTATTTATAAGTCTTGAAATTGAACAATTTTACTAAAGGAAGGATTGAATTTTAGAAGTATCATTGTAGTCTATTATATGCTTAGGAAGAGAAGTTGGAGTTTTTTATTTAATTGAGATCACAAACATTAGAACTACATTGATTTTGATTCTCTGCATGCATGACATGTAGTGTAACCCTAGACAAGGGCCTGAATCAATTTTAATGCATGTTTCTATGGTCTCCTAATTATGAATAGTGTTTACACAAAGGGCTTAAACAGACATACAAGGCATCAATTGTTACACTATAAGAGGTTATTAGAGAAATGGAGCAGAGGAAGGCAATTACACAAGTCTTAGGTCTTCAAACTCTATATTGTTAGAATCAAACAATATTGACCACTATCAATAATTGATATTGGTCATGACAAAAAGTAGACAGTTTAATATTAGTTGTCATTTAATTTTTGATAGGGCATGCTAGATCATAATCATGTATTCAATTTTATTTTTTCACTATCTCTTGAGCTTATTTCCACATCATTACCCATAGTGTGATTCTCGATATGCCAAATTGAAGGTACATACTTACATTGAGCATTTTTTTAATTTTATTACCCCTTTATTTTACCTTAGTTATATAATCATTTGGCATAAATTTAAATCCCTGATTTACTATTTTTTATCTATTTAGGATCTTCCCATTTTTATGGGGAAAAGAGAACCAAACCAAAGTTTCAAATCTAAGCCTTGAGGGATGCTAAAATGAAAAAGGAGGATAGTAAAGGATTAAGAGATCCCCCTATGGGCCACAAGTTGAAGTTAAATGAGTTTCACATTAAATTATAAAACCTAGGATGTCAGATGGTCACCCTTATGGAGGATTGGAATGTCATGAAATCAAAATCTAATAAGCTAAAGCAAGTCTAGAGTAACCCAAAAATGATAGAAGGTGGCACTCAAATTTCAAGGCCGGATATCACTCCTATCAATAAATTCAAGGAAACCATAGGGGTCAGCCATAGCAAAGTTACTTTCCCCTTAAGCATCAAGAGTAAGAAAAAAACTAAAGGTATTGATAAAACCAAGAGCATCGATATGGTCCCTAAGGCAAAGGTGTCAAGTGCACAGAAGGAATGAATGGCAAAAGTCATGAGCATTTGCACAAGGGGTAGAACCAAGAATACTAAACTTAAGGAGAGAAAAAACAAGAGTGAACTCATAATGGTGGAGAGTCAGGAAATTTCTTAAGATCCTTTGAGGTAATTTATGTTTTTGTCTTTCCTTGTGTCTTGTTGGGTCATTAGTTGGTTTTAGGGTTTTAGCAGAGTTTTGGTAGAAGTCTCTTATTATTGGTTGGCCTGTGTGGCATGTTTCATTTTTGTTTCCTTATTGGTCTATCTTGTTTACCTATTGAATGTTATAATTTAAGGATCCCTATAAAACCTGAGTTTCACATAATCAAATTTAAAAAAAGTAGGATCTTTTTTACATGTTCATGATTTATCCAAGTTACACTCTTTAGTACAATTTAGATAATACATATTGTTCAACACTTTTACATATTACACCCAACATTAGGGTTTCATTTTGATTGTTTAATCCTTTTCCCTTTTTAGGGATCATTTTTTTGTTTCAAGTCTAATTTCTCCAAGTTTTTCTTTCTCACATGTTGTTGATGTTGTCTTTTCATAACAATTAAGAAACCGGGATCTACTTTACCTCTTATGTAAAATTTAAGGTTGAGTAGTTTGTCTATTGTTGTTGTAACTTTTGTTGAATGGTTCAAGTCCTTGTTTCAAAGATAAAATGGTGTCAATTGATGACGTTACTTGTAATTTTGTTGCTTCTAAAAAATGTAAATAATGAAAATGTCATAATTTAAATATGAATGATACCAATGTTTTTCAAAAGAATGACAATGTTTATAATGTAACTAGTGTTTAGGAATATGTTAAGAAAATCACTATAGTGGATACTCAAAATTTATATTGTTTTGAAGATTCTTTAATTATTTCATGATGAGGTAGATGCAATGATATATGTAGCTAAAGAGGAACAAAAAACCTACATTTAGCTAAGGAATCAAGACATTTAGCTAATGAAACAATTAAAACTTTTATTTCTAGGTATTTTCCTTCCAAATTAGGTAATAAGGCCACTAATACTATTTCCACGCTTTGTTTCCTCCACCTATTTCCACCATTCAAGTTAATATAATCATTCCTACATAGCCTTATACATATTTTGAATCTTGTGTTTGTAGACCTATGTTATAATCTCAATATTTTGTTCCTAATCCTTCTCAAACTAATGGCATGTTCATTCCTCCACATGTTACTATTCTAGTGTCCCAAAATGCACTTATCCATCATACTCTTCAATCAATAAAATCCCAAATCCAAAAAAATATCAATATTCTCAAAAGCTAGGTCATAATTTTACATGCCAAGCTAATTTCGTTAATTATTTAGCATACAAGATTATTAATTATCCATTTATTATAGGATTTAGTACTTCCAAATTCCATTTTTTAATGATGAGGTTGATCCTTCACAACACATCAAAATCAATCTATGTTGCATGTCTATATTTTCTCATAAAATGATATTCTATTGCTCAATTTGTTCCCAAGAAGCCTTAAGGACTATGATTTTTATTGGTTCAATTCTATAACATTGGCATTCCTTCACTTTTTCCATGCTTTATTTGAAAATTTCCTAGCACACCTTCTACGAATATACAGATGATCTTGGTCAAGGTCTTCAACTTGTGAAGCAAATCACTAGATTTTGTTCACTTGATTTTGATTTGTGGGCGACGGCAAGAAGTTGATGGGCTAAAATTTTAAAACACCTAAAAAAATGTGATGGATTGCATTCAAACCAAAATGTATATTTGTTTGGAATGCATAGATATATTTGTTATTTCAAATAGATTCATATATCTGAACCTAAATGAAAATCTGTCTGGAGTGGATATTTGTTTAGAATGAATATTTGTTTAAGATAGATATTTATGTCAGGATGGTATCCATTTTTAGAAGCTTGTATTTTATTTTTTATATTTAGTATAATAAACATTTAGGTATAAGTTTGCATTTATCTTTATATTACATTTTATATTTTATAAGTAATAAAACGTAATATGTAATATAAAGGTATATATAAGCTTATACTTTAAGTTTATTTTACTAGATATAATAAATTATGATCGTTCCATGTCTTCTAGAATTGGTTTTAGATATATGTAAGCTATTTTTTAATATATTATTTTTATTAAATCCAATATGGTTTGTACTTAGTCATTTTTCATGATTTCAATATTGAACACAAGGTTCTCTACGCCTAAATTTTTCACCTGGTGTTTGTTTTGGGCAAACCAATTATCATTTCATAGGTTTTTGGGCCTTATAAATTGATTAATAATTTTTTTATCGCTTCTTTGTGTGCTAAAAATGAATTTTACAAACCTCACATCTCTCAAATATTGTGATAGTTGTGAGGATATTGGCATAATTTCTTATATACGCTAATTGAATGCATCTTAAGTATGAATTGGTGTTTATATATAATGTTTTAAAAGATAAATTTAGTTCATGTGTATTTATTATGGCCAATTCAATACCTAATATCCCCACTTATCATTTTATAATTGTTAAATCTCATTATTTTAAATTTCTTGACTAAATTAAACCCCAATTGGGTGCAAATAGATAAAGGCTATTTTTTAGTAAATCAGTTGTATTTGAGAACCATTTGTATTTTTTTCATAATCTAATGTTATTATTTGTGAAAATATGATTGAATCATAGACCAATTAGGTGCAGTGTTATAGATGAAGGTAGAATGGGGGAGACCATGCACATTTGACCTCTATTTGGTAATCACATGTCATTATTTGAGATTATTTGAGAAAAAAATGGCTATGATTATGTGTGATATATTTTATGTAGGCAGAATCTCAACCACAGATAAATATCCACTACAAATATGAGTCTTGGACAACATCATGGTCTATAAGTGGACTAAACAATGAGATATCTCAATTGAAAGAAAAAGTGGGTAAGATGGAGGTTGAAAATACATCAATAAAATAAGCCCTAAGAAAGTTTTACAATTAATCAGAGTAAAAACTAAAAAAACAAGAATAGTGAAGCTAACATTAATATGTTGCAAGAAGGTTTAAAAAATAGGAAAATAAGTTAGTTTGAGACCAGTGCAAGCAAGAAAATTAGGAAAAAAGGAGAAAGGAAAATTTATAGAGGATGAGAATTTGGACATGGAATTTTTAGAAGACCATATGGAGTTCTTAGCTAAGGAATGGGAGGCAGCTACAAAATTAAGTGATTTAATCTCTTCCTAATGTTCAAATATCTTTAGTTCTTATGTGGGTTGTTGCTCATTATTAGTGGTTTTACTATTAATAGGTGGTATGTTTGTTGTCATATGTTAGCAATTTCTTAGCTAAGAATTTAGAATGTTTTGTTTTGTAGTTTGACTTAGTTTTTGTTTGATAATATATCTATCAAAAACCCATATTTTTACCCCATATATTAAAAAAATAATGTAAGTAACAATATAAATATTTAATCCATCAAAAAAATTGAAACTTAAAATTTGTATTGTGTAGGATATTTGAAAATATGACATGAGATTTATGCTCCTAATGAAAAATTTAAAGCACACTTTCTAATGCACAGGTAAATTCCCTCTGAATTTAAAATTTTAAAAAGTTAACCTGATGTAACTCATAATGCATGAATTATGATGCACTTCTTGATGGTAGGTAATACTTACCAATTGTTTTCTAAAAATGCTATGATGTTCTTACTGACACAAAAATTATTACACAATTCATGATGCATGATTTTTTTAAGCACGTTCCACTAATGAAAGCTCTACCTAGTTTCCTAACATTAGTATCATGTTGCATCAATTTCCTTGATGTAAAGTGCATCAAATAAAATTTTGTGTGAGGTTACAAATAAATTATAAATAAATGGTCTGATTTAGATATAAATTCTAATATGACACCATGGAAATATACTAGTGCAATATGTCTTGTATGGGCATGTAATATAATCTATATAAGCATAAATGTAGACTTCCCATGTCTAGGAATAATATAAGCAATGTAAGCATAGGAGTGTCATGCTACATGTGGGTTATGTATAATCAATAATAGTCTAAAATATTATGTCCCATGTAAGAAGATATAAGCAGTGTAATCATAAGAACAAGTTTCCCCCATTGGGCAAAGTAAATTAGTGTAAGCAAAAAGGTAATATGACTCAAGTGGGAAAATATAAGAAATATAATCATAGGGATAAGTTACACTCAAATTGGAAATATATAATTAATGTAATCACAAAAGATAATATGCCCTAAATAGGCAAATATAATAATCACTTTAGTATTAATCGATAGTGTTTCCACAAGTGCAAGATATAACAATGCGCAATAAAAAATAATATAATCCACACTAATGATATAATAATGTGTCCCTATAGAACATATGTCCCAATGGGAAAAAATAGATCAAAATAACACATGATAACCTCAGATGTATACTATGTGAGAATATAAACTAGAAAGTGCATGCATACAATGGTGGTTATCACAAATAGGAAAAAGAAATGGAAATATAGTTGTAAGTACACCAAGCATGATGGAGGCATGGTCTAAGTCACACTATACATGATCCAAACATGATAATAATGTTGGGGATCAACCAAAAAACTTGATTACTTTTATGGAAGCAACTAAACATGGAATTAAACCAGAATAATAAGTAACTAGAATCAGAAATAGCAAAGAATAAGAGATACAAGAAACCACCCTGAAAACTTGTATTAAACTCTTCCAAAAGGAAATACAATGAAGAAAATCACACTTTCTTCTCACACCTCTCAGATGTACAAATCTCTTTCCCTCAAGAGTTTACAATCAATTCCAACAACATGGATTGGTACACACATATACAATATGTCTTGTACTATTCTCTTACACACATACACGCAAGCTATGAAGATCTATCCCTATTATATAAGATTAGGGATCATGAGCAATGCATTAACAACCATTAGATACACCTCTTAATCAAAGGCTTAAAACAATCTTGCCAAAAATAAAAATGCAGACTTAAAACTAATAGCTAAACTAATCATGCAAACAATCTGTTCCATCCACGAAAATAGACTTTCTGGACGCACAGGTAACCGATGTCAGTTCCTGCCAATCTGCACATGACCGACGTCGACCGATATATAACCGATGCTGGTAGCTACTGGTCGACTCCTTGCCATCATCAGCGACTGTGTAAATCTAGCAACTTCAGCATCCGCTCATCTGGTGAAGTTTTTAGCTCCACACCTTAACAATCTCCCACTTGGAGATAAACAGCTACACCAGTACATGTACAGCAACATCTTCTAGCTTCTCCATCTTCAAACTCAATCTTGAAGACCAACAAAATTTGAATGAAGATTCAACTTCTCCTTTGTTATCGGCTTTGTTAACATATCAGTAGGGTTCTTATCTGTATGGATCTTCTCCAACTTCAACTCACCATCCTCCAATACCTGTCTAATGAAGTGGTACCTAAGTTGTATATGTTTGGTTCTTGAATGAAAGGCTGAATTCCTAGCCAAATGAATTGCACTCTAACTATCATTGTATAATCTACAACTCTCTTGCTCCTTTCCTAACTCTTCCATGAACCGTGTCATCCATATCATCTCTTTGCTAGCCTATGTGACTGCAATGTATTCTGCCTCTGTAGTAGACAAGGCAACAACCTTCTGCAACTTTGAAATGTAGCTAACCACCATTCCACCAATAGTGAACACATATCCTGTGGTGCTTCTCCTGCCATCTAAGTCACCTACCATATCTGAATCTACATAACCATGTAGAGAAGTGTTTGACCCTCCATAGCACAAATGCCTATTGCTGGTCCCTCTCAGATATCTGAGAATCCACTAGACTGCTTTCCAGTGCTCCTTCCCTGGATTGGCCCTATACTTACTGACAACTCCCACTGCTTGGGCAATATCTGGTCTAGTACATACCATTACATACACTAAGCTCCCAACTGTGGAAGCATATGGAACTCTACTCATGTACTCTACCTCATCATGTGAATTAGGACACTGTTCTTTACTTAACTTGAAGTGTCCAGCCATAGGTGTACTCACCGATTTTGCATCCTGCATATTGAACCTTTCCAACACCTTGTTCACATAATCCTCTTGAGACAAAATCAACCTATGATTTTTCCTGTCTCTCTTAATACTCATGCCAAGGATTTTTTTTACTGCTCCCAAATCCTTCATGGCAAATGTGTGAGCTAATTTCACCTTAAGCTTAGAAATATCCTGCATGTGTAAACTTGCAACAAGCATATCATCTACATACAGCAACAGGATAATATATCTACCATTATCCAATCTCTTAAAATAAACACAATGATTAGATTGACATCTACTATAGCCATGCTCAGTTATAAACCTGTCAAATCTCAAATACCATTGTCTAGGAGCTTGCTTGAGACCATACAAGCTTTTCTTCAACCTGCACACAAGTTTCTCCTTACCTTTGACCTCAAATCCTTTCGGTTGATCCATATATATTTCTTCATCCAAATCTCCATGAAGAAATGTTGTCTTAACATCAAGCTACTCAAGATGCAAATCCTTAATAGCAACTAAAGATAATATAGTCCGAATAAAAGTCATTTTTACTACAGGAGAAAAAATCTCACCAAAATCAATACCTAGTTTCTGTGAAAATCCTTTCACTACCAACCTGGCCTTATATCTCATCTGTCCATTCTCTCCTTCCTTCAATCTATAGATCCATCTATTTTTTAGTGTTCTCTTTCCCGCTAGCAACTCAACCAAATCCCATGTTTGGTTCTCTTTCAAGGAATCAATCTCCTCATTCATGCCTAGCTCCCACTGAGTCTTGGATTCCACCTATATTGCTTCATCAAAACTCTCTAGTTCTCCACCATCAGTAAGCAATAAATAAAATAATGAAGGGGAATATCGAATTGGAGGTTTACTTACCGTTTTTGACCTCCTGATCGGCGTCTGAGACTCATTTTTTGCTTGTTGTCCACCCAAATTATCTGACAGTGACCAATCTTGGTCATCTCCAGGCCTATAACTGACCGACGTCAGTTCCACATGACCGACCTAGGTACCTTCCTGACCGACGTCAGTCACTATCTGACCAACATCAATTCCTATATTGCTGATGTCAGTTCTTGCCTGACCGACGTCGGTCTTTGTGTTTTCTTATCTATGATTATTCTTTCCCACGAGCTCATTTTGGACCGTCATCTCGTCCAAATCTTCATGGCCCTGCTCAAAATTCTTTAGCTTCTTGAGATGATCACTATACATCACTTTTTCATTGAAAACAACATCACGGCTCCTAATTATTTTGTTAGTTCCTAGATTCCAAAACCCAAATCTGAAATCTCCAGAGCCATAACCAATAAATGTGCACCTCATAGACTTAGCATCCAGCATCTTTCTATTTTCCTTATCAATGTGTACAAAAGCTTCAAAACCAAAAACTCTTAGAAATGAAAGATCTACCTTTTTACCTGTCCATGCCTCTTCTAGAATTCCACCATCTAGAGCTATAGAGGGTCCTCTATTAATCAAGTAAACTATAGTATCCACAGCTTCTGCCCAAAACTGTAAGGGCAAACTAGCATGCAATCTCATACTCCGTGCACGCTCCAATATTATTCTGTTCATCCTTTCAACAACTCCATTTTGCTAAGGTGTCCTTGGAACCATTCTTTGCTTGCGTATTCTATTCATATAACAATAACTTTTGAACTTATTGCTGCAATACTCACCACCATTTTCAGATCTAAGGCACTTCAATCTCCTACCTATTTCATTCTCAACTAAAGCTTTCCAAATCTTAAAAGTGTCAAAAACATCAAATTTCTTCTTTACAATAGACCCATACATTTCTTGTACCATCATCAATGAAAGTAACATAATACTGTGATCCTCCAATAGAAGCTACCTGAGTTGGTCCCCACACATCTGTGTGAACAAGCTCCAACTTGTGCTTCTTCTTTATTGACCCAGTTTTAACAAACCTTACTCTCTTCTATTTTCCAAAAATACAATGCTCATAGAAATCTAGATCTATGCTTTTCAAATTTGAAATCTTACCTTTTGACTTAAGAATAGTCATTCCCTTCTCACTCATGTGGCCGAGCCTACAGTGCCACAACTTTGCATCTACATCTGAAGTAGATTATACAGAAGGAGAATAATTAGTAATACAATTACATAAATAGAGAGTACCTACTCTCTTACCTCTGACTAATACAAGTGCACCCTTGGTAACCTTCCAAGATTCAGCTGTGAGAGTTACTATACAACCCTCATCACCCAACTTTCCTACAGAAATCAGATTCTGCTTCAGGGTTGGGATATGCATGACATCTTTCAACACCCATGTGTTGCCATTCTACAATTTCAGCTGCACTTTTCCTTTGCCAACAATTTTACAAGGCTCATCATCCCCTAAATAAACTTTTCCAAAATCTCCCTAGACATAATCATT